>WEIT01041637.1:11648-45563 GCA_013389985.1 Dryoscopus gambensis | reverse complement strand
GAAGCTGTTAGAAATTCGAAGCAGAGAACCTTTGCTTTCAGGCTGAGATAACTCATCCTTAAAAGACTAAAACCCCATTTTTTTTCATGTGGCCCATGACTTGGCACTGTGGGAAGACTGTGAAAGATTCATGGGAGAGATACCTTTTTTCCTTCAACAGATTGTTTCTCCAGGCAGACTGAACTGTTGGTTTGTGAAAATTCTATGGCACAGTAGAAGAACCTCTTTTCCATAAGCATAAAAAAAGACCCTTAAAAAAGTCCAACTCTGACCAAAAATATCATGGTTCTTGTTTTGTTTTCACTTGTGAAAGGTTTTTGTAGTAAAGAAGGAGGCACTGGGAAAGAAAGGTGTTTAAAGGTTTGCTTTGATTTCTTATCATTTCTTTGTTTTTTCACTTTTCATTCTGTTAATAATACACTTTTCTGTATATTGCAACTGTTTAAGTGTGGACCTTGTTTTGCCCCGAAGTTTCTTTACATTTTCTTTAATAAATCCATATTCCCCTTATGCATATAACTGGATTTCGTGTGTTTGGTGTTTAAACCAGTGTCAAACCATGACATAGATGAAAAGCAATTCTTGTTTAAAGCTGAAAAAGCCAGAATTTTAAGAGCTTGTTAGACTCTGGTACACTGCGTATCTCCAGCAGCTCATTCTAACTTGATGTAGGATCATTCTCCTCAGCTGACTCCTTTCTTGCTTGTTTGCCAGCAGGAAAAGTCTTCTCTGCTTTAGATTTACTCTGATTCTGTCACCTACCTTTATTTTTATATCAAGTCTTGACAAAAACTGGAACAAAATAAAACTTCTTCAGAGCCTCAGTATTAGAGATCCTTAGCTCTCTTTGTGACCATGCACTTCAGTCTTGTTGCAGCTGGAAGAGGCCATGTGCCTTTTATGGTCTCATGAATCTATCTGGCTTTGTTGTAGCAAGTGACACTGCTCATCTGACAGAAAAACTTCATTAATAGAAGTGGGGAACATTTTGGCAATTCAGCTTAAAATTATTTGCTATTTTGTTCACTGCTCAACTGGAAGTTTTTCATGACTGAGCAGACAGGGTTTATGAGCATATATTGTCTGAAAAATGCCATAAAGATGCATTGCATTGTAGATGTAATTCTTTGTTTATCTTGTGATGTCTATTAAATTCAGAGGGTCAATGCATACTAGATCTAACTGTTGGAAAAGAATTTTGGATATGTGGTTTGTAGGTAAAGATGTTTTTGGACATTACAGATAAAGATAACATAGTAGGAGAATTTTACTAATACAGCCACAATGCAGGACAAATGAGAAGAGACCACAGAATTTAAGAAGGTTTTATTTACTCAGCAGATTTCCTGAGAGAACACACTAAGCAGGAATTTCTTAGCATTTATGAATGGGCCTAGATAAATATCTCCTAAATTTAAAGTACTTTAATGGTAGTATACGGACAACCATATGCTTTTACCAACTTGAGTCTGAACACAGATTATTTTCCAATTTTCTATCACTTTAAGTAGAAAAAAAGATAAGATGAATCACAAATCATCCCTTTGATATTAATGGATGAGACTACATTTTGGAAACTATGCAAATCTAAAGTAATAACAACAAGCAATAAGTAGTACAGTTGTCTTCATTAACACCAGGCAACAGCAGATTACTCATCTTTATGCAGGGTAGTACATGAGGTGAGTGAAGCATGTGCTTTGTTAGCAAGTCTCAGTAATATGTTCTGAAACAAATAATTAGTAAGGATCAGAAAACCAGTTCCATTCAAGATTAGCATAAGTTAGCCTGTTTATTAATCTTTTATGTTTATGCAGGTAAATGGAAGTGCACAGGTGCACATAGATTTGCAGTAATTGTAGCGCAAGTAGAATATTGTTACAATCTCATTCTCCAGATATTTCTGAAAAAAGAATGGAAAACAAGTGCTAATTCTCAAGTTTCTTACTGAAGAGATTTTATTGATCACTATCTATATCATCAATAAAGATATTGAACAGTACTGGTCCTGATGTGGAGATACACCACTTTTTTGTGTGGTGTATACTGTTTTGTATTTGGACATTGAATCATTGACTGCAGCTCTTTGTATCCATACATCCAGCTTATCCCTTATCCATCAAATATATCATCCATCAAATCTCTCCTATGAGAGACAAGGATGTTGTGTGAGACCTCGCCAAAGCCCTTACAGAGGTCCAGGTAAATGATATCAGTTGCTCTTCCTGAGCCACTCATGCAGAGACTCCCTTCATAGCGGCCAGATCTGTCAGTCCT
Source organism: Dryoscopus gambensis (assembly GCA_013389985.1). Classification (NCBI taxonomy): domain Eukaryota; kingdom Metazoa; phylum Chordata; class Aves; order Passeriformes; family Malaconotidae; genus Dryoscopus; species Dryoscopus gambensis. The sequence continues at coordinate 43,286 of WEIT01041637.1, read as the reverse complement.
GGGCACCCTAGTTAGCTGACCCTACTCTGAGCTGGAAGTTGGACTAGGCTATCTCCAGAGATGCCATCCAAACTTAGCATTTTTGTGATTTTTTTGACTATGCTCATAATTTTGGAGAGTGTCAACTTAAAGGGCAGTATTATTTCAGTGACGCCTTTTTTTCAAAAAAGTTAAAATTGTAAAGAGGTAAAATTGTAAAAGTGCCTAAACAAACATGTCATCCACAAATTTCTTTGAGAACTGTAAATATTTTTATTGATTATTATTTGTAGTAGGCTGCAGAATGTATGAGTGAAAAAATCCTCATTTTAAATATGAACTATTTGATGCAGCCTGATTGAAAAACAAAAATATGTCACTTGCTTCCATGTGGAGAAAACCAAGTTATTTGATGAGGCTCTTTATCAGCAACAATACTATAAATTGGGAAAACCTAAATGTATTCCCACCGCTTACCCAATTGATTATCATCTCTCAGAAACTGTTACGGTTATAGAAAAATGGATGTTGTAAATGAGGATAGACCAGATTAGTGTGAAAAATCTACTATAAATCATTGGTTTCATTAGACTTTCTCTAAGATGATGAGTTTTCCTTCTTCCATATGTAGACAACCCTTTGGACTGAGTTTTGAGATTATAACGAGAAATCTGGACAACTGAATTTAAGTTACGAATTTTTTCAATCAGCTACTTCACTAGTGGTCAACTTTCAAAAAGGAGTCCAAACCAATTTGATGTGAACATGTTAGATCTAACTGTCAAGGAATCATCTCTATTCTTGTTCTCTGTTAAAAAGAGCTGCTACAATTACTGATTATCTCAGCTAGTAAAATGGAGTGCTTTTATTCAGCACTTTGTCCCACAAAATGAAGATCCTATCCTGTGTTACCAACATTTTTTCATAGTATTGGATTTCAAAGTAACACATGTGGTTAGTATCCAGTATAAAGCATAAACTTAGCAAATGTAAAGAATGAATAAAATTTTAAACTATAATTTTATTTAACCAGAAAAAAGACCATCAAGAGAACAATAGAACCACATACAAGCAGAATAGCAAAACCATGGCAGAAAGGGACGGGTGTACCAGGTCCCATTCTGCCACGGGTGTAAACCTTTAGCAGAAGTTTAAAGCAGAGCCGTAGCACTTGTAAAGGTATAATGCCTCTGGGACTACCAGAGCCAGATTTACCTCTCCTAATTTCAACTTCTTAACTGAGGAACTTTGCTGTTCAATGAAGAGAGGAAATTACAGATATTTTCAGAAGGCAATTCACTCTGATCTGTGTTCTCAGATAAGACTGAATTATTGTAGACACCTATTTCTTTTCATCACTGAAAGTGAAAGTCCTGGATCATTAGATAACTCAGCCCTCTGATAACAGTCATCTTAGCTGAATGTATAAATGTAAGGAATCTAATGTGCTCCTAAATTTGGGTTAGCTGTGGAGGTGAATTTTCACTGGAACTGAGGTTGTTCCTCAAGTTCCAGCAGTGAAGGGTCTGAAACAAATGCCATCGATGTGGATTTTTACCTGCATCCATCTTTGGGATGCCAATTTCAGTGGGTCTAGTAGAGGGGAAGAGTCCCAGACCCCAACCCTTCCTCCTGCCAAACCAATTTAAAAAAAGAAGGGGATAGCTTACAAATCAATTTACATTCCTTAAGTGTCCAGAAGTACTTTCTCCATGGCTCCCAAGGAGTGATGTAGCTCTACTCTTTATTTTCTACACTGACAAAATGCCACAATTCTTTCCTGATGCTGGAGATAGACAGGAATTTTTTTTCCATGCTGTGAAAATAAAAATTATTAAAAAGATATTGCCGTTGTGAATTACAACTAACTCTCCAAAAATTCATTGTTCTCTGCTTTGAAAAGACCGCTACTCTAATTTGCTTGCATTTAAAACCCAGAAGGGATATTAAATAGAGAAGCTATGTTTTAACTACGGAAATTTCAAAGCCATAGACAAAAAAAAATTCCAAAGAAGAACATAGTTAGAACTGCCTTCCTTGTGAACCCTTATAGTTTGACCACACACCATTTATTATGAGAAAAGTATTTTCTTACAAAATTATTTAATTATTTGCTAGCTTTACTTGGTACACTCGTCCCTTTTTTGGGGGTGGGTGTGTGGGGGGGGTGGGTTTGTTTGTTTGTTTGTTGTGTTTACAAATTCCTATCCTTAAGATAAGTGTTTCCCTTAATGGATTGGACTGGCTGCTAACTGTGCTGATCTCTAATTTTTACTACTGGCACTTTCAACACAAAGATGAGGTCTATTGCTGTTTTGTCTACATCCTGATATTGCCACTACTGTCAGTATGGTAAATTTGAACTGCACAGCAAGTCAGAACAAAAATAATGAACAGAAAAGATTAGCTCAGTTGTATTTCAGAGTTTTCTAGTGCATCATTTGAATGATTCAGTTCTTGCATTGTTTTTAAGCTTATTTTCCCCAAAGCATTCAGCAGTTCACTGGTTGGAAGTTAGCTTTTGCAGCTATAAAATTTCATGTTCTTGATTCCCAGCTGTTTCAGCAATCTTAAATCACTATTCACTCTTGAAAATTTAGATCATACTTCAACATTTTTAATTCTGTAACTTGTTATTGGCAAAGAGAGGTGAGATTTGGAGAACTGTGGCATCAGCTGAATAACCAAGATGGAATCAACAACAGCAAGATTTACATAGATCTTGAGTTACCTGAAAACAGAGATAAAGAAACTATGTAATAAATAAATAAAATTACCTTCAAAGTCAAAATTACCCGTTGGAATATTGTACATAATTTAGTAGTTTTCTCAGAATTTTTAGGTGTTTGAGAGTTTTCTTAAAATCTTGCTTCAACAGGCGGTATACACTTAAAAAAATGTAGCCTTCTGTTGTGAATGAAGACGATGTCAAGACAGCAAAAAGACAAGAGTCCTGAATAGCTTTAACAGTCCTTCTCTACCCAAAATTATTTAAATTACTGTGGTGTCGTGCTCTTCAATAGAATGGGGTGTATTTTGAGGAAGGAAGGTTACTGACACTATTTTTTTCCTAGAAGTTTAATTCTGATATAGCGACTACAGATATGCAGAAGAGTTGGTAAACCATCTCTACCAGGAGCTGAAGGGCCAATGGGCTGCAGCCTAAGAACACTTGAAAAAGCTCACAGAATTACATGCAAAGTGGTTCATGTGACAAGAACAATCGCTTTTGTCAATTCTTTCAAGCTTTCTGATGTTTTAGACAGATGATCCCTTTTCATTTCATAAACTTCCAGTTTGATCCACATTCTGAGTCACCCAGAAGCTCTGGATAGATCTGGTAGAAGAGATACAATGCTAAATATGCTTTGTAGACTGTGTCTCCCCTTTAATCTTGTTAGCTTTTCATGCTTATTTAGGAAAGAGGGAAATAAATCAGGAAAAAAATCGTTGGAAATGTGTCACCCTGCAGAAAAAGAGCAACAGCATAGAAGGAAGGCTTTTTGTGATTATCAGTAATAAGGGAATAGATACTATTTGCTTTTAGCAGACACATCCCTTTTATTAATGGAAAACAGAATATTCAAATTTTGATCATCTAATGAACAGAATCCTTATCAAAGATCTTGTCTTGATGGACCTTGTCCTTCTGTATTGGAAGTTTTCAGCCAGAATGGATGCAGAGCTATATTTCTAATAAATCAGAAATAACTTCTTAAGATGTATGATTTGCCTGTTATGCCCTCTACTGAGTACTGAGAGATGCAGGCATGCTGGGCTGAACCTGTCTTATTCTACTGTTGTACAGCTTTCAAGCAAAATGTCTGTCCTTCAACTTTTTGAAACTTAGTGAAACTATGACCATCTCCTGGCTTTTCTTATTTCAAATCAGTATTTTGTTAATATATTTTAACCAAAAATTATGCATAATGCTTCATTTTTTAGTCTTGTTTTTCCTGCTCTTACTTTCAAGAAGAGCCCTATTTTTTAAGGAGTGAAATCTTTCTCCAGATTTGAAACTGACTTATTTCTCATTTCTATGTACAAGTTCATGAGGTACTATGGGGAAAATATGCATGAATAAGAATGTTACAAAATGGCAAAAGGCATAAGTGGACACCTTTTACGGGAATAATTTTCTTACAACTCCCTTTATTTCTTCTGCCTCATGCTATTTCATTTTATTTACACAGAAAATAATTACCACACTGGAAATAAGGACCCTCCAAATGAAGGCAAGTAATGAATGAAGAATTAAACTGTCCACCAAGTAGAACAGATTTGCTAGTTAGTGGGTCCAAGAACCTTGCCTTTACCTCCTGAAGAACATATGGACAAAAACCTCAATTCATTCTCAATCTTTAACTGTTGGTGGTATCATTGTTTTTCTTTCTGCATCATCTGTTTCAAATCATCTATAAACTTAGGTCATCTAGGAGGTCAAAGAGAAACAGAAATTCACTTCTGAGATTTAAACATCTAGGGTTTGGTCTTTACTACTGAAACCAACTGTAGCTTTGTTTTAACTTGGACAAACTACCTTCTTTGATAGAAAACTGTCAACTCCATTTCTAGTATCAGAGGGTTATGTGTTATGGCTCAGTGAAAACTTGAAATAATGATATTTCAGTTTTTCTATTCTTCTGCTATGCCGATTAGATGATAGCATCTCATTTGGCTTATTTAGACTATGGTACAGATCCTCAAATGGAATATGAACCAACAAATACAAACACTAAACCTTAGAATTGATTCTACATTTCCAGTCTAAAGAGCTTAAAGGCTGATAGTGTTTCAGCTTTCACTAGTCATTCTTCCACACTAAATAAAGAAACTAGGTTTGCCATCTTCTTGCTTCTAGACACAGCTGAAAGAAATCAGAAAGAAGAAATGTGTGGTGGCTAAGGATCATTTATTCCATTTGTTTTCCTGGATCAAAACCGAATCAGTACTCTGCAATTTACAGCTGAATCAAGAGGAGAAAGGAAGACACATTCTGCTGAAGCTCTAGGTTGCATCAAGAGCTAAATGAGAATTTAAAACAGTTCTCATAATAGGCACAGAGCTAAAATCAGCAGAGTTTTGGCACTAAAAATAAAAGGGCACTTCTTTGCTGCAGATTGCTGCAGATTGCTACAGATTGTTATCTACAGCAGCTCACCTGGGAAAAAAAATACAATTTTCTGCACAGCATTTACAAGTCTGAAAGTAGATGCTTATGGTTCACCAGATTATTGCAAAGATGCTTGAAGACGTAGTCAAGAGGTCATTTAATGTGTGTACTCCACGTGTGGAGTGGGTTTAGAAAGGTCCTCTGTCCTTTATCTGAGCAGACCATATACAAGATGGCTCTGGCCCGATCATAAATTAGGTACTTTAGTGCTAAAGCTCTGCTAATTAGAGCAGAAGACCTGTGTATGTATGTCCAAAGAAGCCACTGAGTGTTTCCATTGAGGGGCTCATGCAAGTAAATTCCTGAGTCTGACCGTTCACCAACTAAAGGAAATAAACCCAAGTCACAAGAGAATAAAACCAAGAAATAAGTGAGTCAACAGGACATTTATTCAATGGATACTTGTGTCAGCACAAAAAGAAGCAAAGGAAAAAGTTTATTGTCAAAATTAATTTTGTGTTATGTGCTTTATACATTACATTTTGCTAATTCTTTGCTGCTTATGCTCTCTTTCACCTTTTGGGTTTGTTTTATTTTTATTTGTTTTATTATATGCACAAGAATATATACTCCTCAAGAAGAGGAAAGTATTGACTATCCTTGGCCTTGAGAGGAAGGGTTTCATTTTTCCAGGTGCTTGAATGAACACTCATCTGGTTTTGTTTTGTAATTTTACAAAGAACTCACAGATTTTGAACCTGACCCTTACTCCTGCTGACAAAACTTGGCAGAATTGTTCCAGTGATATAATAGAGAAATGCAATGCTGAGTTGTACCTCTCCCTGTGATGTAATGCACCTACAGCGACCTTACAGAAAGTGACTCATAATATAGATTTGTCATAGAGAAAAACAGGATTGCTTTTATCTGAATGAAAGTAGAGACAAATCATTATACTGCAACTGCAGCCATCTTCCTGCATCCAACCGGACAACAAAAATTATACTGCTAGCTTTGCTTTATCAACAGAGGAAGCATCTGTCATTTTATTTCATTTGTAGCAAAGGATGTATTTTAAGCAGGTTATTTGGCATTTTGTCGTGGTTTAGCCCCAGACAGCAACCAGGCCCCATGCAGCCACTTGCAGTCTCCCCCACCAGCAAGATTGGGGAGACAACGGGAAGGGTAAAAGATAGAGAATTCATGGACTGAGACAAAGGCAGTTTAATAGGGAAACCAAAAAACACACACATGAGCAAAGAGAAGCAAGGAATTAATTCACTGCTTCCCAAGGGCAGTCAGGTCTTCACCCATCTCCAGGAGAGCAAGGCCCCATCACACACAGCAATTACTTGGGAAGACAAGAGTCATCACTCCAACTGTGCCCCCCGTCTCCCTTCTTCCCTCCACTTTTTATACCAAGCATGATGCTCTGGAATATCCCTCTGGTCAGTTTGGGTCACCTGTCCTGGCTGTGTCTCCTCCCAACCTCCTAGGCACCCCCAGCCTCCTCATCAGCGTGGCAGCATGGAAAGCAGAAAAGGCCTTGCCTCTTTGTAAGCCCTGCTCAGCAATAACAAAAACATCTCTTTGTTATCAACCCTGTGTTCAGCACAAATCCAAAACACAGCCCCATACCAGACACTGGGAAGAAAATTAATTCAACCTCATCCAAAACTAGAATAGACTTCAAGAGAAGAAGTTGTTCTGTTATAGGCAAAATGAAACAGGGAATGGGGTTAGTATCAGAGACAGAGAAAGAAAATGTAATATTGGGAGGTGAAGAGCATATGGAAATAAATATCCCATAATCAGGAGAATATCAGGTAATAACTCTCCCCCTAAAAACATCCATGAAAATTGGGCAGTATGAAACAAACAAAACCTTAATAATTCCATCATTAAAATTCTGAGTGCCTAATATTATTGATTGGAGTATTGATTACTGAATAATAAAAAAAAGTAAAAGTCATTCAACTAAAGACACAGTTCAGAACCAGAATTTCAGTGGAAAAGCTCTGAGTACATTTTTCTTTACACTAATTTCTTCTTGTATGCTTTTGGTGGTGGTTTAAATTATGCATACAGTAAGAAAACCCCAGGTAAATATATTTAGAAGTACAAATATGAATGTGTGTCAAAAACTAGGCCATCGTTTAAGTGAAATAAAGACAGATTAAATTATAGCTGATTTTGATTTTGAAACAAAGAACAATTGCATACTAAGGTGTGCTTTGCATTCCATTAAAATCTCTACTACAATAACACAGTTACTGAAAGTATCTCTGATAAGGCTTGACTCTTCAGGCTCTCTCCACTTCCTTACATTATTGCATTACACTGTAATTGCATTGCAGCATTCTATTTTTTTATTTTAAATATGTGTCACACCATGTCTGTGGTTATAGTCATACATGTCTAAGAAACATTTAAAATGCTTCCTAGGATATTTAGAAGTTCCTGGAAGTTATTTGTAAGATGCACTGCTGTCAATTTCTGCCCTTACTTTTTGTCAAGGTCTTTGGATTTCCTTTATCCTGATGATGATATCAGCCTCCTTTGTTCCTATTTCCCTGTTAAGTTTTCCTATATTACTCAAATTCCTTTATCTTTTGCTAGCTGGAACCACACCATGACCTACTTCCTAGTCTCCTCAGTATTCTTCACTATATATATATATACACATATATATACACTTATGTGCCCTCAAATTGTCTGTTCTAATAGAGCTGAATTGCCTGTAGATTAATAGACACAGAAATGTGATGTATTTGTAGTGGAAAAATTAAATTTTGCTGAATAATGAATATGTCAGTTTTTGGTGAGTGGATCCGTGGATTTCTTAAGTGGTGGATTAACGCAGTCTGCAGATCACCCGGCTGCCGAGCAACTGTGCCTTTTGGTGTATAAGGTGTCCCGGGGGTCCGCGGAGCTCACAGCAAGAAGTAGAGAGAAATGCATTACAGAGTAACAAAGCAGTGCTGGCCCTCCCTTTGCAGGGTGCAGGACCACAAACCAGATGTGAAGATTGCGCAGACAAAGGCAGGAGATGAGAAGGATCTTTTCTGCAACCTTTTACTGGAACCAAAACTGGCAAAGACCAAAGCATGGGCTTTGCAGACACTTTTGTCTGAGTGGCAGAGAGGGCGGGACAGAGAGTTCACAACCAGTGGAGCCCTGCACACTGTGGAGTGACAGGGAGCATATCCAAACAGACAATCTCGGGGGGTTTTTGTTTGAATGAACCAGTAGTACAACGAACTTAACAGAACTTTCCAGCAGTCGTACATATTCCATATGGGATTTGTATAAACATCAGGATTTATATAGGACTGGATGAGTGAAACCTTGAACTTATAACAATATGGAAAAGGCAGATCCCACGGGGCATGGGGATTCACTGTGAGAGGGAGATTAGAGTACAGAGCTCTGAGCCCCACTCATCCACCAGGAATTACCCTGTGTGGGGGCTGTGGCCAGAGTGACATGCACTGCAACAGTGGATCACATGGAGGCAAGATTTATTGCTGAGAATTGAAACCTGTTTTTAATGTCCCTGAGGAAGACTTCCCTAGCTGCTGTACACATGAGTATAATTTCTTCAGTTGGAACAGCTTTTCTTTGGACATTTTGATGGACTTGAAGCCAGCATTCAGCAAGTCCTGAATGTTAAACTGTGAGTAGATTGAGTGAAAGACAGGAAATAATGCTGGAAGCAATTGTTTCTTGAATGAGTAATCTTTGAAGGTTTTTTTTCATTTGTGCCAGGTTTTTAAATGATAGAACATGAAACCTCACAAACAGCTGTGTGATTTTGTTGTGAGACAGTGCAGGGTAGGAAGGAACAGCTGGTAAGAGGGGAGGGAGAACAGGGTATGTCATCTGCATGCACTAGCCCTTAGGCTGAAGGAAGTTGCATTTAAACATAAATTGGGACTTCTCAGAGTGGGTAGATTCCCTAAGCAACAGACAGACCATGTATTCGTTGCTGGGTTTCAGGAGTTTATTCTGTCCCCACCTTTTTTCCACTTAATAATTGTTTCAAGATTCAGATTATGAATGAGGAAGAATTGGAAGCCACGGAAGGTAATTCGTTGCCCAAATTCCTGGGAAGGGAAGACTTTTTACGTTTTCTGAAGCATCAAAGATTATAATAAAGTATATTTTTTGTTTAATTTTGTTCTGTTTATTTTATGATTCGGTCTGTTAAAGGAGTCAATGTAGTCTTAAAGCACTAATGAAGAACTGGATGTAGGAATATGTTGCAGTCAGCTGCAACCTTCCCGAAGACAGTTGTCTCAGTGGGAGAGAATAGGGAAGGGTATTTGCATAGGTTTTTCCAGAGATGTTTATTTCTGCCAGCACATGGGTCCCGGTCTGGGGAGCAAAGACAAGCCTCAGGGAAAAACTCCAAGTAAAGTAAGGATTTTCGGGGTGGAGAGAACATTCGGAATGGCCAGTAGGGGAACAGGATTTGAACATAGAGAAACCTGTGTCCCAGGGCATGCTCCCTGCCCCGGGGTCCTCCCAGGGGGAGGGGTAGGCCCCACAGCAGGGAGAATCCCTACAGGAATATACAAGATCACTAATCTGGCTGGTATACTTCTTATAAAAACCGGAAAATTTGGTATACCTTACCACTTTTCCATTTATGTCTATAGTTCTGACAAATTACATTACACCTTTATTCAAAATTTGACTATAATTAAATATAAAAGTAAATGTTTGGTTTTAATGGAAACAGAAGCCTCTTCCTTACATTGTCACAGAGGAATTCCCAGCTGTAAGCTCTAGTTTATACTTTCTCTTACATAGAAACTCAGTGTTTAGTGAATTAAAGATGAAAGTGCTTGATAAAATATGCTGACAAGGCCAGCATCACAAGAGATCACAAGAACCTTGTGAGGCTCATAACGATTTTGATAAATTGAAGAAATCGTGTGTAACAGTAATAGGAAAACCTATGTAAATGGAGTTTACTCAGAAGGAAAGAGTCAGATACAAAATATAGACTAATAAATATAAAATACTGCATAATAACTCCTTTTTTTTTTAGGAATTTGGATATTATAAATGAAAAGGAAGGAATGAAGGCAGGCTTTATATCTGGATTTACAAATGAAATCAAGGATAAGGTTTACTGATAACAAAATTCCTGAGCTAGAAATGTTTCCTAGACACCATAGCTCTGTTAGTCTTAACTGTTTAGCCCTCTTATTTCTTAAACTAAAGCTTGTGAGAAAGCTGTAATGAAATATAAACCAAATTATACTGCAGAAAGGGATCTAAGTTGGACATAAAATATCTACCTTTTTATTGTCACAAGAGAAAATATTAATGTTCTAATGAGGATTTTACAGAGAAATCTTTGTGGGAATATTTTTATTCGAGGATTGCTCATCTGTCAGCTAAATTTTAAGATGAAAAAGACTCACGTACAATGGTGAATTAGCCTTGGCCAGCAGCCAAACTCCCATCCAGCTGCTCACTCACTTCCCATCCTCAGTGGGACAGGGCAAAAAGTAGGATGAGAGAGCTTGTGGGTTGAGATAAATTCAAGATCACTTACCAGTGACCATTACAGACAAACCATGTTTGACTTGAGCAAAAATAATTTCACTTGTTGCCAATAAAAATAGATTCACATAGTGAGAAACATACATTAAACCAACACTTCTCCTCCCCCCTCTCCTGACTCCTCTCTAGCTCTCTGAGAAGCACAGGGAAAATGGAGAGCAGGGGTCTATGGTCAGTAGACAGTGGTTCCTCTGCTGCTCCTTCCTCTCACTTTTTTCTTCTGCTTTGGCATGGGTCCTTTTCATGGGCTGCAGTCACTCAGGTTAAGTCTACTCTGGTGTGGGGTTTCCATGCGCTGCAATTCTTCAGGGAATATCTCCCTGCCCTAATGTGGGGCCTTCCATGGGCTGCAGTGTAGGTGTCTGCTCCCCCTATGTTCCCTCCACAGGCTGCAGGACAATCTCTGCTCTGGTGCCTGGATCACCTCCTCCCTTCTTTCTCCTCTTTTCCCCAGCTTACAGGGTTGTTTCTCTCCCTTTTTTTTCTCACTCCTCACTGCCTGTGCAGTGTTTTTTTCCCCTTGTTAAATAATCTTCAAGGCACCTCCGCCCCATCCATGGGCTCAGCTGCGTCCAGCGGTGGGTGGTTGGATCCGACTGGAACCGGCTGTGTCTGGCTGGGGCAGCCCGGCCTCCCCTCACGGAGCCCCCGCTGCTGCCGGGGCCTGGGCACCCACACCCTCTTACAGATGTGCACGTTTCACAAACCAAATATAACTTCTCTAACAAACACTAGAATGAGCTCAAGTCAGGTCTTTTTTATGCTTTACTCTATATTCTTCTTTATAGTCTTCATATTTTTTTTCATCGACAATTATAAATATTTAATGAGTAGATAAGGTAGTCCTTAGGTCTGTTACTGGGTCTACTCAAGAACTGTGCAGAGAATAGGAGATTAAAGGCACAGAAATAGCGCAGTGGTTTCAACATATAAAAAGCTTCCCTCTACAGTATTGCCAAATATCATTATGTTTGCCTGTCTTTGGGAGGAGAAAGCCTCAGTGTGGTGCTTGAGAACCTAGGGAACCTCTTCATAATTTCATCTAAAAGACTTAAAATTCTTTTAAATACAACTTCAATATTGCAGATGTATGGCTACCTTCTATTAGATGTAGAGAGAGTAATTTGACACTATATCCTTTGAAAAATCTTTATATTTACTATTTCCATGGTACATCCATATGTACATGCCCCATCCCTGGGAAACATTGAAGGGTTGGACAGAGCTCTGAGCAACCTGATCAAGTTGAAGCTGTCCCTGCTCATTGCAGCAGGGTTGGACAAGACGACCTTTAAAGGACCCTTCCAACCCAAACCATTCTATGACTCTATGATCTTCTTTCTTTATAGTATTAGTAAAATAGGATTTGAATAAATAATTTCATTTTTTTAAACTCGAGTTCCTTATACCTGTTTTTTTTAAAATAAAAGATAGGGGATCCAAATGTCTGCTGTAATATGGACGTTACTCACTAGCATTTCTGTTTGTTTCCAGGGCAACTGATTTAATTTTTACTCATTCTAACTTTCTTCAGTCTTAACCAGGTCTGACTGTGCTTTTTCTATAGAATGTATCTAATCAAGGAAAAGACACACATCCTGGGTACTTCTGCGCAAGACACGGTACCAAGTGTGCTGTACAGTAACCAGAAGTGAGGCAAGGAGGTAAGGCCATGACCCTTCAAAGTGTTTCATGCTGTATTAGGAGGGACTAGCCATCTAGCCATTACACAGGACATTACAAAGATTGCTCTATTTCCCATTAGTTTCATAAGCCTCACACTGGGTTATCTGTGAATGCATGTGTATCACTTACAGTCACTTTTCTTAATAAATGATTCATATTTAATGGAAATAATAAGTGTTGCTGCAAGTTTCTAATATGATTTTTTTCACTGCAATTTTCCTCTCACTGTTCTTTCAAAACACTTAATCATACATGCTAATAATTGACAAATTCGTGTTAGTTCAAGGGGAAATCATATCTTACAGTATTTGCACCAGATAAATTAGATCCATTATAACCTGTCTCAGTACTACATTTTGCAGGACATTGGAGATGAATTCTCAAAGCATAAAACTATGCATTATTTTTCTTATCATGAGCCTAAAAAATTTACCTCTCCTGACCTTCTACTGTAAATATTTTCATTTGCCTTCAGTAGTTGCACTCTGGCTTATATGACAAAGGAGAAATGAAATACAAGAAGCTGTTGAACTCCATTATAAATAATGTACACTACCTGGGGCAGTTTATGCCCTCAGTTATACATGTGCTGCTATTCCATGTATGTATTTAGCATATAAATTGGAGAATTTGGTTTAGTAAGTAATGTTTTAATTCAATTGATTCTGAGAACAGTGAAAGTCTCCTAAAATTATTCTGCTTTTGATGGACTTTAGTACAAGCCAACAGAAGATGTGAGTGAGCAAGAAAGAAGTGTGGATACAGAATTGTGGAAGTGCTGAGATTAGAAGGGGCCTCAGGAGACCATTAAGTCTGACCTCCTGCTCAGAGCAGGGTCACCTAGAACAGGATGCTCAGAACCATGTCCAGTCTGTTTCTGAACATTTCCAAGAAGGGAGACTCCACAGTGCCTCTGGACAAGTTGTGCCACTGTCACACTGTAAAAAGGTTCCTGCTGTTCATAGAGAATGTCCTGTGTTTCAGTTTGTGCCCATTGTCTCTTGTTCTGTCATTGGGTGTTATTGAGAAGAGCCCGTCTCTCTTTCCTTCTTTCCTTCCCATCATGTAACTATACAGACTGTTAAGATCTCCACATCCTCAGACTTCTGTTCTCCAGAAGTTCTTCAGGCTGCCGAGAGCAGCAATTTCTCTGCTGTTCTCCTCTTGTTCATGAAGCCAGTCGTCTCTCCGTAGAAGGCTATCAGGTTGGTTGACATAACATTCAAGACTTAAGAATGTAAAGACATTAATTGTGAGAGTGTTCTGGCTCTGTATCTTTACCTGAATGAAAGAAGATTTTTTTAAAGGATTCATCCAATTTCTTATATCCAAATACAAGTGGACTATATACTCTTAGAAATATTGAGATCCAGACCCAACAATCTAGACAATAACACAAATCCAGTTTTAGAATCACTGAAACTAAACCAGAAGATCATGAGGTAGTGTTTCTAGAAAGTGCATTATTGGACATGTACAGCAAATATGTGTCCTTGCTTTATAGGACCACAAAACCAATTGCTCCAAGATAGTATACCTTATCTACTATACTGTTTCCTGCTTGATCCTGTGATGATAGGGCAGTGGGTGGTTGAAATTATCCTTTGCTGATTCACACCTCCTTCTACTGCTATTGGTGAGAAATGAACCCTGCTGAGTCGCAAAACTGAGTGCCAGAAAAAAATGAAGGCGAGATCCTTATCAATGAACAGTAAGTAGCAGCAGTGAAGTTGTACCTAATGAAGAGAGGTACAGGACCACTGAAAATATCACACCACAGGTGTGTTACTGTGGAGTCATAAACTGGCGGGCTGCCATGATTAGGACAGGTATTGATATAAGACAGGTACTGATTGATTTGGAGGCAGGCACTGATAAGGAACTGCGTGGCTGTAGCACTCATCCAGACATTCATCCTGTCCTTTGGAAGACAGAATGAGCATGAGTGACCTTGTGACACAGTGCTGCAAGAATATGCTATTGCAAATCATTCCAAGATAATTTTACACTCACTCTGATGTCATAGTGCAATTGTCTAAATTCGTGTGAATTTTAATTGGTGTCATATATATGTTTTCTCTTTAAAAAGGAAGCTTCCTTTTAGTGCTATTATTTATCAGTGTGTATAAGAAAAAGTGCAATTGTGTCATTGTGTATGTTTCTCTGATCAAATACCTTCTTTTACTGTGAAAGCTACTATGTCCTCTCTGATACCAGGAAGTGCCATGACACCATCTTTATTCCAAAATGTGATATAAATTGAGTGAGAACTGGTCTTTAATTTATGATTTTTAAAATTCTACATCAAAATACCTTTTAATGTGAGTCCAGTGGATGCATTTTTACAAGTCTGTCAAATACAGTGATTCTTCTGATAGAATAAAACCAATCCTCTCTACCAATCCTCTCTCTTCAGTCTGTATTAAAGTTATGGAAACAGGTGTAAGTCTTTAATATATCAGTATTTATTACAAATATAAACCCATAAAAATATGTATAGTTATTAGAAGAACAAATATTCACTTTCTGTATGGTTAAGCCATACAAGACAGTGGATGGGGTCTCCTTACTCATACTCTAACTCTTTGATCATTAGTTAAAATGGTATTTACTATTTGTTAGTCCATTATAATCGCTTACTAACCAACATACAGCCTCTTCATTGTGCAAAGGGATGCTTAGCCCAAAAGAACTTCTGCATATGTGAATTCTGGATAATGCCATTTTTACTGGTTCAGACATCAATTATTATATAATGCCATTAATTGTGGACGTATCTGTAGAAGAGTGAAAGTACTATTAAAATGAAAAAAAGAAACTATTATATGATTTCTAAAAGTATAACCTCTATATGTTAATATATTTCTTATGTCTTAGTCTATTTCAGGGAAAGGAAAGGTTATTTCAGTAATTGTATTTTCACACCACCATGTGAATTTTTTCTGTGTTAGACATCATGCTCTCTACAATTATGCCTTAATAACTTAGTATTGCACACAGATTCACCAAGGTACTATGTCACTTCTGGGAAATTATTTTATTTGATTTGACTTTAATCCAACATGTTATGCAGCTATAATTGTATCAGCATTTTATCTTGAACTATATGCCATGACAACACTTTATTTTAGAAAGCACAGAGACCAATCTAATTTGTATTACAAATACAAAATAAAAGGCAATTAAAGTGGAAGTGGGTGAGTAGATATAACTGTTACATGAATAGACTTAATAAGATAATACATAGTATTTTAGAAAAACAAAAATCAGGAAATTAATATTAAAAACAGAAGAGGAAATAGCATATTTACTGAATCAGAATTCAACAAGATCTGTGGCACTTCAACATACTGGTACTTTTTAATTAATCCGTTTATTTTCTAGCAATGGAAGGTGACATTCAGACTTACATGAGGATCTTGAAAGTGTGTTAGTCACATAACCATCATGAACAGACACATATCTTAGATTTAATTTCTCCTCCAAATTAGGTGATGCTTATTGTAGATTTTTGACTACTGACAGGAAAGAAAGTTTAGGAATATACATCATAGAAAGCAAGCTCATCTAGTCTGGCTGGAAGACATATTAAGCATATATATGTTAAAGAAATCTTGCTGAAATATCAGTACATCTGATTAGAGATAAACACAGCTGAACATGTCTCTATTTTGTCATTATTCAGGATTATGTAAAAGGCATGTGGCCTTTCTCTGTCTGAATTAATTTTAAGGGTATAATTAAAATATGGCAAGGTCTTGCCTCCTGCCTGTTAGTCATAGAAAATTGATAAACCTGCCATTTTTTGTAACTTATTTAACGCCTTCTGAAATATGGGTGGTTTACTACATTCCCCCTTCCTTCCTTCTCAGATTTCATGTCTATGCTTCCTTCCTTCCTTCCTTCCTTCCTTCCTTCCTTCCTTCCTTCCTTCCTTCCTTCCTTCCTTCCTTCCTTTTACTGTTAAAAAGTTTCATTTACTTTGTCAGCTTGGCCATCATACCATCTGTTTGTGCTGTTGCTTTAATTATGAAATATTTTTTCAAATAAACTTTCCTCTTTCTGTTTCTCGTGTGCAATAGGAAAGAAATAGGGTTGTACATTATGTACAGTAGGAAATAAAAATTCCTCAAGAGCAATTTGGAAAAGTCTTCTGGTTCAGCATCTACAGCATTATACCTCTTGACTTCTCTTAATCTCCCAGAGGAGTTGACACTGAAAAGAAACCTTGGAAAACTTAGAAAATTGCCACAGACACCAAACTTTAGCTGAAAATTATTTCTGGAGAAAATACAAGTAGTTATTTTTAAAATCAACCTTAATTTTACCCATAGAGTAAACAGAGTAAAGCTAATATTTCAGAATATCTTTTACCCCCACTGGATTTTGTATCTACTAAGAAATACACAGTACTATCACTTTTTATTTTCTGCTATAACTGACTGTAAAACATATTTACTGTTTAGATTTACTGTAAGCTTTCAGACAGTATTAGTGCCTGAAATCTTTGCTCTGGTAAACAAAACCATAGAGAAAGGGGCGTGTTGGGAAGTGGCATAGTAAATTAAACTACAGCTAAGAGTCTAATCATAATTATGTGAAGAAATTATCAGAAGTAGAAATGATTCTCCTAATACATTAGTGTTCAGGAATTCAAACCTATAAATTGGCTGCTACTTAAGATTATAGACTTCTTATTCTGCACACAAGCAAGTAATTAACTTTACGTTCCCTTCTTATGACTCTCAAGCTCTTGTCCTTTTAATTATAAGATCCAGAGGGTAGCTTTTATGTTAATATTATCTCTATTAAATTTTGAGTAAATGCTGCATTGAAACTTGATATATTAGTCATATGTAATAGCCTGATAGTTTCTTAAAGGATGAAGTGCTATTCTGATAAAGTAGCCAGACATTTGGTACTTTAGTTTTCCTTTTACACACATACAAAAATTCACTTTTTAAAATGCAAGACCAGTAATTTTAAGTAAAAGTTATTATGTGGATTGTCTATATTAGCATATTATAGAAGGGCAATCTAAACTTGTTGATTTCTCATTTTTCTTTATGTTTCTATTCATGTTATCATAGGCCAAATTTCTACACTGAAATACACAATCATTCCATATGATGCTACAGATTTGTGGAAAATGACAATGAAAAGTTAAACTTCTTAATGGGTCTGAAATACATTGTTATATTATAACCAATTAAATGCCATAAATATATTATAAATAGAAATTATACATTGCAGAGCTGCACACCCTTGCCTTGTTTTTAGAAAAAAAAAAAATTGATTATTATTTGTTGAAGGTTTGTTATTGCTGCTTCTGTTAAAGGGAAAAATGTTACAATAAAAATATCTAAAAGTGTTTTTAAACTAAAGAAAAAGAATTCTATGAAATGTGAGCAGCTTTGAAGTGCTGAACATTTTCAATCATTGTTTTTTCATAACTAGTATCTTGGATTCCCACAGGAGTGAAGTAAACACATTTCTCAACATTCTTGGGACTTGTCTCGGTTTTGGAGACAAAATTTTAGGAGGAAATGCTCCAGAATGAGCGCCTCCTCCAAAGGGAAAGACACTCCCCCTTTCCTCCGCCAGTGAAACAAATTGATAACAGCAGGTGAAAAGTGGAAGAGAACCCGAACTGTTTATTAACACAGAACAAAACCGGGCAGAACAGAAAAAATACTCAAAATACAACAAATGCCTGGAGAAGGTAAAAAGCACACAGGCTGGCAACTGGTCCCCTGAGTCTCTGGGAAGGGGAAGAGGAGTCCACACACAGCAGCCTGGAGCAGGGCAGATGGAAAAAAATCCTGTTGATCCCCTGGTGCCCGTCCTCCTCCTCAGAGCAGGCAAAATGGTTTGGCCTTCCTGGGGGTTTGGACCAGCTGGGGCACCCTGCGGGCCCACCAGGGTGTCCTAGGTTACAATGTAAGATGTGCCCAAAAGTATGTATTCTATCACCATCTTCATAAGCTGTTAAAAACTGGTTGGGCAATGTTCCCCNTTCCATCCCGGATATAATCTGAGATTTCAAACACCACAAGCAGCCTTTTCCACTGGATTCCCAGAGGAAGACCAGACCCTTCTACACCGCCACTGGACCTTCAGAGGAAGACCAGACCCTTCTGCAGAATCACTGCTTCAACAGAACCATCACTCCAGGAGGACTCCAGCCACCATTTAATCGGACTGCTGCCAACCCCTGACTGACAGGGGATCAAGTTGTATTCTGACTGTCAGTGGGGGTTTTTTGTACTATTGCATTTATTTTATTTTTCCTATTAAGTTGCATTTCTGACTTGGAGTATCTCACTAGTTACCTTT
This sequence comes from Dryoscopus gambensis, assembly GCA_013389985.1. Classification (NCBI taxonomy): domain Eukaryota; kingdom Metazoa; phylum Chordata; class Aves; order Passeriformes; family Malaconotidae; genus Dryoscopus; species Dryoscopus gambensis. The sequence goes on along the minus strand of WEIT01041637.1, from coordinate 24,595 downwards.
AAATTAGTACGTATTTTGGCACCCAGTGTAGGGCATGGTACTGAGAAAAGTCAGAATTACAATTTTGTGTTCTAGAAGCCACCTTTTGACTATGATGCTCAACATGCTTACGTGGGTCTTGTACCTAGCTCTCTATGTTTTTCCGCACATGGGGAACTACCTGCCGGTTCTAATGCTCCTGTGTAGACCAGAGTATGGTATAAAAGTTGCTTTATTGGTCTATTATATCTAATGCATGATAACCTCCTAGGCAATGAACAGCATTCAGAATATATACCCAATTTTGTTTGCCTCTCCTAGTCTGGGCTGCTACCTCAACAATTGTACCCAGCCCCTGGTGGAAAGAGTAGAGAGTGGTTTCTTCCAGCCTTTCAGGCCAGGCACAGCAGTTTTTGAAAATACTGAGTTCCCTCTGGATTTCAAAGATGGCATAATCTTGCTGTTACTTCTGCTTTGTCTTCTCTGTGCAGCCTGCACTGTGTACACCATGCTTAGAACAATAACAGTACAATTGGTATGGTACAGCGTCTTCTCGAGGAGGAGGAGAAAAGAAACAAGTCAGTAGGCACCATGTCTATGCAAACTGTCACACGGGGCCAATCTGCAGGCTCCAGAGAAGGGAAGGAACGTAGGGAGGTCAGGGGGAGGGAAGGTAAAAACCCAAAACCTTTCTTCCAGCTATCGGGAACAAGTAAAACCACCAAGAAGCAGTGCAGCGTCCCTGGTGCACACCCTCCCGAGCACGGCGGAGACCATTGGAGCCCGAGCCGTTGCACAGAGCTGTTGAACTGACCCACCATTGAACCCCGGCCCCACCCCCCGGGTCCATTTTAAAGATACAACATCCTTGGACATTAAGCAGACAGTTAAGGAATAAAGGAGCCACATAACATCACCCCAGGACATTCTGTTCCACTTGCTGAGACTACTGCTGTTTGCACTTGCATTAGAGGGGCCTGGAAGGTGGCATGTTCTTATCAGAAAAATAATCAAAGAACACCAGAGGCCAAGCAAAAGCTTACATCTTTCAGCTTTCAAATGATAAAGATGTTCCTTCTTGGACAAGAGACCAAATGACAGCAAACATGAACAAGAAGGATTTTGTAGCTTAGTGGCTGGAAATTGCTACCAGAATGCCCAGGTTTTGGGTCCTAGTTCGAGGAATGCATTGCATTTCAGGTGAAAAAAAAAGATCTTCTGAAATATTTTTGTAGCAGGGAGCAGTACCCATGTTCCCTATCCTTTAGCCAGATGTATTCTTCATTAGACTGTACCACACTGTCCTTTCTTTGATATTCTGTGTCTATGACTCTTGCAATTTTCTTTTCAGGGTAGACAGACATGAATAGACCAGCCCTCTGTGTCTCTCAGAGGGCTCCAATGGCAGAAGTAGGTGGGATGTGAGCTGACCCCTCCATCAGATACTTGAGGTTTCCACGGGGGAACCAACCATCTGCAAACTCCACACAGAGGGTGCCAAATCCCAGACGCGTGCTCAGCTCCGGTGAGCAAACGGCTGTGTGCAAATTAACTGCATCAGCTTCTGGGGACCGTACATTGGATCTGACATAATGATGCAAGGTCTGTAGGTATTGAAACTAGATAAACCAATCTTTCCTAAAACACTAACAGCACCATGTTACAAAGATGATAAAAACAAAAGTATTAAGGCTATCTGCACCAAAACAGTGTATAATAAGCTCTGGAGAGGGGGAAAGGTTACCTAAGGCCTTTTATTTATTGCCATAACTCATATAAAGAGTACTTAAGCCGGCAGTGCTTGTCAAAAGCATCCACAAAACCACTAAGTCACAATAAAGACATGTCTACAGTGCCAACCACTGTTAGGGGAAGGGGAGTAGGAATGTGAAGATCACAGAATGAAAATAGACAGCTGTGCACCAGCCAATAATTCTCCTAATACTGAAGTTGTTCACTTGTGTTTTGACAGCTTTTGGGGCTGCAGTGCTCTCTGGCTTTAGGGCTGGATTTAGTCCTGCTGAGCATTGATTTTTACAATTTATGATGCTTGCAGCAATTACATTATTTAGTATCAGAGATGAAAATATGGGAGAGACAGGAGAAATACAGCTAACCTTGGTATTATATTTTTTACCTCACAAGTAAAACTCTTCAATAAATAATTGAAGTATGTTAGGAGAGGAGGAAGATTGCCAGGATAAAACTTGTTGTTTTAATCGGAACCGTAGTGCTTTTAGTACCACTTGGTGGCAAAACAGTTTAAATAAACAGATATAATTTAGATGAGTATTAAAATGGTGGCCCTGTTACTTGACTGCATCATATTTTCAGGTGGGTGAATTAAATAATTGAAGAAATCCCTGGCTGCATTGGTCCTTTTAATATCTCTTTGTTTAAAGGGAAAGATTACTAAATTATTTAGCTTAGTTCATAGATTTTGGCATTGGAGTAATAAAAAACAGAAAAAAATCACCACATGATTCTGTTAACATGTATCATGAAAGGAGAAATCAAAGAAATGTTGGAGATATAGGATTATGAGGAAAACTCTGACCAGAAACACAATTTTAACTTCCCCCAAAAGCCTTTTCAGTCCTAAGTATGTATTTCTTTGCCTTATATTTTTTCTATTTTTTGAAGCAAAACTAAAGAACATAAATGCCTTAGGACTACTTTAGGCATGTTTGAAATGCTGACTTTTAACAAAGCAATAAAATAAATACTCCATGCCTACCTCCTCTAGTATCTTTTGATGTCTACAGTTTTTGTGCACCACCACTTTGTCTGACGAGGGACATCAGGGCTATTAAGGAGTCACAAGATAGATATTGCCAGAGCTGTCCCCAAAGACGCCTTTATTGATGCACGTGACCAGAGTCTCATAGAAGACACTGATAATACTGGCTTTGGAACGATGGGCATGCCAGGACCATCAATATTTGGAAGATCTGGATTTTAGGCTACCTTTGGTTCAAACCTCCAAGGCTGAAACTCATGTGGCAGCATGTCTTGGTTGTACCAGGCCAGACTGTAGTTCTTGAGCACTCTCCCTATTCTCTGTGCTGAAGCTACATGGATCTCTGCAGAAATCACTGCAGCCAAAGAATGAAAAAACATAATTCTCAGGAACTAGGTCTGACTGCTACTACATTTTGTACAAGTATTCCTTAATGCAAAAGACAAGTGTTGTTCCCAGGACCTTCTGCACTGGAGGATGCCAGGAACTGCTTCACATTCATCTTGCTGCAGTTAGTAATCACACTCTCCCTGAGGACCCTAGGTTTGCTAATATGTGGTTGTCCAAATTCTGCAGGTTTTCTTCTGGTATTTCTGATCACCCACTATCTGATCCCAGCTGTCTGCTGGGAGAGGAGAGCTGACTCACAGACAGAGAAAGGCCTCAAGCTCTGGTATCTAATTTCTGGATGAATCAATTAGTCCGTGGAACTGAAAAACACATATTGGTCCTCAACCTTTGCCCATTATACTTCCAGTAGGCAGCATAGCTTCTACAGGAGCAATGGAAAATGGGCCAAAAGCCACATATGTACGTGCTGATTTTGGCTTAAGTAGAGTTGCTTTCTTTCACAGTAGCTGGTATGGGGCTGTGTTTTGGATTTGTGCTGGAAACAGCACAACCTGTTGTGATATTTTTGTTATTGCAGAGCAGAGCTCACACAGCATCAAGGCATTTTCTGCTTCTTACCACACCCCAACAATGAGTTGGCTGGTGGTGCACAAGGAGTTGGGAGGGGACACTGCTGGAACAGCTGATCCCAGCTGACCATAGGGATATTTCACACTGTATAACATTGTGCTCTGCAATAAAAGTAGTGGAAAAGGTTGGCAGGGGGAGGTGGTGCCCAGAGACTGAATGGGCATAGGTTGGTTAATACTGAGAAATTGTTTTTATTTATATCAGTTGTTGTTCTTGGATTTTATTCCTCTTTATTATTATTATTATTATTATAGTTGTTGTTTATTATTATTTAATTTCAGTTGTTAAACTGTCTTTGTCTCTACCCATGAGTTTTCTCACTTTTAATCTTCCAGGCCTCTTTCCCATCCCACCAGGTCACAGTGAGCAAACGGTTGTGTGGGGCTTAGTTACTGGCTGGGCTTAAGCCATGGCAATATAGAATGTGCTGCTAATTTCTTCACATGGTGTTCATATATCTTTTCTTTAGATTTGCTGTACTGTTAGTAAAAGCATATTCTCCAACACACTGTGTGATTGCTTGCAAGTGTTTCTTACAGCATCAAGGAACCTTGAAAGGAATACTGAAGAACACAAGAGGACTTACAATCAAAGGCTGTGATTACATGCAAGTTCAAGAGATGCATCATTGAATTTTCTCATCAATGTGGGGTTGACTGTTTTGTCATATATGGAGTTGTTCTTGATGGTTAACTTTCAGCAGAGTAATGCTTTAGAAATCATTTTGTTTGGTCACTTTTGTAGGAGGCTTCTCACATTGTGTCCCGGTAACCCAAAAAATGTATATTCTATTCCATATCTTTCATATGCCAATCTGCCCAAGATTGTTACTGTCCCTTTAAGCTGCAGGGGTCAAAACCAGAATTGGAGTGTCTTGCCCTGGTTTTGCAGAGGTAGGGGGTTTTGGGGTTCCTTTTAGAGTCGGAAGCACTCAAGGAGGGCTTCCTTTTTGTTGTAAACGTGATGCCATAATGATTTTTTGCTTTTTCATATCTCCCTCTCATATCCCCCTTCACATACACTTTTATGCAGCTTTTATATATCCCTAACGCTTTTAGCCCACATACTTATAATTCCCTAAAACTGATAACTAGCTTAGACCCAAAATTCTGTTAAGCCAAAAGACTAAACATGGAGTTGGGGGTCAAAACGCCCCAGACACCAAGGTCCTCTCCAGAACATATTCTGTAAACTAAGATAGACTCATGTGGGGGGAAGGTTCCTCATGATAGGGGCTTCTCTTGGGTCCCTCACTGGGGGATCTATGACAGATATGCTAATATGCTAATGTGCAGAGTTCTATAATTGTATACACAGACCATCATGTAAGGGCATTTGCCAGTGCATTCTCCAGGGGTGCACGCTCCTGGATGTGGTGCACTCTTAACGATCCTTAATACACCAAGGTAAAACCCTTTTCCCGTCTAACCATGTTTGGCTTTTAATTCTAAGCACAGGTTAAGGCATCAAACAATCCAGATCCAATATGGAAATGAGTTATTAAAAATTTATTGAGAGCTTTTAAAAAAATCGGCAAAGCAAAAGGGACAGCGCTGGGAGCTTGACATGATGCCAGAGGCTCGATCCCAAAATGGTGGTCCTGCCTTTTATACCGCTGTGATTGCAACAGCCTTATGCATATTTATTTACAGTTTTGCATAGTCTCTACCCCCTGTCACTCTTTCAAGTGTTGGTGCAGTTCCGTCACTGTGGTCGTCAGGTTCCTCACTGGATGGAATCCCACTCCTTTTATGGTTGTGTCTTTGAAGTTTGGCTAGCAACAGCCTGTCCCATGCAAACTTACAAGGCTAATATCACAACACACAAATCATACAACCCCTGCAAACACCTATTCCACAACCAGACTACCACAACAATCATTAAACATTTTTTAACATGTACCATTATCTCAACATTTTCCAAAACCAACATTACAATATTCAATATCAGCTCATATAATATTCAGCGAAAGCCAATTTCACCAACTTGCTTCTCACACTTTTCATTCTTGCAGAGCTGCTAAGAGAATTGCTTCTCAAAGCAAAAGCAAAAGCAGCACAGGCAGAAGCCTTTTGTTTCTCTCTAAACTCCTTGCCTGGTGCAGGCCTCCAAGAAACTGCATTTCACAATCCTAAACTGTTTCAGGACAAAGTTCACAAATACTTGTCCACATGCACTAGCTGGGACCAGTGGGGTCAGGGCTGCTGGTTTTGATGCCCTGTGGAGCTGCTTCTCCCCCCTTTTCCCCATAACATGGTAATGACTCAGAACTGCAGCGCGACACCAACTGGGTCCAGTGGGCCAAAAAAGTGGCAGAGAAATTGACACTGCGGGTTCAGAGCTGTCACCACTGGGAGAGGCCTGTCAGGTGGCGTGGAGCAAACATCTTGGTAGCGCTTGACTGGTTTTGGACTCCAGGTTTCCTTTGCGTTTGTCCTTGATTGTTGTTTGGAGGGAGTTTTGTGATTGAGGAAGCTTGGTTGCTCTGTTGTTCCATTTTTAACTTGGTTCTCTCTCTCCACCACATGACTGGGACAAGTAGACTTATCCCCCATTTTGCCTTTGTCGCCTGGACCATGCAGTCTTCTATGGAGGCCACCATTTTGGGGAGGTACTTCTATGCCATCTTGTCTTTGTCCCCTGGACCACATAGTCGTCTACAGAATTTTGATTATTTCATCTACATCTTGGGGGAGGGGTTTTGCTGCCATCTTGTTTTCTTTGTTCCTGGGAGTCCAGGCCATGCCATTATGTTTATTTTAGTCAAACTCATGTGCCTAGGGATGTACAGACATTTCAGTGTAGTTTTAGATAGGCCAACAGATAAATGAATTTGCTAAAATAAAAGCTTATCAGATTAACATAAATATTTGAAGATAGATCAGGCTACCCAAATTCACCACCATTCTGATCTTATTATAACACTGATGTTGGAAAATTTTACATTATTATTTGTAATTTTTCAATTAACATAGAACATTTTTTTCTAGAAATCAAACAGCTACAGTCCAAATTTGCAGTTCTGAAACAATGGGGAATGTTCATGTGGCCCTCAGTCACCAGGGGCTGGGTTTTACCTCAACTAAGGTAAACGCCTGAGCCAACATCCAGTCACTTAGATGATTCATTTCTTAGCCTCCTGAATTTCAACTATGGAAGTGATCCATGTAAATTGTAGTGATGATCCTATATACCTTTCTGCATTATTACTTTTTTCCAAATAGAGCCATTAAAAAAAACAATTAGCAGTCTGTTTTTGGCAGCTGCACACTATTACCTCAGCAGAGAGGTTCTGAAATCTGATTTGTGTGTACTGTTTGTGCAGTATAGGAAGCTTTTCTAAAATGAAGATCCATGCTGTGTACTGCATCACTTCTGCTGCGTTATTCCTATGCCATCAAAAATATTCATCAAGTATGACCTTCATTTAATTAGTCCATTCAGTTTCCTCTTGGTATTATTTCTTACTATATGTATATGGGATCTACATGAGTCAGCCTGCAGCCTCTGGTACTTGCTGTAGCCTGATGTTTTAAATTTTATTCTTTTGCTGCTTTCACAAAATTCATGTGTTCTGTCTTTCTGGTTCTGGTTCCTCATAAACTTTATGTTTCTTAAAGATTTAGGTCTACAAAGGCTTTATGATGATGTTAGAAGTCTTGCTTGGGAGAAAAAGTTGTTATGCAAATAGTTAGCAATTACAATAATGTATTTCACACATAGTTTTTCTTACTGAACAAGAATAACAACAGGTGCGATACAGCACCAACTTCAACTTCTACTTCCTTGTGAGAACAGGGGGTTTGACTTTATGACAAACATGTGCAAGGCATTTGCAACCAGTTTAGGAAAGAAAGAAATGCACATTGTCATTAGGACCAGATGACCTTAAGAGTGTCTTTTCAACTTCCCACAGAGTGTGTGAGCTTTCTAATTAATCATTTGATATGTTAAAAAAGGACCAGAAGAATATTTGTGTGAATTGCTCACAAATGAGGAAATATCAAATGGTGACAGAGAATGACAACATGAGTTAGAAAACAAATCAAGTTAATTGGAAAACTGCCAGTAAAGTAAGACTATATTTACATTGGAAATGCAAATATATGCGTATACAGATATCAGAATTCTTATAAGCCTCAGAATCATAACACACCAATATCAACTATATTATGGTATCACATGTCATGAAAAAGAGAAGCAAATTAGAATAGATATTTTTGGGCTGTAGGTCATACTAAAAGAATACAGATTTAGTTTCTATGTAGACAACGCTGGATTTATAAAACTAGCTGTTTTAAAGATTTTGACTGCATTAAACATAAACACAATGTTTCCACATGACCAGCTTTCTTCACAAGCCCTGGGAACAGCTCTCTAATGTCACTTCCAGTCCAAACTTTAAAGACATGAATCTTATGTTTCCTTTTCTGTCATCATGGATTCTTGACCACCTAAGGCCTCTTTTTCAGCAGTGGTCATAGCAATTTGATTTGCTGAAACACACCGAGAAATTCTGTGAGCCAAACTCCCTGCTCCCCTAGTTGGGCAGAACTAGCTGCAAAAAAGAGTGTGAAATAATCAAAACAGCTGAGAAAACACAATACAATCTCCCTGGTCAAATCATATTTGCTCTTTGAAAGCCAAGAGTTGTGTTTCAGGAGCTGCTGGCTATATACAGACAGAAAAATGGCAGAAAAATGCTTTTCCTTTACAGAGGCCCCAACTCTGCCACCTTTAACTCCGAGCAGTGGAGAAAACACACATGCAAAGTCAGACTTAGAAAAAAAATGGTTTTTAGTAGGAATGTTTTATTTCAGCAACATCTATATAACTACTTTTAAAGTGACAAAAAGCATGAAACGAGTCTGTGGAGAGCAGAGCCCTTTTCTTGAGTGAGCAGCTACATACTACTACATTAGGAAGACAAGCACATACACAGTTTTCTTCTTGCCAGTCCCCTCTCATGTTGAAAATTTTGCATCCTTCTGGGCAGAAGTGTTAATTTCTGTCCCCAACTTCTCTGGACTCCCAGCAATCTGCAGATCCCACTGAGGAAAGTTTTAACCCCAAACCTGGATATCAGAAGTTGGCATTATTATCTCTTCCAAACGTGTTTGTAAATAAAATGGAATGTATGTACATGAGATAGTCATCATTAGTTTATGCTTACCAGACTGTATTTTAAGGTTCAATACCTGCAGAGAAGTTTAACCTTTAAAAATTTTCTGGGGAAAACACAGGAGCTATGAGCTTTCAGGTATCAAAGAGCTTAAAATTCATGGATCTCATCTTTGACCTTGAATTCTTTGAGTTGGGCTTGTATTCTACCTTAAATGTCATGGGGATTTGTTATGTTCTGTGCAATCAATATGGAATTTGTTCCTCTGATTTTAACTGCAGCCAAAACACTGAGCTGCTTCTCAGTTTGAGCAAGGGCAGAAATACAGTAATGCATATTTTTTCCTTATTTAAGTGAAAGTGATTTGTAAGAGCTTTAGAATTATGTAATGCCAAAGTGACAGAAAGTACATTCAGCTTATAAGCACCTTTCTAATCCTACCCGGGATTGCAATGTTATTTGCCCCAGTGAAGAGAAAATGTAATTCTACTGAAATCGGATAAGTTATTCTCAGGTACGTGGGTGGCTGTAAAACACAAAGAATGGTGTCATGGCCTCCAGAGAACCATAGTTTTAGTATTTAATACTTGATAGGATACAAAAGTAAGAGTAAGTAAAAGTAAGACTAGCTACCCTTTACTATTTCCATAGTCAGAATTAGCTGCACTTTTTGTAGCAGAACAAAATGAGAATAAGAGAACTGGCAGAACAATGTTTTTCTCTCCACAAAAATATTTCCAAATATGCTTTTTGAGATTTAAATAGAAATCATAGCAAATTTATAAATCAAACAGAAGAAATGCAAGTAACAAAGAATTTAAAACAAAATTACTCTCCTATTTTTCAAACTTTTCCATGGGATCAAGTCCTGAACTTGTATTAATGTCTCAGTGTGTCAGTGCAAATCTTTGAAGGCTCTTTAGGGGAGGAAAAAAATTACAAGGTGGCTTGACTAGGAAAGATGTTTCTGGTTTCCTTTTCTTAGTAATTTAACACAGGGTGTTTGATAACAAAGGATACTATAAATGTAGGCCCAGGAGTGGAAGGAAGAGCAAATCCTTTTTTAGAGATTTTTTTATGTCTTCAGCTGCAGTTCCCAGGAACATGAGAGCCTTGTTAACATGTAGCACAAGCTAGCAATTACAGCCTGACCTGTGCTGGCTATGTAGGAGATGTAGTAGACCTGGAGCCAGAACAGGACAGAGACAAAAGGAAGAGCTGAACCCAGTGACATTCAGAGCAACAACTTTCATCACTCTCAGGTATGAGGATTACAAAAATATTGGACTCTGCTGATGCTGGGGCTCCCCCCTCCTAATAGTATGTTAGTACTAGAAGGCAGGAGACTTTTATTTTAAAGTCATGTCTGAATATTCAACTGAACAAAAACTTCAGGGCCTAATGCTTTGTGAGTGTTCGAGACTAACAGCGTTACTGATGCATACAGAAACTAAAGAAATCTCAAAATAAATTGCCTGGGAACTGAAGCAGAGATAGTTATGAAAAGTAAAGCTTTTGCTTTTAGTAGGGATTTTCTCTAAGAGAATCTTTAATTGCTTTGTTGAGCAATTCTGTGATATGGTAATGTCTAACGTGTTGGCTTGCACAGTTAAGACTGTTTTGCTTGTGCTTCTAGTACCTGAGAAAGCTGACTGGGTCTAAGCAACTATTTTCTAATTTGATTATATATGACAATATTAAAAGTCAGATGTTTATTCTATGTATTTAAATTTGTTTATACTTACTTGGGACATAACCAGGATGCAGTGGAAACATGGCAAGTTTAATTAATTTCAATCTTCCAGCTTATTTCCTCTGTTGACGTTCAGCCTGATGTTACGAGTAATGTACTGTGTTGTTCTTGGAACCCAGCAATAGTTAATGTATCTGATACTTATTTTTTTCTACTTTATTTTTCCTTGCTATTCTTAGATATAAACAGGGTGTCTTTCAGAGGCATGAGTTCAAATCCAGCCATATACTTACATCATTTGCAATATGTCAAGATTTGTCCCACATTCTCTTCTGAAATACTTTGTTTGGATGTTTGGAGTCAAACTGATCCCTGTTTCATATTAGCTTCGTTAATAGACATGTAATTCTAAGATAATTAAGCAATAAATCTTCTATCTCAGAGCAAGTTGTATACATGCATTCTACTTCTATGTTTTTTAATTATCCTATAAGAAATCCTGCAGTTATCATCATCACTTTATTAGAGTATTTTGGTTTCCTTTTTTTGTGGAATGAATAATAGTGACAACTTCTTTTTTTTTGTCTAATAATTATCAAGTACTGTTTTCACAAAAATATTTTCTCCTACTCAACTAACTCTATAGATGGTCAAACTGTATTAATAAAATTAATTATTTGCAATTTTGCCCATTATTTTGTGAATAATTTATCTGGAAATAATTGGTCCAGATTCTCAGATGCTTTTAATCAGAAGAGCTCTATTGGAACTCAGAGAATTTTACTGATTAAAACCAGCTGAAAATTTGATCCATCTGCTCGCATGGTGACCTTAGTGTTGAACACAGACTTTAACATGGTATTAACTTGTATAAGCTAAAATTGCTTTACTTTTATTTCTTGTTAACTTTCTTATCATGAGTACTCTCAAAACCATAATGATATCTTAAAAATGTAGCATTCATTTGAGTTCAGTTACTTGGCTAAATTTTAAAAATCTTTTCAATAAGGCATCAGTTGCCCAAGACAACATTTGCTTCAAAGAAAACCACAGACAAACCATGATGTTTTAGGAGCAGCTTAAGGACAATCCCTTTTATATACTGATCATGACACTCAATGTCAATCATAAGTACCATGCTTGTAGTTCCTGCTCTCCTTTCTGTAGCTACTATTGCAAGATTCACAATCAAAATAACTTTGTCTTGGTCTTCCCATGGCACCACAGTGACGAANCATGGCACCACAGTGACGAACATCACAGTTGAGAGTGTCTTTGTCCCAAACGTCTTCATTCTACCAGTAAAAAATGCTGTCACTGAGCCCTGCTCCTGTGGATTGTAGGTGTATCATCATCTCAGCATGTGCGTTATCTAATGAAGCGGGGTGATAATTTTAGCATGTCATTCAGAAAAGATCACAAAATTCAGATCATGAGCTTTCTGGGTAATGCTCTAACTTGCAAGCAGACTAGCAAAAGCAAAGGGCTGAATTGTGTAGATGTCTGTTATATTGTAAAAGCTTTTCAAATAAAAATGGAAAAGTAAATAGTTTAAGAGAAGTGAAATGATATTTTTGACCAAGACTTTTAGAATGTTCTCCTTCATTAAATTGCAATGAATTTTCTCTCCTGTGCCTTCTATCAGAAACAACAATGGTGAAACTGAAATAAACCATGGCATGAAGAACTTTTAACAGCATTTTTAAGGCTCCATTTTCACTTCAGCGGGAAGGACAATATTCCTGCAAGGAAATGCTAAGACTGAAAATGTCAGAATTTATTTATAAATGCACTTCCTCAGTTTTACTCAGGAAGTTGGAAACTATTTTTTAGGGCTTCATGTGAGTGAGTAGGGAGAGACGAAGAGAATAGGGTTCCACAGAACTCAGCACCAGAAAACAGTTTTTTCAGAGGTGATTGGTAGCCAAGGTACCAAAGATATCCAATTTCCATATTCTTTCCTGTAATAGAAGCTTAGGACAAAATACCAGTATCATGCAACTATTTTGTTTAAGAGTGACCTGGTAAATACAGAATTACTTTATATCATTGATCGAAAGATAGCAAAATGCCTGAAGGAAAAGGTAAATTAAAATCTCACAAAAGACGATAACAAATTTTTTGAAAAATGATTTATCTTCTTCTAATTGTTCATATTGTTGTGGTAACTCACTGAACTTTGTGCCCTGACATTAAATGTAGTGTTAAAATTATGAATGTTTCTAATGCTGGCTAATGCCAATGTGGATTTTTTGTTACTATTTATTTTGAAATTAGGCAAATTTTTTGGTCAGATATTATTTTCCAAGATTTAATGTACAGACATCCTGAAATTTCATAATCAATTATAAAGAATATTTGGGGTCTTTAGTTGTTTTTTGATAATCCTCATTTATTACTTTGCCATGGGAAAAAGACCCAGTTAGTCTGGG
>WEIT01041637.1:0-11637 GCA_013389985.1 Dryoscopus gambensis | reverse complement strand
CTGGGTCTATTTGTATACCTCATTTTTGGGCTGAATGTATCTGACACAATACAGAAGCAAAACTAAGAGTAAGAGTAAATGAACTCAAATGTGTTTGAATAATCACTATCTTCAATAAATTATAATTTAGCTAGTTGGAATTATTTGTTCTTTGAAGTTCATATTTTATATCTGTGTTCCATAATTTATAATACTTCATATGTAAAAAATAAAATCTTCTCCCGTCAAAATAAACTGATTTATCATATATGTGTCATGTTCTGAGCCAGTCATTTCAGATATTTTCATAGATTCAGCTCTACACCAATTGTGTATTTTAATTGCTTTTTTTAGCAGGTAGGTGGATTTTTTTCTTTATAATGAGACAGAATAGCAAAGGATTTGATGATTACCAATGGCACAGTTAAAATTTCTGATTTCTATTACTTAAAGTGCATTAATTTAATGATGAAATATATTCACACCTTGAACATAGCTCCTGCTTCACACTGGATAACAGGTAGAAGGAACTGAATAAACATTTTGGTTGGATCTGTAAATGTTTTCCTTTTTCTTCTTCAAGAAAGGGGCTATTTCCTTTCTCCACTATGTTAACATCCTTAAGGACAACCTTGTTTTAGTAAAAGAATGGTTCATCCTGATACTTAGAAACATGATTTTATGTGTCAGGACCTCATCTTGGGTAAACAGGAAGCTATCAACCTGGAGCTGTATAAAATAGTTGTATTCAGCTGAGAAACTGATCCTGGAAAATCTAATGATGTTGCTTTTTTCTTTCTTATTTAGAAAAAAATTAAAGCCTTTTAATTTTTGTAACTATCTTGTGGTTTTTGTCTCTTCAATTAAAAATAATTTTATCTAATAATATGAGGTTTTCTAGAATATCTGGTCAGAAAATGAAAATAACTTGGTAGAGGAAAGAAGTGAAAGACCAGAAATCCTTCCCATGAGTCTTACTGAATTTACCTTTCATTTCTCTATGCTTCTGAGGATCTGGGATAGAAAATATTGTGCAAGTTTTATTTGATACTGATCTTTCCTGCATCACCTGACTGCACTCCAGTAGAATTTTGCCCACTTCAGTGCCACAGATCTCAAATAGTTTCATTTCACTTTCAGCGAGTGAGAATTATGCCAATTACTCTATTTTTGGAATGTAAAAGTCAGGGAACTTTTCATCAAACTGCATGCTCCATAAGTACCTGATGTAGTAGTTTCAAGCTTTGCAACCCTGAAGTTTAATCCCAAAGTGATTTTAACCTTCCCTTTATAAATGTCATCAGTATGGACTCCTGTACTATAAGAAACTTGCTTTCTTTTGTTCCCTTCTGTAACACTTCAAGAACTGCTGACCTCATCATTACCAATGTAGGATGTTGAGACTTACTGTTTGGAACTGGTTGACTGAAATTTTACGTGGTCTAATCGATATTTCTTTTTTTTTTTCCTCCCCTTTTTTTTCCTTTTTTTTCCTTTTTTTTCCTTTTTTTTCTTTTTTATTCTTATTTTTTTTCTTTTTTAGCAACATAGTCTTAATCCTAGCCATCTGTAATAATGGTGTATTGCTATCTAATGAGATTTCTGGTATTAAATAGTAGAGACATTGTGTTTTAAAACAGCACTCACTGTAGAAAGGGATGGTAGAGCTTCTAGAAGAGTTAAGTTTACTAGAAGAGTCTAAAACCTTCTTTTTGGCAAACAGATTACAGCGCATGAAAGACAAGAACAGTAGGTTTACCCTTCAGAAACAGGTGATCAATAATAAAAAAATAGGGCAAAGAGAGTATCTGATAGAGTGCAATAATGAGCTACTTTTCAAAATATTGTCATTGTTGGGGGATTTACAGTTGGACTCTTTCTAACTTTCTCAGTAGATCTTAACAAAACAACTGCAGTCCTGACAATGTCGAAGTCAATTATTAGAAAAGATTTAATTGATAAGAAATAACATATTACCTATGTGTATTTTCCATTGTGAAAGGTTTTATCAAAATACAGTCATTCCTTCTTCTGTGCTGTCATGAAACCGATAGAAGTTTTCTGCTGGTAGACTTGTAAATGTGGAAAAATACAGAAAATATCAAGAGATGTCAAAGGTTTTTCTGTATATCATGTGGTTAATAAATGAGCAAACTGATACATAACATGGTACTGGCAACAAGTATTACTGAAAATTGTATTCATGCTCTTCACTTTATCAGTATAATTTCAGAACCTAGTTTTGTGATGTTCTTCTGAAGCTGTTTTGCACTCTTTCTTCTTTGATACATGACTTTCCCACTTTAAACAATTACTCTGATTTTCCAGATCACTTAATATCTTTTTCTCTGAAAAAACTCTTTCTTGGAAACTTTCCAAGAAATTCTAAAAAGCACCAGACTTTTAAAACAGTGAAAGCAAATAAGACCTATAATAGTACTTTTGAGGAGCAGTGAAAAATAAGCTCTTCTTTTTGTGTTCTTAAGATTGAATTTCTTAAGAATAAAGGAAAATATATATTTAAAAATGAAACAGTATATTCTATAAGGCACTTTATGCATAATGTAAAAATTATAATGTCAGCCTCTGTTGCTATTAAGATCCAGTTATTAAAATTGCTAGAGAGATGCCTCTGCCTGAATTAAGGTGCAAGCAAGACCATATGCCCAAGTCAATAGTATGGATTTCATTTAAGAGTAAATGTGAGGGAGAGAGAGAAAGAGAGAGAGAGAAAGAAATAGAAGAAGGCCAGTGGGGAGGGTGGACAGTGACAGAAAGAGTAATAAAGTAGAAAATATCACCACTCTGTGGATCCTGATGGTGTCCTGTTGATCCTCGGTATGGTCTCTTCTCAGTGGTGAGAGTCCCACAAAACACAGGGTTCAGTGGATTAATATATGTTCAGGCTAGTTGGGAACACCCAGGTACCTGCCCTGGGGGGGAAGTTTTACACCGTCTCTTGCTGCAGACTCTGGATTTGTTGCATCACTGCATCACGTGCAGTCTTCTTGTGCAAGGCCTCAGGAATGAGTCTGGAGGTGTTTGGGGGGTCTTTGATGGTTTATGATCTCAGCTGCCTCTCACATGAATGTCCTCTGTGTGTGTGTGACCTTCCGAGGGTGGGGGGATTTTACAACCAGTAAGAAAAGCCATTTTGTGCAAGGGAGGATGGGTGTTCACCACACTCCCAAAAACTCTCCTCCTCTCCCCTTGGTTTGGGGAGAATGTGTGCAAACCTGGCCTCAGCAAATGAGTCTGTGGTCTGTGGCCTCCCGCATGCCAAACCCAGCCAGAGCTGATTTCCAGGATCGCTGCTGGGTTTGGCTTTCCTTCNAGCTGCCTCTCACATGAATGTCCTCTGTGTGTGTGTGACCTTCCGAGGGTGGGGGGATTTTACAACCAGTAAGAAAAGCCATTTTGTGCAAGGGAGGATGGGTGTTCACCACACTCCCAAAAACTCTCCTCCTCTCCCCTTGGTTTGGGGAGAATGTGTGCAAACCTGGCCTCAGCAAATGAGTCTGTGGTCTGTGGCCTCCCGCATGCCAAACCCAGCCAGAGCTGATTTCCAGGATCGCTGCTGGGTTTGGCTTTCCTTCTGGATACATTCTTCTCCCTCAGCCTTGTTTACTTTTCCCTGACCTGACATAGTTGGACAACAGAGTTACTGTTAAGTGGCATCACTCACAGTCCAGTTCCAGTCAGGAGGCATATCCAGGGGAGGGTGGGCTTCAGTGCTCACAGCTCCTTTATACAGTTTTGCCATAATGGGCAGAAGTCCTTCTTAACAATGCTTAGGCCATTAATTTTCAGTCTCTCATAATGGCCTAGCAGTCATCAGCAGTGATGCAATACTATAGATGTGTGCTGCTGTGGTTTTGGCTAAGATATACAAGTGCCAAAGGGGATAACAGAGAAGAGGTGTTTTTACGCATACTTATTAAAGATGAACTATCTCTTAATGACTGCCACATTTACAGTTCATCTTGTTCCAAAGGATGAGTTTCCCCACCAGCTACAGAAACTAGTACAATTTTACTAGGCAGTCACTAATCTTAGACTGACCTTTGACTTTGATTTTATATCCTTGAGACAAATATGCAGCTCATGCTGGAAAATAGACCAACAAATACGGTAATAATTTCATTGAGCGTTTTTGTACACTTTGCTCAGAATATTTAACCTAAGCTTAAAAAGACTATGCTGAACATGTATTTTCTTGGGTCGAGTATTACATTTGTGCATAACTTCAGACCACTTCAGAGTACTTTTAGAAATACAAATGTTTTTCTGTCTGCCTAGTCAGGTGAACTGTTGATATTGAATGTAATGATATTGTACAGGAAGAATGAACTGCTGATTTTCAAGTAATAGAGGCAATACTTGAATTTTTTTATCCTATTTCAGTGGGAACAGACTTTTTCCCATGGTCTGTCTCCTGCTTTTTGTGTGTAATCCTTATCGAATCAACAATGCCTTACTTTGTTCACATTTAAATTGCTTGCTGTATTCTTACCTCTTTCACACCAGTGATGCATGTACAGTTAAATTTGGACTTCCTTTAGAGGAAGATGCTACCTTTAAAGTCGCTCTCTTGGACTCACAGACTCATAGAGTGTCTTGAATTGGAAGGGACACATAGGGATCGTTGATTCCAACTCCCTGCTTCACACTACCTGAAACTAAACTCCAAGCAGGACTGAGGAGTCATCTGGTAGCTCCTGTGTCTGGTTAAACATCATATTGACAGATTTCTGTCAATTTGTGTCTAGTCATTTCTCATGATGCAGTCTCACCTGAAGCACTTCATCTCCTTGGGCCCATGACTGAATGCCTCCATTAATCATGATTTTCGCATTAGTCAGACACTGAGGTCACCCTTGCTAACAGCTAAATGTCAGCAGAGAAAATTCCATGGACCTAATGGAACTTGCATTTAGAACAGTAATATCTAAAAAACCCTTCCGATTCCCAATTGTATGGATTTTCTCTGTAAAAAACCCCATCCTTTAATACTTAAACACAGTAATATTTAATCTTCTTTTAGCTAAATGGAAATGTGTTGTGTTTTGTGAGTATGTATTAGCTGTGGTTAACAAATATTACATATTATCTGTGTTTTAAAGCTAAGCCAAATGATGTACAAGTATAGAAAGGAGAATCATGGAGAAATAGTTCTTGTAGATCAGAGGAAATACGCATGGGTATCTCCAGACCTGGGACACACCCATAAAATATGCCATGTCTGAACTCCTCTCTCAATTATATCAGTCAAAATTTGATTTGCTGAACATTCACCACGTATTTCAGTAATACATCAGTTTAGAGAAAATACAGTAACTGATCATTTATTACACTCTCAAACCCACTTTTATTGGTGCCAGGAATAACTGCATATTTCAGCAAGGAAAAAAAAAGAATGTTTTTCTGTGTAAATAATAGATAAAGAACAACAAAAGAAGCATAATCCAGCTATCTTCTCTGCAGGGAAAAATAAACCCATATAAGCCCAATTTGTGTAGAAAGACCCATTAGGCAGGAAGTTAGTAAGCCAGAGTCTGTCCTATGACTCTGAAGGGAATAATGTTGGGAGTTAATGTTGGGAGTTTGGTGCCTTAAATAAGAAATTGCGGAAGGATGAATTTTCATAATTTCATTATTTCTCATTAGCAATTTACTCTAAAAACACTTTGGACAAGCATTTTACAATGCTAGTGTATAAGCTAGAAGAATACTGATTGTTATAATAAACTTATTACTATCAAGAGGCTACCTTATGACTTCCAGCACTTCCACTCCGGAGTGTTCCACATTCCCAGGGGACTGTGTCATTGCAGAGGTGCGTCACTTTAATAAACACCAGGAAAAAAGAATAAGGGCTTGAGTATCATCTGAATGAATGATGAATTCCCAATTTGGTTATGTACAAGGAGATTTTTAAGCTTCAGAAAACTGTAGCCTTATACATTCTGGGTACAGGTATAGTAATTCACCATTTCTGTTCCATTAAGCACAGTGGTCTATGCTGCCGCATTTTTAGGCACAAATCTGTATTTTGAATTCCTGAAGGGGTTAAGATGCATCTCCTTCCTGGGCAGCAAAATGTGAAAGTAGTGGAATGCTCTGTGTATCCTAACACACTGTATATGGAAATTCAACCTTCCAAAACTTGAAAATGTGAGTAAGGTTTGTTCGTCATATAATATCCAACTGTAAACCTAGCACTGCCAAGTGCAGCACTAAACCATGTCCCTAAGTGTCACACATACATGTGGCTTACAAGCATACACAGTTCCTAATCTTTTCCACTGAAGACATTGCCAGCCTTTCCATTTAGCTAAATGCTGGCTGACTGAGACCATTTATACCTGTATGCTCATTCACAAGATGCTTTCCACTAGTGTATGGATGATACTTATAATATGGCTTGTATTTGTATTTTCTGATTATTCTTGTCTTTGCCTTTATCTCTTTTCAATCAGGAAATGGAACCTGAAAGAACTATTACATGCAGCAAGGTGAAGTGGGAATGGGATCAGGGATCATAAGTGAGAAAAAAATCAGAACTGGAAAAGCAGTATACAACAAAAATCCTTTATCTTGTAATTTATGATAGGTTTCTCTAATTCAGTAGAACTCAGATTCCCTTAGGTATTTTGAAAATCCCACTTTATTTGTCTCTACAAGGCTGCTCTCATAGATAGGTATGACATTCTGCTGATTGCTTATGAAGACTTTAGGACTTCACAAGGAACATGCCTGATAGAAAGCTTTTGTGAAAACTACCCAGCACAGATTTCGTGGAAATACAGTCACAATAATACATAAAAGTGTAAAGGACTAAGGGTGTGATGCAACTCTCATCAAAATTACGCAGTGATGGATCACTCCTTAGAAACACAGTGGCAATATTCTCGAGTGAGATTCAGTGATGCCTGTATTACAAATTAGTCCTGCAAGGATGACTGTGCATATCAAACTTCTGTGACATAAAGTTCAAAAATTTCGGTCTTTGATATTTGTGGCGGATTGTGCAACTATTTAATGGTTTTACTCACAGTTACTGTACGTTATGTTTCTTCAAAGAGAGTAGGCCAGGCTGTAGGGAGGAAGGCTGGGGGGTTATTTTGTTCTGCCTGCTGCACACTGGATTGCACTTGGAGCTGCCTGCAAGAAGGGAGACATCTTCCCTCCTGATAGTAACAGGGATGCTTCAAGGGAGAGTTGCTTCAGACTGTAAGGTGGGGTGGACAGAGTGAAAAAGGAGGAGTAGAAGTCATCTCAGCAAATTAAATATCCTCAGAACGGGCAGGAGTCATCTCAACAAGGGAGATTGCAGGGGACAACAGAAAGCAGAGGGGTGCATGGCTGCTCTGGAGTTAGGACAACCCATGGGATACTGCAGGACTTGAAGGCTGAGAAGGGTTGAACTTCTGTTCTTCACAAACTACCGTGAGTATATTTCAAGAAGAAAAATTCAGTAGCCATGCATCTTCTCTTCCCAAAGTGGTGTTAAACAGCACATTGACTTGAACTCTCTGTGTTCAGTGTCACTTAGGGAAGGAGGCTTTTGACCTCCCTTTGCTTTGTCCTGGCTCTATTTCTGGTTTGAGAGGAGCCTATACTCCTTTGTGTGGGACTAGCACATTCCTTTCAGGCTTGCATTTAGACCTGGAGTCTTTTTTCCACCATGTGCATCTTCACAAATTGAGCTCTATTGTGGACACATTTTTACAGCTTCTACATGCTTACATTTTTGGTATTTTTACCCCATGGTAAACTAGTAATTGATGGTAATAACACTTTTTCCCCGCTTCATTTTTCCCTGCTTCATTTTTACAGGTAGTTATTGTCAAAAAAGTGTCAAAATGTAAATGTATTCTGAATAATACATGCATGTCTTTTATACCATCTGCTGACCTCAAACTTAGGAAATGCATTTCCACTTTTTGACTCTTTCTACTGTATTTACAAAAGGGAACAGAGAAAACAAACAGAAAAGATTTTGTAGTACCTTTGACCCTTTTTCCTGAGCTCTTTGTCTCTCAGTTCCACCTCAAAATTATATCTGGAAAGTGGCAGTAACCAATCCAACACTACTGCCAAACAATGCAGGGATATGTCTGTGCTTACTACATAGGATCCAGAACATGTTTTTCCTTAGGCAAAAAGCAAAGCAAAGCAATTTGACAAAAGGATAACTCAGTGGAGAAAAGAAACAGAAAAAGTGAAGAGAAAATAGCAGAGACCAGAATCAAATCATTGGGACAGAGGGACTAGAGCTAAAAGTAGATTAAAACCAAGAACACAAAAGGAAGAGGTGGGGATATTTTTAGGGGAAGAACTATAATTTTATTGAATATATTAATTCGCAGTCATGCTTTGGAGGATGATAAAAATGCAAATCAAAGTTGCAGTAAATAAACACGAATTATGACAGAAGGCAGGGATATTTGGAAACTCAAAACCTCAGTGACATCCAAGAATGTAGCTGGTGTTTTCCCATATTGCGTACATTTGTTTTTCTGGAATGATTAGCATGCAAGGCAGTCTCAGAGGATTTCAGGTACCCGTGATAGTTTTTTCCATTCAGGCTACCAGGAAATCTTTAATTTCTCTGTCTTCGTGTCCCAGTCTATGAAGTGTCTGGAAAAAAAGTCCAGTGTCTAGATGGGAAGACAGATGTGCAAATGCTTCACGAATGAGTATCAACCATATTCTCAAAACAGACCTGATCTAACTAAACACAGATAAATGGACATCACACACCATTGCTTTGTACAGCAATACATCAAGATTTCTCTCTGAAACTTATAGCAGTGGTGTTACAGTCTTTAAAGGTATCTCATATTTATGTTGGCAGCAATTACATTCCACACTTCAGTTAAGGACATAACAGGGTAGAGCTGGTTCTTAGTCGATATTTTGTTTGTCCACACTTGGAGCTATTGTATACAGCTACATATGACTCTGCCTCAGTTTTCAGTTGAGAAAGTTGGAAAAGTTTTATAAGTGATAGATCAGCTCTGTGCTGGAGGAAGTTTGTCAGCAAACGGTCCTCTGTTATGAGGACATTTTACAGAGACAATTTTGTTACATAATAATAATAAACACACCATACTGAAAGGATATTCTACTTTTTCGGTTTTGGTAAAAGCAAGAATGCTCTTCATTTTGCACTGTGACAGGCGTTTTCATTGAAATTTGCATGCTAGTAAAACAAATATGGTTCTGCCCTCGGCTTCACTAGGGTGAAATTTCATCGTGTATTTGTTCCATGAAGAAATGCCCATATACAGATGCAACTATTCCTTTATCAACAATAATATAAATTGAGATTAGTTCTGTTTGGTGCATATAAATTGAGGCTAACACTTACATAGGTAATTATTCTTAAAAGTCCCACAAACATATTTCCTACTGAAAGAAGTTTCAAGGAAAAAGATATCAGCAAGCCAAAGTGAACCAAACCCAGAGGGTCTTTGGAAAGAACTTCTTGTTAATTTTTAGTGAAGCAATCAGTATACTGACTTTATCTTTTAATAGTGATATGTAGAAAGTAACATGAGGTGTGGGAACAGTTCCTTTAAGAAAAGAATTAAGTCAGAGATTAATGTGAGTGACAGCTAGATGGGTGCTGGCTTCTAGCTATGGACCATGGCAGTCACAGTCCATGAGAAGCTTGTTAAAAAAAAATCAAAATCCAGCAGATTCCCATCCCAGTATAAAAAAAGGACTCCTTAAATAGCTGAGTTTAACAAATCTGAAAGCTCCAGTAATGCTGTTTATTCCAGAGGAATGCAACTGAATAAGCCACACAATGGTGAAGATTGAGACTTTGTTGCCTGAGATGAGAGCAGGCTGTCATACCACTGACTGTGTCCTTGCACATCACAAGGTGTGATCAAGCAACTGTAAGCTATAGAAATTTCCTTTCCTGTTAGCTGTGGCAGGAATCTGAGTTTGTTTCCATAAAGGTTAAAAAAATGCCTAAGCTTCTCTGCCTGGATCATTGTAGACAGAATCAGTTCTCGTAAACTACACATCTTGTAAAGAGCTATATGGAAAGGCAGTGTGAGTCTTGTTAACAACAAAAATTTTGTTATTTTTCAGACTACAAGAGGTAGGATGATCACAAGTGACAGAAGAACACTATAAAGATTATGGGAACAGAATTGATGAAACCTACTGAAAATAGAACAGCTTCAGAAAATTTCAAACCTGGCAAGTCCTTCTTCAGAAGATCACAGGATCGCAGGTGACTTGGCAATTCTACACAAGAAGGCAAGGTAAATGTTATTAGGCTGGGATATCTAAAAGGAAACAGAGCCAGCTGGGGTTACAGAAAGCCAGAAATACACATGTGATTCCATGTGACTAGTCCAAGGTTGGAACATCTAAACTGAAGAGAGACATGATCTCTCATTGTTTAAATTTAGAAGAATCCCAAGTTTTTATTATTTAGAACATAAAGCCATCTATATCCATATAAAAAGTAGCTCAAGAAACCAAAAGAAATGGACCAGATTTTCTAGTATATGCAACGGATTCCCTGAAAAGGTTAGGTTTCCATCACAGTATACAGAATCCATATTTAGGTCCAAAGTATCAGTCTCAATTGTTTCTTTTATACTTTTCCACATTTTTTTCCCTTCATATGTGCCATGAGAGTATTAGAGCTGACCTGAACCCATTCTTAAAAAAATTAAGTTTAAAAAAAATCCTATTTTGGAAAAAAAAAAAAGAACTTTGCCTGTGGCATAGAAATGGAACAATAGTAAAAAAGAATAAAATAAATAAAACCAGGAAAAATGAAAATGCTTAAGGCCACTCTGAGTAAACAACAGGCAATCTGTTTATAAAGAGAAAGAAACAAGATATTACAATCATGAAGTAAAATAAATTGCCCAAGCAAAATAAATTCACTCCTTGGATGAACAAGAAAAGGGAAGCAATTTGATAACTATAAATTGAAATGGTCTGCTCTTGAAGAAAGAGTAACTTCAGGGAATAGTTATATTCATTTCCCAAACTTTGTGATATTGAGAATATAAGAATTGTTAAGGAGTTCACAGATTTTCTTTCAAAAAGTGCCTGTGGGAAATCCAGCTGTGATCTCCACTACATGCATGGGAGTAATCCACAATGGTTAAAATAATACTAGGTGCAAAGGCAAGCATTACTAATGAAATGAGAGCTGCAATCAAGTATACAAGGGTAAAACAGAATGGGTAAACAGGAAGGTCTGTTAATTGAGGCAACATTCAGAATGTCATTAACAAATGCCCAGTTGGAAGGGTCTTCAGGTATAATGCTGGGTACAAGCCAAAGCTATGTATAAAGAATTTTTTTTTGAGAACGATCTACAGGTGAGTCACTTGCTCCATTGGGAGTAAAGAGTCAGCAGGAAGGGGTGGAGCTTCCCTAGTTGCTGAGTGCCTGATTATACCAGCCTTCTAGGGAGCATGGTGAACAGAAGCGGGCAAATAGGGGTGTGGCACATCTCTGGGGTGTAGCTGTGGCAGTTTGCGCAGGCAGGGCAAGCAGGCAGGGCTGTAGGTTTTCTTTTTGCTAGTAAGGGTTGCTGTGTGTTGTTCGAGGTTTGTCTGTTGGTTGGCTGTTTTTGCGGTCTCTGCTAGTAACGGTTTCAACACAGTCAAA
>WEIT01041636.1:318-45247 GCA_013389985.1 Dryoscopus gambensis | reverse complement strand
CCAAATATTAGACTGATACAAAATCAGTTACTCTGGGCTGGCAAATTAATTCAGGAAGGTGAATAGAAGATTACTAAAATCTCATGTTCCTTTAATGGAATTTTTGAGCCCGCACATGTTGTTTTAATTTTTACAAAAATACATTACAAGGCACGGAGTGACATTAATGCAGTATCAGTTAAGAGTTCTTCTGCGTTCTTGTAATACTATTCCCTTTCCTATAGGTTACCTGTCAAAGAATGAAGTAGGTAGATTAAAAGCTCTTACACAGACTTGCGTTAAGACAAGTTGTAGTACTATGTTTGCAGCTTTGATATGCAGCTTGAATTTTAAGTGGAAAAATGTGGTCTAACAAATACACTTGGTATATGGAGATGTGCTTCAGTTCTTTATCCTTTCCTTCTTTTTTTAATGGAAAATCTGTGCTTTGAGCAAGGACAATTTCAGTGCTGGAATACCTTCTCCCATCTCCTTGCTCACATATGTACAACTTTAACAATTTTGGGCTGTGCCCATGCTAAAAATTATGATCCCAAAAGAAGTGGGTTTGATGAGAGTTGTGAAGCTCTCAGAGAGTGAGACTTCTTGGAGGCAGTTGTATTTCACACACACATAGCAGCATTTAAAGAAGCCATTAAAACATTTTGCAGGTTAGAAAATTAATCCTTCTTTTAATATAAAAGAAAGCTCTCTGGTATATTGGGAAATGATGTGACCCAATAGGTAGTGTCATATGAACAAGTTACTTGTAAGGCAAGCCAGAATATGTCAGCTGGTCACAGGCACACCCTTACTCTAATTAATCTGAGGTAGCTGAAGTTACCTTTATCCATAGTCATAATACCAGACTGGTACTGATGTTTGCTATCCTGGGTGTCAGGATGAAAAAGAGCAATTCTGAGCAATGCCAGGATGTAAATGGACTAAACAACCACCCATGAATCCAAACTCCAAAATAAAAATGCATATTTGAAAAAAAAAAGTTTACATACAAGTTTGAAGGCTTTGCATAATGCAAAATCTGATTATTTACTCGAAGCATTGGAGTTGGTAGCATTGTCATGACTGAAGCCAGAACAGCTATTGGAAATTTTGAGCTAAATAGACTTACGTGGTTCTAAGTCCAAGTCTAGTTAAGATGAAATGTTATTTAAGTGAAATATTTCTCTTAGTTTGTGAACTTCAGCATTTCCTCACATATCAAAGGTCCATTGTAGGGATTGAAAGTTCTCCTGCCACAAAGTATTTTATGGTCAGAAGTGTATGCAAATTGTTTGTTCTGGAGAGGTAAGGTTCTTCATACCAGCCACAAGGTAAAAGGAGGCAATTACCTAGAACAGACCAGAGCTAAAAAGGTATCTCTCTATCCCAGAGAAGGATGCTGTGTTGACGAATGCATCCTTCTCCAGCCATTTCTGGGAATTTGAGTGATATGATTGCTACAGAGAAAGGAAATGGGAGTTACTCAATGAAAGTAAAAAGTGCAGCAAATTTACCAGCATATTCTTAATGATAGTATAGAGAGCACATACAGTTAAGTTTCCAGAGTTACATCCACATAATTTTTCACAGAGGCAGTGCAGTCAGCTAAATGACTGCATTTTTGCCCTTCCAATAAAATTTTGCTTCATAGTTCTGCATAAGAGATCTTCAAATAAAAGATTCTTCACAGAAGAAATACACATTTGACAATATGCTTTGTGTATTCTAATCTCATTTTGATAAAAGCTTGAAACCATGAATTGAGCCTGAGATAGGGTTTCAAAACAGGAGATTATGGGAGTGCCAGACAAACATAACTACAGGCAACTCTATCTGCTCTACCCATGACAATTGCAGTTAGGAGTCTGTGGGAGTCAGTTGCTAGAAGAACCTCACAGATTTTTAAAATTATGAGAAAGGTTGCTGCCTTCTAAGAAGGAATATTATTCCACCTTGTGAAGTTGTTTTGTTCACATGATTTGAGGACAGGATATCTAAAAACTTTTTACACATTTGTGTGACATTCTTGCACTGGCATGGAAAAGCCAGAAACTAGGAAATTTCATAGCAGGTTGACCTTGCTATATTTAGGTGTACATGGTGTTTATCTTTCCATTTTGCTGAGGTTCAAAAACTGTTTTGGGCATTGACACAGTGTTATGGTCTGTTCACTGATCCACAAAGATACTTTCCACATGAAGCTGTGGAAACACTACAGCCACTCTGAAGCTACAGACAATTCTATTATACTGCTGGCATTCAAGGATCTGATAGACAGATCACATTTTATATACACATAGCCATTCTCTGATATGATATTGTCCATGTCATAAATGCCACAGATTGATCCAAGGATTTCAGAATGAATAACAAAAAGGTTAATTGAATTTCCTTGCCCAAACTTGTTAGCTCCAGCTGTGAAAATATAAATGAGGAACAACAACAACAACAAAACCCTACCTAAAATAACCTATCAAATTCTAAGTAGACCATGGAATCAAGAAAAATGAACCTTGCTATAGACCAAAAATGATGGATGGAATAAATTCTATCATTCTGGCATACTCAGAGAAATATCCTGATATAAACTCTCTTATGTTTTGAATTCAGCAACTGTTCTATCTAATTCTATGCTTGGTACTGATGAGAGTTGTGAAAATGCTCTTGGGTGACAAAATAATAACTAAGAATTAGGCTAAAATTGGAAAATTACATCTAAACATCAAACCAAATAGCTAAGAGACAGAAAATGCAGCATACGCAAAGTTGGAGCAATGTTTTTATGGACACAAATAGTGTGCAAAAAGCATAAAGCTACACTAAGCAGTAATTTCTCTATATTATCTAAATTATATTTGAAAAGATTTGATTTATGCATTTGTGTCAGTAAGTACGTGTTCGAATGTAAGGGAATTGCTTGCTTCTGCTTTCAAAGGCTGACCTAACTGATCTGTATCTTTGACTAAAAAAATCTGAAGTCAATGCTCAACAAGGCCAAATTGCTTAGCTTTTTATTACTAATTAAATGTAATGAAATGTTTAAATGCATGTACTGTTAAAATATGACAATAGAAAAAACATAACAATATAGAAAAATGGTAAAACATTGGCCAGTTTGCTAATGAAGCCTAGTAAGAAAGATAAGAGTTGCTTTAAGACCACTGTGCCTGATGAATACTCTTTGGAGGCGTGAAAAGACATGAAAACTCCTGTTTGCTCCAGAGGCCTCTCTTTGTGTGGTGTTGGCACTCAGATGCACTTATGCAATAAGCCCAAAGATGGAGTGAGAGAGTCTTTTATAACACTTTAATAACTCAGTAGGAAAACAAACTTCAGTGAAGCAATACCTGAGTACATTTCAATTAATAATGGATTTCATACTTCAGCAGCTGAATTAAATGTATTTATAAAATAGAAAACAAACAAACCAAAATCCATGTGTTAAAATAGTTTAACAGAACCCACAAAACTGAATGAAAAGAAAGATCTCTGTCAGTTTGCTCCCATAAGAGAAACAAAGGTGACATCCAAGTCCACAAAGGTGCTGCCTTACCCACTGCTTGGGTACATCCTGTGTCTGCTAGGGAGGCTAGACAATAGGAGCTGCCACAGCTGGGACCAGACCCCAGATGAGTGAAACACAGAAACTTCTGCCAAAACTCCCCCATAATTTGTCCTGCTCTACACAGACCTATCTTTAAATTCTGGGGCTGATCTGATTGTATTTGGAGTGAAGCAAGTTAAGGAGATCATACAGGAGCTTACCAATCAACACTAAATAGTCTGTGGCAAGGTTTCTGCAGAGCTCCAATTGGAAAAGGATGTGCTCTACAGCCCTCCCTTCAAAACCATGGCAGGTAAATGCTTCATTAACTTCCAATAATTTGTATTAGGCTTTATACCTACTAAAACCCTGGTGCTGAGCCCCAGAAGTACCTTGTACACCAGAAGTCTGTAAATTACAAGGTTTTTCATCTCCTGAAACACTAGAAATTTATAGGCCATACTGTAGTTCTTGTCCCAATATAAGATACCATGTGTTACCCGTTATTCCTGGCGGTTGGAAAGATTGGTCTATGCTTTATGTTTCAGCAGAGCAACCAAAGAAATCTACATCACCAAATGCAGTAACATTCCCACTTCCAACCCTCTGGTTTAATTAGTAGGGATGAAACCTCTTTACCTTCCAGGGGCATCTCCCTTTTCATCAAACCAGACTTCTTCTCCAGAAACACCAATGAATGAGGATTTGAGGAGGAACTCCAAGAGCTTGCTGCCGTCAATTGGCTTCATAGCATCACACAGTCCAACATGTCCAGGGCAAAGGGAATGATGCATATTTTGTAGCCCATAAGCCATAGCATATATAGCATTGATGACAAATCCCATTTTACTGTCCTGCACATAATTTTCTTCTAGGCTCTCATTGCCTACAAGAATAAGAAAAAACATCTAAACATATAAACATAGATGAAACGACATGAAAATGTGAAAATGCAATGATATATAAAAAGAGATTTCCTTATTTCTCTTATAAAGCTTTAGTGTCATAAACAAGGTGCCAGTCAGGGATTTTAAGTAACTAAATAAATAAAACACTTGCCCGCCACCACCCCAGAAATCTTGAATTCACTGAAAGTGAAATGCTTCATGAGAAAGCACCCATTTAATCAAGTTGTCATCTTTCATTTGTTATTATTTTAATTTTTGCTTTAATTTTGTCATTCCACAATATTCTTTATTGCAGGGAAGGTCAATCAAGAAGATAAATTTCAACTGGAAGTATTTTTAAAAGTGATTTCCTTGTAAATTTCACTTTTTGTTACATTTGAAATTTTTTTTTAATCTCATGTTTTTGAGGATCAAGATAGCAATGTCCCTTTCAGTGTTAATAAGTAAACAATGTAAATCAGCATCACTTCTCGAGTTACCAGAAACAGTCATTTTAGTTAAAAGTAGTAGTTGATATACCAGTATGCAATTGCTACAGAAAGTCAGCCAAAGTTTGTAATACTGAGTTTTTGTGTGACTGCAACCTGAGCAGACACTGAAGTCTCGTTCCTCTGATCAGAAACAGTGTGGCAGCAAAGGTTTTCTCAACACATAGGTTTTCCCTCTGACCTGCAGGTGGGCCGGCACTGTCAGAGGGTGCTGTTTTTCAGCTGCACTTCCCATCAGACCCCGCTGGGTCCTGGGCTGTGCCCTGCTTGCTGTCTGCCAGCTGCACTGCTGCAGAACACTGCCAGCGCCAACCCCACAGCACTGCGGACCTGTGCTGCGGCGTCCTGAGGCAGCTGGAAGTAAGAAACCTCCTTGCTTTGTGTCTTTCCCCTTGAGACATTCAGTCACAATATGCTCCAAACTGCAAGTTGCTTTTATCTGCAGGCCTCCACGTTACTCGATGTTTAACAGGCAATTGCAATCCAGTGTGTTATTTTGTCTCAGTAACACCTTGCGTACACCAGGGAAGTAGGATGTGTGAGAGACTAGGTGTTAACTGACACTTCTCGAATCCAGGTTGAAGAAGACATTTGTTATTTTAATATGATGAAAGGAGGTAAAAATCTACAAGTTCACCAAAACTTTCAAGTTAAAAAATAGTTCCTTACCCTAATGTACATATGATATGGCTTTCAAATCAAACCATGAAGACTGTCCTTACAGTTCTCATTGGAAAAGGCTCTAATTTGGTATGTTTTCTCAGCTGGTTTGCCCTACAACTCAGAAATTTCAGCTGGGAATTCACTAGGACAACAGAGGTCCCAAATGCAGGGATGTCTATCTTGATTTCTCTGGGTTGCATTGCAGCTGGGCAAGAAAATTGTAACTATTTACAGCAACTATTTTCCAGAGGAGCTGAACATAGCAAACAGATGTGTTGGTGAATTTAAAATACTTTGTGAATGTAGCATAATCTGACTGAAGGCGTTCACGTGCTCCTCACTGCCGTACGTTCACCACCAGCACCACCAAGAAAGGAGCAGTTGAAGAAACTCTTTCCAGAGGCGAAGTATCTGCTACTTTCTTTGTGAGAGAAGGTTCACAACTCCCATTCAAATCACATGAAACCAACACCATTCAGATTCATGTCGAGAAACACAGAAAGAATAAAAACTTTATATGCAAGACGACAGAACATTTACCCAGGGAAGCAGAGTGCACCTGTGCATGTACACTTCTGTACAGCATAGCCTAGACAGCTGTATGCCTGTATATGTTAATATATAGCCTCAGAGTATCTGTTGGTGTGTTTTATCAGCTGATTAGTCCCACAGGATTAGCACACTGTGAATTTATCACTGATTTCTGCTTTCTTGTAGCTAGAAAATGTAATTGTCCTCAGTCCCTAAGTGAATGAGAGACAGAAAGAACCTGGGCTTGGCACAGCAGTCCTCTCTTGTGAAACTTCTGGGCAGTGGGTTGTGGAAGAGATCACAAAAACAGCTAGTGCACAGCACTCACAGTCTACTCTTTTGTACCTGAAAGTTTATCTCAGATCTTCCTTTTTAATTAGTTAAAAAAAAAGGAGCATAAACATCAGTAAGGCAGGAGATAAGGATAGCATCCATGTGTTTCCTGAGGCAAGCTTTCATGTGGCTGCTGGAGGTAGAAAACAAAATGTAACAGGACTTGCCAATGTTTAAAAAGAGGCCATTTCCCCTAAGTATGTATTCACTCAGCAAAACATGCTTCGGATTATCATATTTCAGTATAATATGCATACCTCCAAAGATAATAAATATTTGATAGTGGAAGGATTTTCTTTTGACTATTTTGGAATGAACACCTAAATTAAGGTTGCAAGCATATACTCCCACACTGCAGAGGTGACTGCCTTAACGTCACCTCTAGAAATAATTGTATTGTAGTGGAAAGCAGCGTGTGAATTGTCTGAATGAATTGTCTCCAGATCAGCAAAATAAAAATCCCTACATGTAAATAAGATATTTTCCAGTAAATCCAGAATGAAAAGTAATTCTTTCACTAAATTTGACTTCCTAGCGTCAAAATCCACTTATTTAATTTTCATCATTATAAGTTATTGATACACTTATGCATTCAAATTTGTAAAATTCACTTGAGACGATCAGTAAGAAATGTGTGTGTTTTTTAAATAAAAGAAATCATGTAACTACATTCAGCTCAGGTTTTCATAAGGCAAGTTTTTATAAATGCAAGAATTTTACTATGTTTGTCATGGGGCTTATCTATAAAGTTGTATTTTGCCTCAGTAAGTCTTTGAAATGTAACAAAGGGCAAAGCAGAACTATGAACAGTGAAGCTTTTATTTTTTCTTTGTTTCTCAGCCCTTGGAAGGAAATATCATTGATCTACAAAGACTAATAGAAAAATATTTTGTTAGCTTTCTTCCTTCCTCCCTCCTTTTTAAATTTTTTTTTTTAAGTTTTCTTAGAGACCTTAGCTTTTACTAAGCAAAGAAAAATTGTAAGTTTTAAGTCATGTGAGTACTGGATTAATTGAAGTCACTCAAATTAGACCATTAATTTTTGGATGACCTTGAAGAATTCAGGTGTCCTAAATATCAAACTTACTTGATTTCGTATTGGATGTAATGCAAATCTTCCTTTAATAATTTAATTAATTTTAACAGCTTCTCAGTAGTCTGGGTCATTTTTTTAATCACAGTTTTGATTTTAGTCTTTGTTTCTGTCAGTAAACCTTGGAGGATGAGGGCATATACACACATACACTACTAACTGGAAAGGAAAATAATAAAAAAACAACAGACAAAACTCCCCCAAAAAACCCGAATACCACATCCTGCACACAACTGAAAAATGCTCCCAGTAGTGCTAAAAGTGATACCAAAATACAGGGGAAAGGAAGGAAGAGAAAACAGCCCAAATT
Organism: Dryoscopus gambensis; assembly: GCA_013389985.1. Lineage (NCBI taxonomy): Eukaryota > Metazoa > Chordata > Aves > Passeriformes > Malaconotidae > Dryoscopus > Dryoscopus gambensis. The sequence continues at coordinate 37,396 of WEIT01041636.1, read as the reverse complement.
TTCATGAAACTCACTGTTAATCTTTTCATTTACTATAATGCACCTCACAGCTAATTACTACCAGCTTCAGCTAAGTCCTTAGAAGGATCTGACTGTGAAGCAGCCATGAATTTAGTTTAGTGCTTTTGCTGTGAAGTCAGTGTGGAGCTAAAACTGCTCTTGAGAGCAGAGAGTGTATTTTGCAAATCCCACTTGACAAACTGAAATAAAGAAAAGATATGCTATCGGAATTATGGCAAGACATGAGATACCTTCCATGTAAAATTAAAGATAGAAGATGTCTCTTCCTATTCAATATAAAACTCAGCACCAAGGACTACTCGTTTGCAGTCCTCAGAAAGGCTAGGGCAGGAAAGGATTTGTGATGGAAAGAAATGTAAAAACATTTTTGTTGGGGAATCTGATGAATACCTAGCCAGTTGGCAAATTTCGAGCAAACATAGACATTTGATAAAGAACACAGTCTGTTCACAGATGACTCTTGATTAGCTTAAAAAGCACAAATCTGTTCAGCAATATTGTTATAAAGGATAATATTTCATCTGGAATAGGCAGACAGTTTTACAATTTGCTATGGTCGTCTGCTGAATATTTAGGGTCACACAAAAAGTTAGCAACTGTTATGAAAACTATCTTCATTTCTGGTGGTCCTGACAGAGGTATGAAGGTATTAAAAATTGTATATAGTGCCTTCTTTATTTGTAGTGGTCCTTTCCTGGATCACCATGCTTCAGGGGTAAGCCAAATGAGATTTTAGCTTTGTTGCAAGTTACAACATGGGTGATGGTTGCATTCCATGGTGATGGTTGCTAACTTATGCAAAAAAGAAAAATGTCCTGGAAGGATAATTGGGGCAAAATTTCCCTGGGAAAATGAAATGAAATAAAATTAATCTCCTATACTTGTGTTGCATATGCCAAGGAGTAAATAGGGCTCCCCCCAAAAAATGCCAGGTATGAACTGGTAGAGCAGTACCCAAGCTCATAGCAAATGTCCATATCCACTGGGCAAATTGTGGAGGCAGGTTTCTTATGCTCCTCTTCAGTCCCAACATACGCTGCCTTTACCACAGAGTGGCCAAATACTGCAAGAGGCTTCCTGGAGAGCTGGTCAATGTTTCAAGCCTGTCAGCAGTTGGAGCCATTTGGACAAAGCCCACAACAACCTGCTTTAACTCTGGTCAGGCCCAACGGAACTGAATTAAAAAACTCCAGTGACACAAAAGAACCCCCAGCGGCTCTGAAAAAATTTCCTCATCTTCCTCTGTGCAGGTTTGTGTGGAGATGTGCTGGTGTCACAGCATGTCCTTGGAAAACAGTGGAAGTCACATATCTCACAGCGTCTCATGCTAGAGAAGACCTGACAAACTTCAACCACAACAAATTTGTGTCATAGGGTCTTGCAAGGAGCAGGGCAGAAGGTTAGCATTTTGAACTGACCAGTCATTTTAAATCTAGGACCCTAAAGGTAAGAATTAAAGATGATTCTGGAAACTAAATGACACATTATGGTGATGAACAAACTTAGTTAACGGTGATTTTTGTAAAATTTTAGGATATTTGGCTACTTAGAAAAATTGGAGCAGTTTTAGTTAGATGCTTAAATATTTAATTATGGTTTTATCTTTGTATACATAGGAGAGAAAACGTAACCAATTCTACATCTCTGTTTTGTCACCAATTCCTTGAAAAAAATTAATTTTTAATTTTGTTTAGAATTATAGAGTAATTTAGGTTCAAGAAGAATTTTAAGATCATTGAGTCCAACCATTAACCTGACACTGCCAAGCCCACCACTAAACCCTTTAGTATCTTTTACGGCAGTAGCTAGATTGTGTTCTAGTTGGGCTTTGCTGCTTCTAATTTTCTCCCTACATAACCTCATGAAATCCCTGTAGTCCTTCTGAGTTGCTTGTCCCTTCACTCAAACACCATAAACTCTCCTTTTTCTCCCGAAGTTCCAGCCAAAGATCTCTGTTCAGACAGGTCAGTCTTCTTCTCTGGCTTTTCTTTCTGCTCATGGGAACATTCAATAATGGCTAATCCTCTGACAACCATACCAAACTACGATTGTATAAAATAATCTTTGCAAAGAGTTTCATTGGCATTATTGATTCAGATGTTTTAGAAATATTGCCAGTTCACTCCCTCTTATAGTCTATTTATAACATCTTTTTACACTATCTAACTTCAAAGATAACAATAAAATTATTTAACAAATTTCACTTCTAGGCACTACAAAATGAATAACAAAGATTATAATGTCTCTAAGTGTGATAAGTACAATGATGGTGTGTTCAAAACCTGTGCATCTTTTGTATTTTTCTCTTCATATTGCCTGTTTGATAACAAATATATTCTGTTCATTAATATTGTATGGCTGAATGAAATGTGCACATCTTGGGGATAAAAAGTGAACTTTTGTTCATGCTACTGTATTCATTATGTCCAAAAATAAGTCACAGGCAAAAAGTCATTTATTCTATATGAAAACATCCAAAAACCTCTTCCAGCCCACAATCAAATATCCAGTAACAAGAATTTCTGAAGTTTTATTTTCTTATGTAACTGACTGTTTTTCAAGGCAATTGAAGCTGTAGCTGTCTTCCTATAAGGAAAAGGCCAGGAGACATTATTTGATGGCTGGAACAAGCAGTTGTGGATCAGGGCCACAGGTTCCACTTGTCGTGGGCTGTCTCAATGACTTTGCTGTCTCTAAGTGCAAGTGAATGGGACCACCAACAATTTGTGGAAAAATTATTGAGGGGGAGGGGGGGGATAGCATGTTTTCCAAGCCAAAAGATGATCAAAACCCCCAAGACTTTGCTTCATTCTGAATTTTTAAAAAATTTGCAATTTTTGTGAGAGAAAATTGATAGGCTAAAAAATTTCTCACAGACCATAATAAATGTTTCATTCAACCTACAACAAATGATCCCATCATGGTAAATTACTGTTTCTTTTATGGCTTCTGCTCCCAGGAAACCAGTTACTATACTGTTTTCAACCAGAACAGGATATGTGCAGTTCACTTCCTACTTTGATGTCTGTGTCTTTGCAGCAGGGAGGAAAGTTCAAGAGGCAGCTAAATTCAGTGAAAAAGAGGAGTGATACCTTACAGGGATCCCATATATAGAGGATAGAGCTATCAAAAAGGCACAAAATGAAACAGGTAACTCAATTCCCACTGAATGTGAACTACTTGTTTGACTGGACAGAGCTCCTTTATTTGTAAGGTAAGTCTGAGGAAGGATGTTTTATTGTTATACAAGAAGAGATCTTTCCTTAACTTCCCCCTGAGCATCATGTCAGCACTCTATAGGAAATCATGCATTTCTCTATCTAGAACTGCAAGTTTCTCCACTTTTGGCAAGAAGAGAGGAAGCAGAGATTTCACAGGAGCAGCCAAAAGGAAGGAATATCTTACAATATGTGGGTTCTACACTAGATTTCAAAACATACTGATAAACATTTGACATCTTACAGTACTCATGAAGAAATAAATGGAGTTCATGAGGTTTCAGCCTTTGTTTTCAGGATGTCATTAAATCAAAAAGGTTTTGCTTCCATTCTTCAAATGGTTTTTATTTCCCCAAGCAAAGAGATTCAATTCCTGCAATTACATTTGATGTATTTTTCCCTGAAAAGCTAGGATACAATTACAGTTACCAGTTGAGATACCCTGCTATTTTCTTTCTGAGCATGGTAAAATCTGCAAGACTCTCAGATACTATGGCTTTGTTACATCTGGTGAATGTTGTTTTTAATTGGGATTAGTGTGCTTCTATTCTTGTATAAAATGGAGAGGAGAGGAGANGAAAAAAGAGGAGAGGAGAGGAGAGGAGAGGAGAGGAATGCCCATTTGAAACCTTGGTATCCAGGAAAAGCTCTTCAAAAATTTGCACTAGAATTCTCTAAGGCATTAACAGGATGGTGATTGCAGCAATGTTTGTATGCAAGGGGTTATTTTTTATCACTAGCAAAGTTAGTCAAATCACTGATGAAATTTCTTCTCCTGGGATAAAGTTGATATTGAATTTAAAAGGATTTGGGTTTTTTTAACCTTTTTTTACCAGCATATCTTTTACAGATATAAACTCCATGGCTAATAGAAACCAGAAAGTGAATTCAGCCATCAAGGTACAGATTCTCCCTCATTTCAGATATCTAACACCTAAACCTTGGAAGATTAGTCCTCATTTTATATATACTATACACACACCACCAGTATCTCCAGTTTCCTTGTCTGCTTTTGTGAGTATGTCACATTATTCCCCAGTGTTCAAAAAGAAGTGTCTTCCTTTTGTCTCTCCCTGTGTGTCAGAAGCAGTGAGGAAAGATTTTAATTAAATTTGCTTTCTTGGTTCTCCATATCATGTTATGTAAGCACATTAGGGCTTTAAGAGCTTAGTGTCAAAGACTCTGGGATAAGTCTGGCATACACAAATACAAGAGTGCCAGAGTGAAGCTGAAACATTGTGAGGAGAAGTGACTGTACAAGTTGCTGACTCACTCATTAATCAGATGTAGAGGGAGTCTCTAAGTCTCTAAGCACAGGGCAGGAGAAAGGGGACTCAGCAGAGCTGCCAGCCCTATGCCAAGTCTGAACTCACGGGTTCAACCTGTCCACCACACGACTTGGGAACAAAGGAAAAGGAAACTGATCTAACTCCTCTGTCAATTCCCAGTCTGCAGACTTTGCTAAACAGATATAAGAGTCTGAATCTTGCTCCCTGCTCTGCTCTCTCTGCCTCTTCTCATGGCAGAAGAAGAACATGCCAGATTCTCACATAACTATATGACTCCAGGAGGGCAACAAGTGACAGTGCACATAACTCACGCTTACACTGTGGGAGATGAAAAAGCTGTGTTTGAATGTGTCTTTGTCCAAGGGAGCAGAGAAAGATTTCCTCTTGCATCTCCTTTCTGTGACCCAGAGAAGCTAAACAGGGGATAAGACTGTCAGTTTTCCTAGGGTTGGCTGCAGCCTTAAGTGAATGCAAAGACTGGGCATGCCTGATGCCACACGATAACGCAGGGGTGAGCATGCAGGGCACATCTGGGTGAGATATTACACATTCACAAGCACTCCCAGCTGATGTGCAATGCTGCAGCCTCCGTCTGCCTTCAGAAGGGGCTAGAGGAAGGCTGGAGGCCTTTGTGGCAATTGCCAGCATGGCTTTGCCAGAGTTGTATCACTGGAGTGGGAGGCAGGTGAGGGAAAAATAGGCCTGTGTTGGAGAAAAATTTCCTTTTCCCCTTCTCCATAAATCAGCATTGCCTGCTCTGTCTCTTATGCTGTTTAGCAGCAAAAGAAAGGACTTGAAGGGAAATATAATGCACCACCTAAGGGCCACCCTAACAGCACAGCTGTCTGCATGCCAGGAACCCCAGGAGAGTGCTCTCTTCCTTCATTAGGCTGCCCCTGGCAAGGTGTAGCTCTCGACCACCAGAGGTTTTGTAGTCTACACAGATTGTTCCTATGCATTTATAACTCCTGTCACTGAGAGCTGAAAGAAACTGATCACAGAGCTGAAAAGTTGCAATATATGTCCACAAAACTATGTATAGCAACAGGAAAAGCAACAAGAAACTGGATAACAAGCAGTTAACAACATGTTAATGTACAGGGGGACATGCTGTTAAATGCAGGTCTGGAGAAATCCACTTAGAGCAGATGGCTTGACAGAAGCTCATCAGCCTAATAAAGCTTCTGTAGGGGATGACATAATGGCCTGAAGCCTCTTCCCAGTAGGCTAAAATTTCTCATAAGAAATTTTTTTTACAAAAAAATCTAGGATTTATGGCCCTATGAGGATGATATACTGAGACTCTTTCCCTTCTAAGCAAGCCTTCAAGCTGGCATTTGAAACCTCTTCTGTACACATCCACTGCTATGAATTTTAATATTGCTTCCTAGGATGCAAGGGTTCCTCGCTTTTAATGGAACAATCTTGATGAAATAGCTCTGCAGTGAAGATTGGTTTCTAATGAAATAGAAATGGGAGGATCTACAAAGTATAGCTCAGTGCAAGGTGAAAAAAACTCAACCCACTTCAAAGCATTAAAAAAAAGATTCATACTCATGATACTTGTATGTGTACTTCAATGAAATCAGCTTGAGAAGTACAATTCACAGAATGTTCAACAGTGAAGCAACATAACAAAAAACCTGCCAAAAATGCTAAGTTATGGGGTTATTGATTGCCTCATTTTGGCTATTATCTTAATTTCTGTCCTTACTCACACCCTCAATTAAAGACATATTTAGAACGACTATTCTTAACAGATCAGTTATTTGGAACAAGTGTAGAAGCTAATAAATTGCTGCTCCTCTTACATGAGACAGGAATGACCACACTTAAAATCAAACTCCTTTACAAATGTAAAGAAATGTATGCAGATTTTTATGCTATTTGGCTAGTTTTAATCAAGTATTTCACTCTTAATAAAAAAAGTCAAGCTAGATACCCTTGTAGATGTCCCATTGTAACACACTATGGTGGAAAAACGGAAAGTTCAGGAAATAGGACTGATTATATTTCATGTGTCACACTTTTCATATGAAGCCTGAGACCTTATCTGAAAGAAAGAGATGGAACTCAGTAACTGTGCTGCAGCTTTCAGAACATTAACCACCTTACAATACTTAAATTAGGAACATGAATACATATTCAGGCACCTAATTAATTGACTTGATTAATGCCTGAACTTCTGTAGCTGCTGTTGACTTTCACAGAAATTATGGGAGATCAGTACCCTTAAAAATCAGGCCAATTTATCTAGGTCTCAGAGCATGCACTTGAGGAGCCTAGTTTTGAGAATCTTCATCAGAAAATGCTGGTTCAGAGTTGAAAATAAGCAACTTTCATATTAACCACAGAATGTATTACCACCAAATGGGACAAAGGAATTAACAAGAAATCCATTCTCAGTATGTGTTAAATATTTGGTACCAGCACAACACCCAAAACAAAAAGTCAAGTTCTTCAGATTTGAGTGGAAAAATATGATGATGGTAATAAAATACACGTATTCGTCTGTGCTCCTATCTGGCATGGAGACAGAAAATGGAACAAATCACAGACTCTTCTCCCTCCATTGATCTAGACTTGGAAACATCTAAATAGTGGCAGTGGTTGCCAGTGTATGGGCGTGAGACTCTTAGGACTTCAAAGGTATGAGTCAAAATCTCATGTTAACAGACCAAGTACTCCCCTCATGGTGGGACAGAGACTTGCTGGAGTAACTGATCTTTTCCTATCTTAAGTTCCAATGGTTCTGCATGAGTACGAAAAACAGCCAGGAAAGATATCTAATATTTATTGCTTTTTGAATCACTGTTGATTTTAGAGGGGCTTCAGAATTCTTGCCTGGCAGTGTACCACCCATCAGCCAGTACTACTGGTTTTCTCTTTGTTTTCACTTTTTTTTATTATTATTATTATTCTAAGAGAACAAACCCCTTATTCCTCACTTCTGTTCTTAATGCTAAGGTGGTATTAAAACCACCAGCATTGGCTGGCAGAATACAAATCCATATGAACACCAATGTGCCTTACTTTTGCAGAAATATAGCTTACTCCAAATTTCTCCTTTGCCAAGTTTGCTGTTGGTTTTTGGATTTTGGTTCCTTTTAATAGTCTGTATCCTTGCACAATACAGCTTCTGTCTGAAGGACTGGCTTCCTGGAGCCACATGTCTGCAGCTGATAGGATGGATATCCCATGTGCAAGGCCCAGGCTACAAAGCAGTCCTGCAGCCATGCAGTTGCTTCCAGAAAAGCTCCTGGCTTCCCAGGACCAAAGCCAGATACTGCAGCTGCTCTGGAGCTGAGGAGCTAAGTGGTCTTGGCCACCCTAACCAGCTGGGCCATGTTATAATTTAACAGAATACACTCACAGTTTTGGTGAAATGAAGCATAGTTTTCAAATGATTGTTAGGAGGATCCAAATGTTCCCTTGTAACCCTTGCAATATGCGATAATTTAATCACAAATACGCAGATCACAAAGACCCACTTTATTTTCCTCTTAACCAGGCATCTGCCCAGAGCTGTGTTTAGTATCACAGAAATGATCCTTCTTAAAGTTAAGCTAAGATTAAGATTTTCTGAACAACGCCTGCACAAGGACAATGCATCACTGATTAGCAGCAAACTAGAGCTAAGCAAATCAGAAGATAAAATAAGTGGCCCCAATCTGCATTCACATGTTAAATTCAACAGAAAAACAGAAGCGGAATTCTTTCTGATCTGAAAGAATTTTAAAAGCATTCATTTTAGCCCACCTCTTTTTTTTCTTGAGCATAGCCAAATGTGACAATGCAGAAAACACTGAAATACTTGAGATCGCTCAGGAAAATGGGCCCTTGTGATGTGAATTTTTAGACAAAATAAGCCTAGAAAAAGCAACAGAGTAAGCTGGCCTTAGCAGAAAGTAGACAGTTCACTGCATAGCATGATGTGTACAGTGCTACTGCTTTGAAGAGAACAGCCCTGCTTTTTCATTCCTATAGACCTGAGCCTGATGCAGAGCTAAATTGAAGATTTGAGCTTGCAGGTTCCTCCAAAGCTGCTTTCTTCTATATGAATCTCAAAAATCTCAGCTGAAGGAAACCTTTTGAAATCGTCTGACCTAGTACCTTGCTGTGCTACAATGGATTTCTGGCTCAGCCAGCAACCCAGTGTAGTTGCACTATCTCACCATTTTTCCCTAACTCTCTCCACACAAGCAGACTTCTGCACTTCTCCGGACATCCCAGGATGAGTGGGAAAACAGAGATTCATTCTAGCAGCACTACTCTTCAGAGCACACACCTTCCATTAGATTATTCTCCCTATGGATACTAATACACCATATTCTGTGTAGGAAATTCTGTGGCTCTCATGGTTTAGGTTTTACCACTCATACGTGGCTCATAATTTATTGTTCTTTATGCCACTGCTTGCCCGCAGTCTTTTAAGAGATACCCATTTATTTTAGGAACTCTACTGGCTATTTTTCAGAAAGTATCCTTGTGTACAAAGAGTACCTCTGGGCTGCAGCTAGACATGTGTGAGTGTGTGGGTCTGTGCCTACATATGTTAGCCTCCAGTGCATCTCCTTTGCACCTGTATTTATGGGGTAATACTGCCAGTAATGACAACCTGTAAAATTGCACGCTGACTTAAAACTTTCCACCTACAGGTAAATGAGGAAAGGGAAGATATTGCCTAATAAAAGACATGGGGTGCTGACAGAAGGCAGTTTGACTTGTGTTCAGATCAGTTACTTGTGTCATTTCATCTGACTGACTTACTGGTTTGGTTAAAAGTTTATCTCTCTGCTAATTGCTCTGATGCACAACCTGCACAAACAATTGATTTCTAGGAACAAGACAATTTATTTTAATTGTGTGCTTTTGTCCTCACCATGCTCCTGATAAAAGTTTAAATCATCTGCGGCAGTCTGAACAGTCAGGAGTGGCCCTGTCTCTCTCTAGGCACAGGAGACTGGAGCCCTAACGAGGCACACGGGAGCATGATTCAGGTGTCCTCTTCCTTAGCAGCACCATCAGTTTACCCATGTGATGGAGAAGGGTGAATGTCACAAGCCTACCTGAGGATTTTTAAATCCCAGAAGTGCAAACTTCTACTGTTAAAACCCAAAATAGAAAATGTAGGTGTAGATTCAGAAAACTTTTGTCATATGCTGCTGTAATATGCATGGTTCTGCAAACTGTCTTCCATGCTGTTTACAAAGGCACACGTATATTGCTCCTCTCCTTTATTTCATGATGATCTCACTTTTTGTTATGGATCCTTAAAGAAGAAAGATATTTATTTTTATTGCATATTGATAGACAGCCTGGTTTAAAAGTATTTTTCGAAATATAAAATGTAAGATAAATGTAGCTGCTTTTTTCCAAACATGGAAACAAAAAGCTAGAACTAAATGAACAAAAACCTGGCCATAGTATCTTCTCTGAATAATTCATACGATTTGTCACAAATAAGCACATTATTAATCCTCCTCATCTTTAAGCCTTAAAAGCTACCTGGAGCGTTGTCTGGGAAATAAAATAGGACTACAGCTCTCCTGTCTTATCTGCTGTAAAAAAGCCTTGACTAAGAAAGGTAGCAACTGGAATATTTTCAGACAAGTTGCCACCCGTGGGCTTCATTCTAGGTGCCCATGAAACTGAGATCAGTTTTGATCACTCCTGTGATTACTGGGATCTTCTGCCTCATACTGAGGAAAAAAAGTGTGATACAGGACCTAAGTATGTAATGAGAATGCAAAGCAGAGGTGAGCAAGGAGAAGTCACAGGACGCTTATTGTAAAATATATTTTGAAGAAATTATGGCATGTCAATAGCTTGATTCCTTCTTCAAAAGCTCAAAAATATGTCTCCTATATATCACAAAAGTCATTTACAAGCAGTGGCTGACACTTGGCAGAGTGCACACCAGGCTGTTGCCTTATAATTACTTTTTCTAAATTATTGTAGTGACAGTACTTCCTACTGTAGGTGCTGATAAAAAGTCTCATGGGACAGGTGCTCCATGGGGGAGGTTCCTCCAGAGGTAAAGAACGTTCTCAGAGAAACATCTACATGCTTGTCTGACACATCAGGATGAGCCCTAATAATGTCTGCTGGATCTCATTTGTCCAACTCTGAAAACAACTCAGATCAACTCTCACTAGAAATGCATTCACTCCTTCAGAAAAGCATAGAAAAATCAAGTAGACATCCTGGAGTGCATTGTCCACAGAGATGAGAAAGGAAAACCCCATGTCATCTCATATAGATTCATCAAAATAGGGTGGGTCTTGAGAAAAAAGCTCAGAGAAGCTTGAACTACATTACTGGTGGCCTGGATGTAATCTGAAAGATGTGTTGGCCAAGTATAGCTGTGTCTCAGGGTGGGAACAGGCAGCCATCAGTCTTCTATCTTCCTATCTGTTGCAGTAAGTGCAATTAAGGAGAACTTCACAAATAAAATGAGAAAAAGAATCATGACAGGCGTGAGTAGAGGCCCTGTAGATCTTCTAAAAAGATGCAATATCCTTGTCCTTGTTTCAGCCAAAATCAGTGGGAGGGCTGTAGCCAAGACTGTAATGTTATTTGATATCATTTTACATCATTGCCAAGGTGAGGGAAAGGGCCTTTCTCTTACATCCCCCTCCAGGGGGAGAAAAGGTGGTGTGGTGGGAAAGAGTTGGTTGGTATTTGTTGCAGTTTTCATGTAAATCATCTCTTTGTTTCTTTGTCTTACACTTTTCATTCTTATTATTCTTCTGCTATTGTTCACTTTCTTATTTAATTTTTATTTCCAGTAATTTTTTCTTATCTTAACCCATGACTTTCACCTTCTGTGACTCTAATTCTCGACTCCGTTTCTGGACTGGGAAGGGGCGGGGGGAAGGGAGTGAGTGAGTGAATGGCATTGGGTTTGGGAGAGTCTTGGTGGGGGCACTGAATCGGGGAGTACGATTTCTAAACCACAGATACCCTATGACAGAAAACCCCAAACCTTTTACTAAAATTATAAGAACTGTGTGTCTGGATGGGATAAAACCAGTTACTTTTTAATGAGTGGCTGATAATGGTGGCAAAAACTTAGGGATGCTTTTCAGAGAAATCTTAACTAGAGAGAAACACCTCCACCTGACTTCAGAACCGCTTGTTGAAATTACTGGATTTCAGAGTTTGGGTATAATATTCCACAGACATAAATACCATACTCCTGTACTTGAACTGGTATTTTCATGTAACACTGCACAGCTTTTTGTATTGCTGTATGGGTCTCTAATATTTAAACCACCTCTACACTGTGCTCCACATCTCTTTCAGAGTATGGCTATACCAAATGTAGTCCAAAGTCTTTACAGTGACAAAATAATGCATACCCCCTGACATTTTTGTCTCAAGAAGTATGACCCTGCATTATTTATACCAAAGCATAAATGCCTCTTCTGGAATATTTAGCCTTCTTCCCAAGCTTCCTCTACTATCATTATGTTCTGCCCATGATTTGATATGTTATGAAGATTTATGGTGGTCATCCAGAACTGGTTAGGTGTGATAAAAGTTTATGTCTGCTGCAGAAAGGAGATGGGAAAAGATACACCTTCTTAGGACCAAATTTGACACAAGAATAGGGTGGATGTACAGATCCTTGGCCGGAACGATAGCAAGCAGCATCCTGTAAGCAGGATGGTAACAACAGCACAACCATTAACTGGGGCATGTGGTTACCTAACCACTACCATCATCCTTTACTTGGCACGCATCCAGCTGCATCTACAACATTGCACATGGTTTGTGAACCCTTAATACAAAAAGACACTCATAACCTGGAGTGCATGCAGCAGAGGGCTGTCAAGATTCTCTGGAGCTGCATTCCTTGCCTTTGAGGACAGACTGAAGGACATGAGCTTGTTCAGCCTGAAGAAGAGATGGCTGCAGGAGAAGTTTACAACAGCCCCTCATACCTATGGGGTGCTTATAAAGAAAAGAGGGACAGGTTTTTAATAGTGGAGCCTGGTGGAAGAATAAGAGATGATGGGGACATCTTGAAGCAAGAGAGGTTTAGACTGGATATGAGGCCAAACTTTTTCAAATTCAAGCAGTGGAACAGGTTTCCCAGACACACTATGCCACCTTGGAGGTTTTCAAGGCCTGATCAATCTGCTCTGAACTGATAACTTACCCTGCTTTGACAGGGAGTTGGACTTCGCTCTTCCAGAGCTACCTTCTAGACTGAGTGATCCTGTGATCCTTGTGACTCTGGATGCACTCAGACTGATTGCTTGCAGTTCTCTTGGACCAAGACAGGAATTAGCAGATAAAACAATCCTTATGGCATGACCAAAGTATGAGTAAGCATCCTAAAGTGAACTTGGACTATGACCTCCTTTGGAACAAAAATTATCTACATTTCTATTTCTTGTCTGCAACAAATACATTCACTGACAAATAACCCTTCGTCACAAAGATCAATTGAATCAATGAATGAATCATGAATTGCCCACTTTGTTCCACTTTGCTCTATTGAAAAATGTTTGTGCAGATTGCCTGCCAATGTATTTTGTTGTCCCAGCAGATGAACTGCTGTGAGCATAATCTGTTATTTGCATCAGTTCCATTACCAATTTCATAACTGTCTCTTGTGGTGCAGAGGAGGACTCATCCGACCTGGTTTACATAAGCTCCAGCCATTGTATTATCTGCCAGGAGGAGAATAAGGCATTTTGTAAAAGAGCAGTTAGATGTCCCTACAAGTGTTTGCACTGCAGTGAGTTTTACACCATTTCTGTGCGAGTATGATTTACACTTAATTTTGGTCAATGTGGGCTAACCACAAACAACAGAAAAAGATTTGCCAGTGTAGTTTTATGTGAAAAAATCCACTTCCATTTGAGCTATCTGATCAGGGAGGAGAAAACATCCTACAAATCTATTAGAAAAATATCTGAAATCTCTTGCCTGACACAGACAGTCTATCATCTAACCTTTCTGTCAGTGTACAATCTGCAAAATGAGGAAAGGGCTGAGTTTTCTAATGAACTGAGATAAGAAGTGGCTGTTCCTTCGGGCACTCCCTGAGGCTGTGTGCTAAGGGAACTTTCTGTTAGGTCTGTCCTGAGTCAGATAGTGTCTTAGTACCTCAAATTCAGAAACAGCCTTTCTTGTTACAGTTAAAACACTCTGTTCTGTTCTGACTTTTCATCTGAAGGGCATGACGGATGATGTGAACTTCTGAATTCCACTATGAATAAGGGGTCCATGCAGAGCTGTAGGATATGCTTTGTTTCCTACAGACTGTAGCAGCTACATGGGATACATTAAAAGTATCTTAATGGCACAGACAATTTAAGAACAACTCTGTACTGGAGGTTGTTTTGGCCTGTTGGATATCCAGGAAAGTCTAGGAGAATATCTATATACAAATATGTGTTTTCTGCTGTGGTAAGTTGACTTCAACTGGCTGGCAGGTGCCCATCAAGCCACTCTCTCACTCTTCCTCCTCAGAAGGACAGGGGAAAAAAGGGTATATAAAAAAATTAAAAACCCATGGGTCAAGATAAAGGCAGTTTGATTAAAAAAACCAAAGACTTTGTGTAGAAGAAAAGGAGAATGTATTCTCTAACTCTGTCAGCAGATGATGTCCAGTTGCTTCCTGGGAAATAGGGCCTCAGTATGTTGCTTTGCAAGACAAATGCCTTAATAACAAATGCTCTCCCACCTTCTTATCCTTTCTCTCACCATTTATTGCTGACCATGACATCATATGATGTGGAAACTTTAGTCAGTTTGGGTCAACTGCCCTGGTTATGTCCCCTCCTGACCTCTTGTTCTCTCCCAGCCTACCAGCCTTCGAGGCTGGGCATACAGGGTGGGAGACAGCTTCAATGCTGTGTGAACACATGAGGGCTGCTGCGGGGAAAGTTAAACCCATCTCAGCCAGATCCAATACATCTACATGTAAGAAAATTCCTATACTTGAATCCTATTGAGGAAGAATATCTCCTATAGCAGCTGGAGAAAGAGGGAAGGAAAGAGAAAGGGATAAGGAAAGTCATTCCCTTACAAGACACTGCGGTGGTTTGAACCTGAGTTGATGGACGGTCATTTGGACCAATGGTGCTTCTTGAAATTTACATATTTAGTCTGCGGGGAGATGCGAGAATCTCTCTCTTGCTTCTGGTCTTTGCACAGGTAGTTAGATCTGGCTACTCGGCCTGGCAGGCCGGGCTGAGCCTGGCCAGGCCCAGCCGCTTGGCTGGCGGGAGCTGGGCCACAGCCTTGTTCCGTGAGGGCCAGCTCTGCAGCATGGCTTGGCAAGTTGTTGTGCTCTGTGCTGGCTGGCCCGTGGCTCAGTGGGGCCAAGCGGGCCGGGAGAAAGCCACCTCCGAGCAGCAAGCAGCCGTGTGGCCGAAACCACCTGCCCCACCTGAGTCCGGGACCACGCAGTGTCTTCTCCAGCCACCTCTCAGCAGAGATCTTGTGACTACCAACAACAGATAAGTTCCAGCTGCACGGCCCAGACATGGGTGAGATTAACCCCTTCAGCACTGTATATTCCCCAGAAGAGATAAAACCTGCAGACATCAGTTCCGTCCCAGATCAGAGTGAAAGGGAAAGGCAAAGGCACATGAATAGACACCATGATAGTGACACCAAAGTCAGTGAAGAAGAAGGAGCTGAAGCCCAGACAGAGGAGATAGAGGAGATGCTAGTAAGCTGAAATTCTTTCGTAAAGCTATGGTGATGGACTATGATGCATCAGAGACTCTCTTGTAATTTCGTGATAAGCATGGGGGGTAGAGTGTTCAAACTGCTATGAGCAAAGGTGCCTGTACTGAAATAAGTAAATGTTGAAGTAGCTGTGATCCAATGAGAAGCCTGAACAGAGCGAGATAATGAGGAAGTGAAGACCCTTGCTCCCAGGAAAGAAGAAAACCTCTGTTCCTAGAGATGAAGATGATCCCAGAGATAAGATGAAGAGAACCTTTGGTCTAGAACAGCTTATCCTTAAAATAGTATCCCATTGGCTAAGATTGAGCCCTCAAAAACAGTTATGAGGAAAGCTGTAAGTCGAGGCAAGGGACTTTTCACATGCCAACAGAGAACTACCCCAGGCGGCTGTTGTGCTGTGACATTGAAGCCACAAGAAGACTGTTTCTTGTGGAGAAGCCCCATAGCATGGGCAAAGGAGACTCCTCTCCCTAAGTGAACTGATGAAAGACTATTATAGAGATGGTAAACTACTGAAATAATCCTAAGTTTGTGTCTTTATGTTGTAAGTGAAAGGAGGTAGTACGATGGGGGGAGGAGGAGTGTTCTGAATTATTCCTTTTATGGAATCTGAATTATTCCTATTATGTTCCTTATTCCTTTTTCTTTTAGATCTGTTAATAAACTTATTTATATTCTTTAAAGTTTAGAGCCTGCTTTGCATTTCTCACAAGAAAGTAAGAAATGCGAACAAACCCACTACACTAAATTGGTGTTTCCCCCCGGTTACGAACTGAACTCACTACAGAGGCACTTGGCTAAAACATTGCAAAGAGTGAGTCAAAAATAGCTCCCACTCATCTGGCTGCCACCCAAGTGGGAAAAGTAAGTTGTTTAATTTTTACAAGAAGGGATGATCCAAAAGAGCAGTAATTGCAACAGTCTTGATGGATTTCTTCTCTTCCCAAGAATTTGTTGCTACTACTACATAGTTCTAGCAATGCAGACAAGCTATTTTGAAAATGTGGCAAACTGTTAGGCATCCTACAGCCTTCACAGAATAGAACACACTTGGACTTGCTTCCTTCCACTAGTGCTTAGACCAGATAGACCTTTTTTCCCCCAAAATACACATGTGCATCCAGGGCTCAGTGTAAAATGAGAATTTCTGAAGGATAACATCAGTCTTCTCAGAGACTGAATGAGGGAATTCAAGCAGTAATTCCTGTCATCAGAGAAGGGAGATTTCTAGGAACTAGCTTTCTCTTGCTTTGTAGAGAGTATGCAATCCCAAGCTAGTGCTGACTCAACAGTAACAGGGTGTGAGAAATTGCAAATGCAGCCGCTGTAATTGCTTCAGAAGTCCTTGCCTATCCATGAATGATAAAAATTGACACATGTCAGTGGCAAATCTAAATAAATCACTCATTAAACTGATTAGATTGTATATGAGTAAATTCTAATGGGCAGGCAATAACTAAAGATTCTCAATAAATACAAACTTTGCTATTAACATCCTTTTAAAAACAGATACGTTCAAATATTGTGAATATTTTTTAATAAGGTATTCATAGAACAATGCTGTCTTTTCTTTTTTTTGTTTCTGGCTGAACCTAGCAGCCTATTGGTGGGTAAATACAATTACACTACGCTTGCCTATCACAAAAACTTTTGTACACGGTTTTCTTTTTCATTATAGAGTTTCCCGAGAAGTTAACTCTCCAGACATAGAAAATGAACTTGAGCAGTATTGCCTTTGATAAGTGCTGTCTGTGCTAAAGTATGGGTGTGCTTTTTTCTCAGTAAGGACTAGCAGTGCACTTCTGTAATACAAAAGAGGTCATGACCCAGAGACAGTCACAACACATCCTAACAATATGCATGGACTCCTGGGACCACAGAGGACTCAGCTTTTTCCATTATGCAGAGCCCTATGTGCCTTTTCACAAGAATATTGAGGGTATACTTGAAGTATACTTGAAGAGCTCTTAGATATACTGGAGTTGATACCAGTACTGGATACTGATTATTTTCCTAGGGTGATATAGGTGTGGCAGCAGTACTTAAATTTGTAGTACCATAAAAAGTCAGAACATTATGTACTGGCACTTTTAACGGGTTTCAAATATTAGTGCTTGTTATTTATTGAGCAACATGGATTTTCTCCTTCAAATTTGTGTATGGAGATACTTTGTGAAGGAGGGAAGAGGCAATCCAGACTAATATTTTTAACAGAGAATTTGTGAAAAGACCTGCCTCTAAATCTGTGAGAAGTAAAGAAGGTGGTTTCTTGGCACTGTCATACTAGTCCTCTGTAGAGAGAAAGTCTCCACCAAACAGCTTTGAAGCTGCTGGTATTTAAAGTGACATTCTGAACCTTCCAGAAATGTCAGATAAAGACATGTGCACAGAAAGCTCTGATGGTGCCAGACAGTCAGCAGTCAGATCTGTGTAGTTAAAGAAAAATAAATATTGTATTGCCCCCAGATTTGCTGGGGACACATAGATCTCTTGATTCTGTAGGTATGTTGTTATTGGGAGAGGTAACTTGTGATGCTTCCCTTCGGTGATTTGAGAGGTTTATGAACTTTTTATTGTGTGTTATAAGCCTGAGAGTTATCAGTGGTACACTACCAAATTTAGGAGCTGTTTGCTTTTCATCAAAGCCTTACTAGTATCACATATTTTGAGGTTTCATGCAAAAATTTACAGCTTTCTGGAGGAGGGAAAGATGTTTGAATTCCTGACTTGACACTGGTAACTGTCAGAGTCTACCAATGTAGACAAATTATTTTGTGTTTCACTAGTATCATCAGAATGTAGTGGTCCCTGATCCCTTGAGAAGCCCAGAACACTAGACCGGCATGTAATGATACCTCTTCAGACCCTCTCCAATGTCCAGTGACTTCAAACCTGGGATATCCTGAAAAGAGTGGGGTGGGACATTTTGTTAGTAAAACAGCTCCCATTTATTTTCTTCTGTGACTGTTTTTAATTTTTTTTTTTTTTTTTTTTGCTTAAGTACAATTTTAGAGTCTACAGTAATCGCTGTCTGAAAACTCATCTATGCATTCTTTGCAGAACTACCCCATGCTGGCGATTTTGAACTCAGCACGTGGTGTGTTCTCTTGCCTTTGATCCACCAGATGAAGGGTGACTATGCCGGTTCACACTCAAGTTTTGAGTTTCATAACCAAAGAGAGGCTGGGTAACAAAGTACCCATGTTTATAACAGCTGCGGCGATGCCTCAAAATTAAACTTTTTTACATCAGCATGAAATTTATTTGTGTAAATGGAATGAACGAAACAGTGCAATTTTAAGCTTCTTTTCTTATAAAAGAAGGCTGTGCATTTGGACTGTGCATCAATCACTCAACTCTCCTTAGCAATTTTTGCCCTTGTTGGCCTATATTAACTCCTTTGTCTGAGTTGAAGCATTCCTAAAGCCGATTACATATTTACACCTAAAATCTACATTTTGGTAAAGTCTAAAGTTAATAACTCCTTTCAGGAAAAATTATCAGTATAAACTCAACATGGATTTATCCTGTCTGGCTTGCCATTAGTCCCTCAGCACCCAGACGAGGCAGCCTGCTTGCCAGTCAGCACATCAGCCCAGTTTTAACTCAGTGACAGTATTTGATAATGTGCCTCAAAGGTGGAATAAGAGAACGGGGGAGAAACAAAAGGTACTGTGGAAGTTCTTATTAGGAAGTTTTACTGATGGAGAAGGGAAGAACTAGAAACTATGGGAATGCAGCTCAGGGAGCATGTGAAGACCAACTGAGATTACTGCTAGGGGATAGAGGAGGTCAAAATGTAAAGAATATGACTGAAATCGATGGGGAAGCAAGGCTTCATTAGTTTTGTTTCTAATGAAGTAACTTCCTTAATATCAAGTATACCTTTTTGACGAGAAATTACAAACTACAAACAAAATATTTGCAAAAAACATTCAACAAGTATTTCATAGAAATGTAATCATCAGTCACTTAATTTACTAATAAACTTAATCTTACTGAAATATTTTAGTTTATTTTCTCAAATTCTGAGTGAAAGAGAAAACCTGTCTATGCACAGGTACACTTCCCTTGCTATGAGTTACTTCCATGTGCATGATGTCTTTTTTATGTGAATGGTACACAGTAGAAACAAACTATATATATTTTAATGGGTTAAGGAAAAAAAAAGATAAAGCAGATGACTGGCCAAGTTTAAGACTCATCAATTTTCCTTAAAATTGGTTTTCTGCTGTAATATTGTCTGTGAATTTCCTGATTACTCAGTTGATCAGAAAAGCTGACCTTGAGGAAGAAAAGTATAAATTTGTTCCTATTTTTGTTAAAATTTAATGGCTCTTTATTTTTTACAAGCCATACTACAAACTTGGGTGCTCTTGTCAGCCTTAGAATAGCCCTAAAACATGAAAAGGGGGTAAATCACTCTATAACAGAGCAGAACTAAATTGAGAGGAGGCTGTGTAACCAGCATCAGACATACTCCCACCAGAGCTGGGGTTAATATCTGTACAATTTGAGGTAATCATCTTTCTTTGGATAAAACCAAACCAAACCAACAACAAACATTTAATTTCAAACAAACAAACAAAACCAAACAACCCAAACAAAAAGCCAACAAAACAACGACAAGAAAAACCGAAACCAGAACCAAGGACAATTTTTTGTCAGAGCACAGATTCAAAAACTGCAAAAAATATTTAAAATATTTGACAGGTTACCAGTGCAATTCTTCCGGAAGTTGGGATTCTCTAGTGGGTGCCCTGGAATGCGGCACTGAAATCTGTGCTGCCAGAACTCAGGGAACCAGGGGTTGCGGGTGTTGGTGTCCAGACGCAGTTTCAGGTAGTAGTCATCAAACGCCAGCACCTCGGGAGACTGCAGTTTGATAGTAATGCCTCCATTTGCTTCAGGTTCATAACCTTCAATGACTTCATCTCTGTCTGCCCAACCATCACTGAAAAGAGGCAAAAATACACTTATTACACAAAGACAGAAAGCTTGTTTTGAAAAAGCAACCAGCCAAAGGCACGCTGGCACACTTGGAAGAAAGTGTTTAATGGGGAATCTAAAGATGTAAAATTCAGGCAGAGAAAGCAGAGTGATAGCGACTTGTAATGAGCAGTCTGACTGATTTCGTGCAGAGTCCTCATTAACTCATCCAGAATAATGAGGATTTATCCTTGTCCTTCTGGAAAGGTTATTTTGGCACAGCCTGTGCTGTGATGTCTCTGTGACTGAAGAGATTCTGCCTAATTTCTGCTGTCTTGTAAGAGGTAGAAACTGAGAAAATTAATGTTGATGAAAAGGAAAACGAGCCAGGAACCTGGATGTTTTTCAAAATAGACCTCAGCATGCATGGATTATACAGCTGGAAGAGCAATTCAAATCAAACATGAAATGAGAAATGCATTCTGTTGGAAGAGAATGGAGTAAGACTACTCGACCAAACTAAAAAGAAAAACACATGCTATTCTCACATTGCATGGGATTTTTAATAACATGCTTTTTCCCCCCTCTCCTCCTTCTTCTTTTTTCTTTTTTTTTTTTTTTTTTTTTTTGAATTAACAAACAGCAGCTTTCTACTTCTCTGTTTGTTCATATATGAGATACTTTTGAAAACCTGAAGATAAAACTCTTTCTTGACAACATTATTTCATGGAAAGTCTATCTTAACAGGTTCAAACAAAGTCCACTGGGCTTAGCATCTGAGCTTTAGTGTAGTTCTTTAGCTCTTTTTCTCCTTCTTTAGGAGTCCATTGATTTAGTGTCATTCTCCAGTTCTTATTAGGGTCCCCTAAGCACAGTGCTTTTACAGTCTAATTTAAGTGCAAATATAAATCGGCCATTGCTTAATCTTAAAATGCTGGGCATGTAATGAGAGAAATAGATTATTCTGGCACCTCAGATCAAGGTCTATTGCACCCAGAATCATATCAGTTGCACTGCTTCTGTGAATAGCAGACAGATGAAGCACTTCCAGCAGCAAGGAGCTCAAGAGGAAAAATGCAACTGACCGCTGAGAGAAGTCTCAGAGTCACCCAAAAGAGGGTTGCATCCTGAATTCCAGACAGGCTGAAAGAAAGAGCTTGTCGGAAGCCTCTTACAGCCTTGAGAAGAATGTTGTGGTGCAGACCATTACCAGCTGAGGGCGTTTATGAGACACTCAGCATGGAGGTGCCTGGGACTCCGCAAAGGAAAATAGACATGATTTGAAGTAGCAAGCTCTGGTACAGTCCTCGTTACCAAACAGCTGTAAGGTGACTATGCACTGGGGGTGTATGAGCCTTTGGTCCTCAGCCACCAGGCTAAACAGCTGCATGGTTTATTTGGCATTCACATTAACTGCTGCATCTGTGCTCTAGGCACCTGGAAAGAAAATGGCAGTTCTGCATGAAAATACAGGAAGACCCATGTACTAAATTCTTTCCAGATGGGAAACACAATGCAAACCTCTATTATGGAAGTTGTTTAAGCCATGGGACGTCTGGCAGGGCAGTGATCAACATATTCCTTTCAACCTAGTCTCAGGAACTCACAAATCTATACTTTACGATGGTGCTACATGGCACCTTTGAGGCAGGATTTCCTCTCTGTTTCCCCCTTTGCTAAGGCCTTGCAGTAGAACTGCCCAAAATTTCTGAGTTTACAAACTGTTGACCAATATCTTCATGCAGCATGAGATACACGTATGTTCATGTGGTATCTCACGCAGTGTTAAAAGCAGAGAGCTGGGGGACATGCAGGGTGTAGGTCACAGGAGGGAGACAGTGATTTTGGAAGTATCCCAAAGGGACTCTGTCTCTCTCAAGCTGAACCTGGCAGAAGCTGCTGGTCACTTCCCACAGCCTGGGGTGCAGGTTACTCAGTGTCTTATACCGATATAGCCCAAGTGATACCCACCTGGTTCAGCCTTGTCCTGACAGCTGCACTTGAATTGCCACAGGGGTGCACAGAGTCAAAAACCTACAATTTTACAGTCCATCCCTGCTCCCTGCCTCAGCAGACTGCCTGAAATTCCAGAGAAGGAAAGAAGCCACCGTTCAACATCTCTGCATCCCTCCACTCTTCACTTGTCCATATGCTGAGGACAAATAATAAAATGTACCATGCACCCCGACTACTTCATGACAGACCACAGTCTAGATAATCCTGGTCTAGATAACCTTACAAAGGTAAAACCATGAAAACTAACTTTCCAACATAATTCAAGATGGAAATTTTCACTAGACAGGAGAAAAAGACACAATATTTATTTTTTCTTATGTGAGGGAAAAGTAAGAAAGAGCTCACTCTTACAGAATGAGTAATTGAGTCCTAATTGCATAATTACCTCATAATTTGTCACAATGTTTTTGGCTTTCAAACAATAGACTCAAGCAGAAACATTAGCAAGTCAAAAAGATTAACTAAATTGAGCCATTTTTTACAAGACTTTCTTGATGTGAGGTAGTTTCACTACTGCTTGGATTCCTACCAGCCAAAAATATTTATTTATTTTTCTTCCCCCCTCCCCCAATATGTTTAGCTTGGAAAATTGCCACATACAGTCTGAAGGCAAAACAGAGCAAATCTGCAAAGACAACAGAAAGTGTATTTTGAGTTCTCTGAAGGCAGCTCATTGAAGAGTCCCCCTAAACTGGAACACAGATTTTCACCTAATGTTTCTTTGTCTCTTTCTGGCCCCAAATGTTTTTTATTCTCTCTTCAACTTCCTCAAATCATTAAATATGTCTGATAAGTTTTATCTTCAGCAAAAATGGGAATAAAAAAGCACTGAAATCTGAGAAAAAATGTTCCTATGTATTGAAGATCACATGGGAGCTTTGCTCTACTTGCAGTAAAGTCAAGGAAGCAGAGGTGTCCTCTGATTTCTTAGGGGATCCGTGCCAGCCTGGCAGCTGCAGGCTGACTGAGCTGAAATATGTCCTAGGGGGACGCGCAGCCCTACCAGCAGCTGTGGGAGGATTACTAGAGACCTAAGATCCTGTTATAATATCTTTCTGTATTCCTTTTTTGCTGTTTATATACATGTTAAAAAGACTGGCTGGAAGAACTGTACCCTTGGTGTCATATGAATAAATGGATAGTGGTCCAGAAGATGGTGGGAAAAAACCAATGTTTTTATTGCTGGGCAACAGCACGATACTGATGTCCGGATGACAGTGGGAATGTCAGTGACAGAATCACAAGACCAGTAGGTGAGTCAGCATAAAAATGAAATTTCATTTTAAAAAAGAAGCACATACTATTCTTTTGTTGTCAGAACAAGAACATTCCACCTACTATCCTTCTCTCATCCTGCTGAATAGCAAGTAGCACTACACATAGCACTTTTTGCTAGCCCATCTCTCTGTGTGCCTTTAATACAGATTTCAGGAGGTTGCCCAATATCCATTACCCAAACTGCCATCCCTGGTAAGTGTCCATGAGTGCAACTATCTAGCCTTGAAATGCGCTGGGTATCTTGTGCAACTGTTGATCTGAAGCTCTGTGAGGGAGTTTAAAGTGTGATGACAGAAAGAGTGAGGGAGGGAAAAGCACGTGGGTGTCAAACTAGCAACGACTCTTTTTGCTCTCAGGAGAGAAATAACAGCTTTGGTTGTGGTTTTGTGGTGTTTATCACAATCAAAATGGTCAATGATACTCTGCAAGCTGCCCTTGGTCCAAGTCCTAGTCTGGTGGCTGACATTAATGATGCTGAATCCAAATTTCAATATTCACTCACAAAAAAAAAATCAGATGGAAAGGGAAAAAGCCCAAAGCTACCCCAGAGCATCACAAGTCCTATTTCCCATTATTACAGATGGAGTTTGAAGAAACAAAGCTGGTTTTTTTTTCAATCAGTTTACTGTTCTGTTAATATGTGACAATGGACATCACTGAATTGTGGCTTAAGCATCTTAGCCTCCCTATATTTTCTGAACTACAGTCACATATATTCTTGTGACTGAAACACTGGGAGAAATGGAATGGATTTCCAATTTCCTCTCCTCTTCCAAACATGAATACTGTCAGCTGCTTTTCACAAGGGCTGATGAGACAACCAGCAATCAGCCTTTCTATTTTCATCTCTTCGGGGTTTAACTCTCAGATGATGCAGCAGCAGCAGCTCTGCTCTGCTTCTCAGCACAGCGCTCAGAGAGTTCCCAGTCCAGATGCTTTTTCCAAACAAGCAAACCCACAAAAGTGAACATGCTACTTTTTATGAGGACTGCTTGCCCTGTGACTGTTGTGGGAGTTAGCACCCTTTCACAGGTAAAGAAAATGAAACACATTTGTTAGTCATGGATGCTGTCTGGCAATTTGATCCCTGCAGCCTTGGACGGTTTGATCTGACTGACTAAAGCTGTAGAGGGCAATTGATTTAGACTCCTCTGACTGGAGAGCTGCAAGTCCCCTTGCATTAGCTGAGGTAATGTTTTCTTAAGAAGTTTTCATTCATGATAAGATATTTTCTTTTTCTTTGGACAAGTTATAAAATAAAAGAAATTAAGAGCAAGAAGCCCTTTTTAAATGCCCAGTGAATTATTTCTGCAATAATCCTTCTGCCTACAGCAGACATTCTTGTCATTATAAAACCAAATAAATCAATCAAACTAACATGATTTCCATCTCTTTGGTTTCAAGTGTTCAACCTTCACAGAGGCTCCCTGCACAGATCCCATTCAAACAGGGTAGCAGGGAACTAGGTGACCATAATTGTCACACGAAAGGTTCAAAATCTACATTCTTGCCTTGCTTCCTTTTCACAAAACTAAAGTCCGTGTCAGTAACACCTCCCCTGTCATGTTGATATTCATCCCTGCAGAGACCACTTCTGAATGCCTTCTTGCCACACTCCAAAGGCTCCCAGCTGGCCTGCTGTTGTGTCAAACTTCTAATGCATCTAAGTATAAGGACAGCCCCACTCAGAGAATTCAACATTCAATAAAGTGCCATGATTTTTTCCTATGTGTCAATATCTCTATTTTTAAAGACAATTATTATATGCTGGATTATATATATATTTTTTTTAAAAGGCTGGAAATTTAATTGGAAAGTGCTTTTTGCAAAACTGTCTTTCTGTGTAGTAAGCAGACACTGATTTTTTAGAGGCTCAGACACTGTTTATGTAGAGGTATTTCAAAGGCTACAAAACCCAAAATAGTGATAAGTGGCATTTGAATAATTTGTTTTTTGATTCTGGCAAAGGCCAGTGCTCTGGATTTCCAGAGCTGGTCAGACATGGAAGCCTGCAAATTTTACTTCTCATTTTATAGAAGTCTTTTCTGACAGCACCCCACTGGAAAAGCCAGAACAGATTCTCCCATCTGCATGCAAGAGTCATACAACTGCCCTTCTTTTACTGGCTGAATGGATGGATACTCAGAGCTCAGCATAAGACCAACCCAAAAAGTACTATTTTGGTAAGGTAAAAAAAAAAAAAAAAATCAGTGTTGCCACTTGCTATGATCACAGGTGGCAGAATCAGGCCCAGAGTCACTTATGAAGAGCTCTGTAGCTGACTGGTCAGCTGCCTTCTTCTGGGAGTAGATTTTTTTAAAAATTCTTTATTTTACCAGCCTGATGTGAAGAAAAAATACAATTACCTTACTGAGAAGGAGGATGGGCCTGTTCTCTGGCAATAAGGAACACTACCAAAGATATTCAGTGTCTGTGTAATACATGCCTTAAACAGAAGATGCCATGTAAAGAAAATTGAGACTGTCCAGTGCTCACAAGTCAGCAACTCACAAAGTGACTTTCCTCCTTAGGCCTATGCGTTGTCAGTCATCCCCAGCAGTCAGCAATGTCAGCTAAAGAGTGCTGATCATTATTGCTAGTGACTATTGTTGCAAACACGAGAAACAAAAGTCTATTTTAGCACTTACTCATTTAGCTAATTCGTTAGTATTACACACTTGCATTGAAGGGTGGGAGAGCTTCCCTCAGCTGCCAACCAGGAATTTTTAAAAAGCATAGTTTTTCTTTTACCTGTGTTATAAGTCCTAGCAATATTAGGAGAATAATCCCATGGCTACAGATAAGCCTGTATGTCACTGCTGGCACGAGCAGGCTGAAAGGCTGTGTACTGTTATTCTGTAACCTGAGGCCTGCTGAGAACTGACTGATCACCTGAAAACCAGAAGAATCAAGTTCACCAGATTTACTCAGCTGAAAGGAAAACAAATAGATGATAACATACAATCATAGAATGGCTTGGGTTGGAGGGGACCTTAAAAGTCATTTAGTTGCAACTCCCCTGCCATGGGAACACACTTCACTAGACTATGTTGCTCAAAGCCCCATCCAGCCTGTCCTGGAACACTTCCAGGGATAGGGCATCCCCAGGTTCTCTGGGAAACCTGTTTCAGTGTCTCACCACTTTCACAATAAAGAATCTCTTCCTAATATCTAATCTAAACCTACCCCTTTTTAAGTTTAAAACCATTCCTCCCTGTCCTATCACTACACGCCCTTGTAAATATTTCATCTACATTCTCTTATAAGCCCCCTTTAGGTACTGAAAGCCTCTTTAGGTACTATAGCCTCTGAAGTCTTCTCTTCTCCAGGCTGGATAACCGAAACTCTCTCAGCCTGTCTTCACAGGAGCGGTGGTCCATCCCTCTGATCATCTTGGTGGCCTCCTCTGAACTTGCTCCAGCAGGTCCAAGCCTTATGTTGGGTACCTGGAGTTGGACACAGTACTCTGGGCGGGGTCTCACAAAAGAGAATAGAGTTGAAAAATTACCTCCTTCAACACAGGCCTCAATGCAGGCCACTAGTTTGGCTCCTGGATGTATGGATGGAGAGAGGCAGGAGTCATTATCTTCCCGAGCTCACTGTCTTTTTCAACCAGCAGCACAAGGTACTGTGGGATTCCTATCTGTTTCCTTTTCCCACAAACTGTGCTGGGGTCAAGTGTACCCTGAATTCCAGCCTTTAGATTTCTCCAATTTGCTCACCTCCATAGATCAGTCTTGACTAAAATGAGCTGAAAGCATGGGAATATCAATTCTGGACATTGGAAGCATGAGAAGAAAACCACTGAAGCTCCTTCTGGGAAAGCTTTAGAAATTAAAAAGTAAAAAGAAGACTGCTGCCTTGACAATCTCACATACGCAAGAGAAGGTACAAGAGGAGCATTTGGTGCCAGACTGTGCAGATTTTAGACTGAGAACTCACAGAGTGTTACTATGGCACTGTGGGCTGTAAACCTCCCATGGACTGTAGACAAAAGGGCATGTCCCCATGTAACCTGGGGATGGTTATCTCTCGAGAGGATCAGTGTGACTGAGGAAGAGACTGGTATGATTTACCAGTTAACCCTGCGTCATTTGAGACAGCTCTGTACCCATGATGGTTTCAACTTTAACGTCCTACAGGAGGTGCTATTTCCTGAGAGAAACTGAAATAGGATGTTTAAAAATAATTACCAAGGCCACTTCCTGAAAGTGATTTGTCACATTTCTTGGTAAAATTTCTGTTCTTGTCAGGATCTTCTTCATGACATTGCATACAACATATTTTGCTTCCCAGTCATGATTACTGAAGGCTCACACTCACAGTAGCACATTACTTATTATATTTCACACAAACAAAAAATGTTGGTAAGGGCTTGAAATTTTTATTTAGTCAATCAGGGATTTTTTTTTTTGAATGAACAACACTCTCTAAAGAAACTAAAGCTGATAAATGATAATTCACTATGTTTCAAATTATTATCATTCACTTCTGTGTGAATGTTCGAAGTTTTTGCACTGTTCATTTAAAAATGTAGATTATAACCTTGTGGACTATGATGGATTGTATTTTGCAAATATGTATTTACAAAGGTTTTAATTATCATATGCGGTGCATATATTTGCATGCAATTTGCATAATGTAATTTATCATGCAGGCAATATCTTGGAGAGTCTTTACTGTGAAGATTCTTGATACATTTGGCATTTTTAAATGTAGTTGCTGCTTTTATGCAGGAAAGGTTTTACCATTCTCAAGGGTGTACAATGCTGCCTATCTTGGAAAATCAGCAGCCATATATGTATTCTCTAAGGTGACAGCTGATTTTTCAAAAGGGATACACATGCTTTCACCACAGACTGACAAGTGGATTAAATCCTTGCTCTGCATGTTTGAAATTCATAACACAAGGTATCATGAAAGCACAGTATCTTTTCCAAATGGAAGCATGTGTGTAGAGAAGAGTATCTAATTTTAAACAAACACACACAAATAGGAAACTTTAATCTTATCATTGTGCATCATCTAAGGTGCTTCTGGGCTCCACAATCACAGAAATACAGAATCACAGAATCGGCTGAATTGGAAGGGACCCACTAGGATCATCGAAATCCAACTCCTGGCCCTGCACAGGACACCCCAAGAGTCACACTGTGTGCCTGAGTGCATTGTCCAAATGCTTATTGAACTCTGTCAGGCTTGGTGCTGTGACCACTGCCCTGGGGAGCCTGCTCCAGTGCCCAACCACCCTCTGGGTGAAGAATCTTTTTCTGATATCCAACCTAAACCTCTCCTTACACAACTTCAGCACATGCAGTCAAATTCAAGATTTTTAACATCTTATTAGTACACATAAATCTGAAAATAGAGAGGTTTAACCTTGCATCTCTGTACCGGTTCCAGGGGATTTTTTGTATCCCCTTGCTGCTGCTTTTCTTTGAAATATATGCAAGAAGACTCCACCAAAGAATGAATATGGATAGTAAGGATGCGGTCATCCCTGCTATGAAGAGCCCAGCTGTAATCCCTTTTCAGGAAGGATAATTAGGAAGAAATATTCCTGCTAAGACATCCAACCTGTCTGAAAGTTAGAGACTGAGGTCTTTTCTGTGCAACCATGTAAAGACATGAAGGGGAATAGAATCCTTCCTACCTCTGCTGTGGCCAACTACAGTCTTGGGGCTGGATCTGAGGGACTGGAGAGAAAGATAACATATGGAGGGGAAACAGTCTGGAAATACATGGAAAGGTGTATATATATATATATATATATAAATACAGGAAATAGATGAGGTAAACACACATTCCTCTTTGCTCCATGCCAGTCCAGCAGACCTTACTGGATGCTTGGATATGAATTTTTTGCACTTATGAAAAAATTCATAGATGTCTTCCCTAACCACAAGCAGAAAAAGTAGAAGCGTAGTTCCTTTCTTCCCTCCTTGCTTTGTTTGTTGAGATCCTGCTGAGGAACAGGAAAATAGAAAAACATCTTAGAATCCCATTTCCATTTCCATACAAACCGTGCTTTTAAAAATAGCATGAATTGCAGCCTTTATATTTCTCCAAGAAGTTTGCTTACTTTCACAGGATAATCCAAAATTTCCCTTTAGGGTTTATATTTTTAGGTGATTCCCTCAAGCCATCCCTTACTGTAATCATCTCATATTACATGACTTAAGAGAAATGCACAGCATTTATAGACCTTTTCTCAATATAAATCAAATTTCAAATATGAAGACCTAAAGAGGACATTCCACATCTTGCATTAGGTTGGCGTTAGCGGTTTGCATATAAACTATTTTTCATACCCACACACGGTTTCTGGAATGCCTTTTCCACACTCATGCTTGAAAACTGAACCTTTACACACACATTTGTTTTTGCTTTGCTAAAATTTAATGAAGCTGTGTCTGCAGAGGAAGTGGCAGCTGTAGGTAAGAGTGAGTTATCCATTCCATACGAGTGCATACTAACATGGGCTTTGAAAATCAGATTGAATAAAATGAAGAACAAAAGATGGAGTATAATTGAACACATGATAAAATCACAAAACTCATTGAGATATTAATCAATGTTATCATATATTAGAAGATTATTTCCCTAAACAACTGCTTCTATCAAAACTATTTTAAATTTGTCCTTATCTGCCATTCTCTTTTCACTTTCTGTGGAAAATTAAACATTCAGATTACTATGAATGTTTCTGAATAACGCAATTTCCACTCAAATATTTATGAGTCATTCATTTGAAATAACATATTGATACAGGAAATATCAAAATCATATTATACTTGTGAGTCTCCTAAGCACCTAAACTATTCCAGGGAGAGAATCAAGTAATACTTTAAGGCTTTCACACAATAAATAAAATTGTTAAACTTCAGTAACCTACTAGCACAGCATTGTATTGTGTCAGTAAAAAAAAGCTCATGAACTGCTAGGAAACCAAGAAACCAATGAATAATTTGAATAGTGAATTCACCTGAAAATTAGCCAATCCTTTAATGAACAATTGCTGAACATTAAAAAGGTGTAATACCTTGAATGTTTTTTTATAATCCACTTTGTTCAGACAATTCTGTTATACTTTACCTGAAGCAAATGTTAGAGAGCATTTAAAAATATATAAAAGTATTATTGATTTACCCTTCTGCAATTACTGGTGTCTTAAAGTTGTGTCTATTCCTATAGCTATACATTTATGAAATGAGAAATTTAAGCACAGTCCTATGCTTGTCTAAATCAAATTTTGTTCAAGACCACCTGGCTAACATATATACCTTAAGAGTTTCTGCTGTACCAAGCAGAGCTAGAGTAGGACAGTAGTGGCCTATTAGGCATTTAGGTCTCAAGTATCCAGTCCATATTAAAACCAAATAGGTCCTGAATATAACTGGAAATTATCAGATATCTTGCTCATTGAAATGTGCCATCTTATTTAAATGTACTTATTTAAAGATTAGATCACGAGTTTATCATTCAGATTGTTCAAGTGTTATTCCTTCCAGGTGTTATGCTGGCATCACTGAGAAAGCTAGGATGGCAGATACTCACTGACATAAGGAAAGGTTCACACGGGCTGCTGCTGGCATGCAGAACACTGTTATAGTATTGCATCCCACAGTAACCTAATTTTGAAGCAAGTGGGGCATGGAATAGCCATAGTGAGATGCATACTTAAATACCAAATTTACATGCAGCAATACCTGCCTACCCTCCTGCCTATCTAGAGATCGGAAAAAGCAGCTGTTGAAGCCTTTTTCTTTTTAAAAAATTATTAATATGCAGACTTATCCAAATGTAAACATAAGTGAAGATTTACTAAAAGAGATAGGTTTCATTCTGAGTTGTGCTAATCAGAAATATATATTGAAGATTTTATTAAAAAAAGAGATAAAACTCACTTATTGGTTATAAACATGAATAAAAATTGTGAACACATGTACATTTAGAAAGAGTAGAATGATTTGCCAAAATCCTCCTCACATTAGATGTATTCTCAAAGATACTTGAAACATGCTTAAAATTTCAGAAGTAAAATAGCTCCATATACTTTTTATATGGACAAGCCAAATTGAAATTAAGTAAATGTACATTGAGTAAACTCCTGACATTTCGTTAGACGAAATAAAATACCAGAATGCATCAAAGTCACAACTGAGAAGGCCTCCATTCTTCAAAGTATCCAATTTATCAAATCACCAAATTAATGCACAATATAATCAGAATAATTTCAAAATGAACGAAACAAATACTTATCCTTGTTAGTTTTGTACTGGAAATTGAGAAGGCATGTTTTTCCTTCTAACTCCCAAGTTGTACGTGAATTGGAAGATTTCTTTCAGGCAATATGTATGAATATCTTTTATGATATAAGATATTTTCCTGATGGAAATTTGTCTTAATGATCATCTGTCCCAAAAAAAGATGGAGGCTTTGCTTCTGATGTAGAAGCTATGTTTGTATCCTTTATTTATGCAGTCATGGAATAATTAAATTGGAAGAGATCCCTGGAGATCTTATAGCTTAGGAAGTTATATCATCCATGCAATCTCCCTTTAAGTAATTTGTCTCACTCCTGTGATTTTCTTGGGATCATCAGAGAAACTACGAGTCATATAACAAGGGAGACAACAAATCTGCTATTATAAACTAAGTTTTACACTTTTATTTAGGAAGCCAAAACTTCTTTTATATTTCATTAATCTATTGACCTCAGAGCAATCAAAGTGTTCCTAGGATCAAATTCTATTAATTAGTGATGATGCTACAACTTACTAATGGAAAACTGAAGCAAGCTTTTTAAAAATAGAACCTGATTTTGTCTGGTTTTTGAACAAAGGCACAACTATGAAAGGCTAACTTGACTTTCCTCCTACATGGCACAGTGAGACAGAACTCCTTCCTTTTCCTTTCATGAATCTATCCAGAGAAGAAGAATGTGCACGGACCAACAGGAAATACATACTTGTCAATCGCTTCATGCAGTCTTGGGATATGCAAAGAAAATCTGAAAGGCAATGTGCAGAAACTTGTATACAGTAAAAATGCTGCATTTATGGACACAGAAAGGTGGAAGAGTAAAAGCCAAATGGAATCAACTAAAGGCTGCTGTCAGGATGCTGCATGGGCCAGCTACTCCTTGAGGACTAGGGAGCCGGGAACTGAGGGGAAACCCTGGGCAGGGCAGGGCCTTGCCAGACAGGGCTCAGTCCAGTTGTGCCCAGGCCAGGTGAGCCAGGGACACCCAAGTGCCATGGCCAGGTTCAGCCAAGGGTTGAGGTCACTGGGCTGAGTGTCAATAGAAGAGCTGATTCATGCCACAACAGAAACATCCCTTCTGTTTTCAGCTTTTTGAATGACTTTTAAAATCTCTTACATAGAGATGGGAAATATTGCCTTCTTAATGTTTCTGTCGCACAAATACAACTGCTGTAGTCATCACAAACATGCAACGTGTGCAGGCAGAAGAGAGAATGACCCTTGTGACAACAAACTGGACCATTGCCATTTCCTGAAGGTAAGAAAGAACGGGAAATTCAAAACCATGGAGAAGGTGACAAGTCCCTAATGCTGTTATTTCCTTTTACTCTATGGCTGAAATATATGCAAAAAGTTTCGAACCAGTCCCAAAGAAACCACTCACAGAAATCTACCTCTGTCAACAAGCTCTGAAAGCTGGGTTTTAAATCTATGTTTATCCATGAAAACCAGAGAAAAAACAGTTACTTCTGGGAAGGCATTCAAAATAAAAAATGCTTTCTTCTATTCATCCATTTAAATACCAACAAAACCTACAGAATTTAGGTAAGTCACATGCAAGTTAAAAGAAAACAAACAACAAAAAAACCCCAAAGAGAACAAAAACAAGAACAAGAATAACAAAACCCCAAACAGAAAAATGGGGGGGGGGACAGAAAATAGCCTTTTCAATAAAAATATTCTTGTGGGACAAACGTAAGAACAGTAGTCTGAAACTTTGAATACCAGGTCTGTTCCTCACAAAAAGGTAGAAGGGATAAAGGAAGATAAATTGTTGGAGGTGGAAAGAGCCAGATAAAGAGCTCTAGATTTTCTGTATTAATGTCCTGTGGGCTGTAAGTAAAGGAAGATTGCACAGTTGGTACTACCTCGGGAGAAACCTGGGATATGATTAAAAGCCAAACAGGCAGAGTGCTTTCAGCTGCTTCCCGC
Source organism: Dryoscopus gambensis (assembly GCA_013389985.1). NCBI lineage: Eukaryota > Metazoa > Chordata > Aves > Passeriformes > Malaconotidae > Dryoscopus > Dryoscopus gambensis. Next base: position 3,732 of record WEIT01041636.1, on the reverse strand, counting down.
TGTCTTAGAAAGGACAAATGTTTGAGTTTTCCAAGTTCCCTTTAACCTTCTACTGGTGGCCATCTGTGCTTAGTCATATACTTTCCTCTCTACTTGATTTCTGATGTATTAAAACTCCTTTCTCATCCCAGTGAGAACTAAAGCATGGGGAATTTTAATGTGCCCAGTCAAGAGGTGTGGACACAAAGGACAGTCCTATAGAAGCCTGCGCCTTCAGGGACCAGCAATTCTACTTGGAGGAAATTATTTATCCCTCATGAATACCGTGGGGTTGATGTTGGATCCTCTAACTGTGGTCTGGTAACATCTACTTATCTGAGGGATACAAAAGGAAGTAAATGAGATTGCTCAGAATTAGTAAACATTGGTCAGTTAGAGCAATGAAGGAATATGAGGATAGTGTCAAGGTCACTTCCATCATGCCTGCCATAGCAGGCAGAGGACAAAACTGTTGGGAAAGAAGGCAGACGTGTCAGTATTTTGAGAGTTTTTAACAGGGATGTATAAATACAGATCTATATAACCCCTGACAAGACAATAATTTTCTGAGTGACATTAAAACTAAGAGGGAAGGGAGAGAGGGAAAGGAAAAGTGGTAAATTCCTACAGGACAGTCAATGTCATTTGATATATAAACAGTTCATAATCTATCCAATACATATTAATCCTATTTCCATTTGTAAGAAAAGAAAAATATTTAACCTAATGCCCCATTTGACAATATTTAAGAAACAATGCTGATGGAAAGAACAAAAAGAATTTGATACAGTATCTTTATGAAATAACATGTTATGTTTTTATTTAAAACAGAGTAAAAATATAAGTATTTACCAAATTAAACATTATTTAAAATCAAAATTTTTTTACTAATTAATTAGGGTAATATATTTTTAAAAATTTGCTGTGAACTTCTCCCTGCAGTTGTTATTGGGGGAAGAAGGAGGAGGTGGAAGAGCTGTGCAGATGTGAAATCTATGTATCATCTATGTAGCAACCCCAGATAAAAGCTGAAAGGGAATTTACATGAATGGGAATGAACTCTCTTTGCCAATCAGGTTTCACCTTGCCACACCTGCCTTCTAAGTCTTCCTTGTTGTGATTTAGGACCATGCACTCTGTCCTGGACAGTGACCCCAACTATGGCCAAGCAATCTTCTGCCACTCCACCCTTTTCTCTTTCCCATCTGCTTGTCTGTTATCTCCCCAAGTATTCTTCCTTTCTACACAACACAACCTTCACACTTTCACACTGTCTAGATAATGGGACTTCATTCCATGAAAGCCTCTAGATATTGCTCTGATTTAAGTGACAGAGGAACATAAAACTTCTCAGCCACTATTTTGCGCATGAGAGGCAGTATCTCTGCATGCACAGACAGTGACTGCACACTGAAAACTACATTTTAATCCCTACTGAAATACTACTAAGTAGAAGGATGCTGCATCAGTTAAAAAGAATTAGCTGTGAAAGATTAGCATTTTATTAATGGGAACTACATAGTTTTGGCAGACGAAGAACAGAACTATCCCTGGAAGTTTGACCCAGTACAAAAAATGAAATGACTGCAACAATGTTATATATTTCCATCAGCATCAGGTTTAACTGTACTACAAGACACATAAACACCAATAATATATAAATGCATGTCTGCATTCTGAATAACAATTTAAAAAAAATAAATACATCTGTTTAGCAAAATTAGAACTCAAGGCAGGATTTGTCACAGAGCTGCTTGAACTAAAATGTAAGTGGTAGAACACAATAACACTCTTACTGTGAATTCAGTTATAACTTGGAACCTATATTTTTGCATAGAAAACAGCAGGGAAACAGAAACAGTATCATGATGATAGCAGTAAAATACCACTCCCAAAAAAATAACATTCTGTTATATTCTACTCATGTATATATACATTATATATGTTATAAATGTTTGCCATATAATTATGCCAGCCAAGAAAACAGGAAGGTAATAAAAATTTTTGGGGAAAAAAATTGGATTAATGACACTGAAAGTAATATTTACTAGGTCAGTTTTTACTACCTTGGCAGGGAAATCTATGCCTTAGGACTCAAAAGCCATGGACTTTAATGAATTCCAGCTTAGGACTGTGTTGTCTAATATCCAAAGAAAGCAGAGGAGTGACTTTGTTATGTGCCTGTCTAATCAATGTCCAGAAATAGCAAGGATTATTTTTCAGGGCAGGTTTGACAGAGAAGGGTGTGATGGGAATTGGTTTAACAAGACAACCTTTTAAAATGCTGTATTCAGGAAATCCTTAGAGAAGCTCATACCACTATTCATTTGACAGCCTTTTCTGTAAAAAGCTTTTTTCTCTTAGAAGAAAATAATAAAAAACCCTCATGAAGCTCAATAGGGACAGATTCAATTGCCTCTTTTGTTTTTTTGTTTTTTTTTTTCATGAAATCACAAGTCTAATTAACCAGGCCTGGAATTTTTTGTTATATTGAAACAGAAGCTCATTTAAAGCCAATGAGCCCATTCAGCAATAATGGAAATAGATACTGCTGCTCCATTCTCCTCTCTGACACCACCTTTACCACATACCATCTCATCACCATAAACCAATAAACGTTAGCCTACATTGGTCATTAGCTGCTTTGCAAAGAACTTTCTGTTTTCTCATTTATAAAGAGAAAATACAATACCAAGAAAAATTAGCTCTTTTTACTGCCTCAGAAAAAGAGGTGAGGAAAACTGCCTATTGTCCAACAATAATTTCTTCAGTGTGCCAGCCAAAGCACAGTACCCAAAACCAAGATACTTCATCCTCAGAAGTGTTGCAGTGTTGAAGCATCTATTCTTGACTGGTCACATCTTCCTCAAGTGGGCTGTCCCCGTGATTTTTACATTACCAGTAAACCAAATAACTGATGATCACAGGCTATAAGATTGTAAGATGTGTAAAAATTAAGACATTACAATGCACAGTACTTTGAGAGGCTTTTTAGAGCCTTCATTGCTTACAGATTTCATTCATTGAGGCTTTCCTTGAAATTGTAAGAGTTAAGCAATTGCTTTATAGTAAATGAAAATTGAGATTTTTGTGTTGATGCATGCCTTCAATAACTAAAATTGAATAGTAATACAAAAGAATTCAAAAATAAAAAATTAAAAAAAATTTAAAAATTAAAAAAAAAAAAGGCTGCTCTTTCCCATCCCTCCAAGGACAAAGAAACATATTTAGTAAGCTAAGTTCACACATAACACTAGGGCTAGGAGAAACCACAGTGTTTCATTCCACAGTTTTTTCAAGTTAATTTCCCAGTAAATGTATTCACAAAAAAAATCTATTCACAAAAAAAATCTAGGAAAATATTCATACAAGATATACCTGCTGCACAGTACTGCACTGGCAATATTAAGTTGTTCAAAATCCATCTTAACTTTC
>WEIT01041635.1:1139-30460 GCA_013389985.1 Dryoscopus gambensis | reverse complement strand
GCCCTGGCCATACAGCGCCGCTTGGATTGGGCCCCCGCTGTGCCGCCATCCGCACGGGCTCTCTGGGTGTGGAGTTGTCATGGTAACGTTGGCTTTTTCTTTCAGCCGGAGCTGCCGCCGTTTCATGCGCTCCACCCCATGCCCGCCGCAAGGGGCCGCCTCCGTCACCGCTCACAGGCAGGCTGCCGCGCTGTGTGCACCGGGTCGCTCTGATCTCGCGCCCGGCCCTGCCGCCCCTCTGCCCCCGCCGCGTGCTCTCCATGGTGGCTGTTTCTCTATCACACCGCAGCTGCATCCCGCATCACACATACCGCCCTTCCAGCGTTCGCGGGCCTTGCTGCATCTCCGAACGGGGCGCGGGCCAGGCACGTCCAGCGCCGAAACCTCCGCCACCATCGCGAGGGGCAGAGAAGGGGACTTCGTGATTTTGCTCACATGGTGTGGTGGCTGCCGCATGGCTCCACTGTCGCAGTGGCCATCTTCTGCGGCAGGGCTATGGGAAGCCAGCACATAATTCTCGAGTGCCTCAGTAATTACTGGATATGCCTGGAGATGTTCTACCATTGGTACATGATTTGGTTGAGACATTATTTCTTTCAAAACATCCATCCAAAAGTATTTATCAAAAATTGAGTTCCGAGAAATATCAAAGAAGTTGGTAAAGAGCCAGTTAAAAAATTTCGCCGACTCTTCCTGAGTAAGAATTATGCTTTGCTCGGTTTTTTGTGCGAGGGCTTCTTTCATTTCTAGATATATTTCCTGCTGTGGTTTGGACAACCACGATTCCCAAGAAATTTGCATATCTAAAGGATTTTACTCACTAAAGTCCTGGAATCGTCAGCTGGGGATCTTGATTCCTTCTTCTACTCAGGGTCGCTGTCTCCAGGGATATCCGTTATCCTATCCGAGTCACAGCACCATTTGTTGCAAGCCGTTCTTTGCAACCTTCTGGAAACAGCTTAGTCCGTAGAAGAAATCAAGAAAAGGTTCATTTTGTAGATATTTCAGCAGATCTTTATTGGTAGCCACATGGCAAGGAGCCAGCACACAGACTAAGCAATCATCCCAGCACCCTGAGTACCCTGGGCCCGGGGAACATCCTGGGACCAATCGCAGCCCACAGTCGGGGTACATGTGACCGGGGCAGATGCCGGGGCAGGGGAAACCCCGTGCCCAGACCACACATCCACGCCAGGGCCCCCTCCCCCCAGGGGAACAGCACGGGGAGACCCCGACAGGGAAGTATTAGGACTGTGTGCTTCATTTAACCTCAGGAGCCACTTTTTAGGTGCCTTTAAGTGCAGTCAGCAAACAGTGCTTTGACTGCTGGCTAAGCTCGGTTGTCTTGCCCGTGCGACAGCCCATGTATGTAGCTCTGAGACATTGCTATAATGTAAGAGCAGTCTGACAACACCCGTACCACACAAGAGTGAGAGTAAGGCAGCCTCTCGACATCCTTCGGTGAGAACTGCTTTAAAGCTAGTTCTTGCTTTACTACCAAAACTGTATAGACTGCTTGTCACACTCCACCCCACCCCTTCTTTCTCCCAAGGCAGGGAATCTCCTCTGCAACTGTGAGCACAGGCATTGTCAGCCTGTAATCATAACTCATGAGTTTGTGGGAGTGGTGGTTGTGCATTTTGAGGAGGAAGAGCACGCATATTAAGTCCGTCGGTACAGGCAGAAAGCTGTGAGCTGTGTACAGATACAATCACAAAGAACAACAGGAAAAATATGGAAGAGGAGACATTCAGTCTTTGTAGTTTGTGGGATAGAGCTGTTTGGTTTGGTTTTTTCCTGGAACAGGGAAAAGCACCTTCAGAAACAGGTGAGATGCTTGAGAGCAGCAAACAGCTGAACCCCTGACACTGGTCATCTTCCCTTCTCCAGGTACAGAACAAACATATATTTTTCCCACTTCCCACTTAATCTTGAAATACTCACTACAAATCTCATTTTTCACTCTGCATTCTCAACTCTAATGAATGCTCCTGGTTGATCTAGAGCTTACTTTAGTGAACCTGCTCTGTAGTACCAGTTATTTCCTTATGCTATTTAGATCCAGTGCAGAAGTGCAGTTACTGAAACATAACTGCAAGTACAGAAACTGTGTCAATGCACAGAAAATTATCTTATGCCAGAATTTCACAAAATGCATAGATGCTCAACCCATTTGAAGGGGAAAGTGTTGTCAGCTTTTGAGAGCAGCACACGTGACCCAGAGTTATTCTGCAATTGTACAATGCTAGTATGAAGTCAAACCTAAGTTAGTATGCGCTTCCTCTCAACCCAGTCCTACTATCCATAACTATCCATATATCGTGGGACTTAAAATTTCATCCCAAAATACGGCTTTTCCATCATTGTAGATGAAAGCCTCTATCAGAAGCAATACTCTTGTATTTATTATGTGTGGATTGAAAGGAGAAATTTCTGGAGTTTTCAGTCCTGCCTCTATGAAGCCGAACAAACTGACAGGGTAGTTCTTTTTCCACCCTTGTTTTGATTATCCTCAGAATTAATTATATCTTTCAGACCTTTTTTTCTTTCAGTTCTTTAAATCTCTCTCTCTCTTTCCCTCTATCTAATATGCAATTTTAGATGTGGATGCATCTATATAGCAGCATTTCTTGACTTCTCCCTTGCATATGGAAAACAGTAATATTTCAAAACATGTTTATTTCTAATACAGAGCTGTTTTTGTGCTCTTCTAGTCATACTAAATAAGTCCATTCACGGTACTTACAGGGTTGCAAGGTAAAGTGATTTGTGAGTATGTATTTGATTTGGGGATGTGTAGAATGGCTTTGCTGTGCACAGGTGTGTATATGCTGATAGCACTTTACTAGGCAACTATATAGAAGAACTTGTAACCTCAACATAGGAAAAAGCAGATGAGGACAAGTTGAGGAGGGCAAATACATCTGTTCTGTCACTGGTACTTAGAATATCAATTATAAATACTCCATTTATGGAAGAGCTCACAGTTAATAAGGCATTGCCATAATATTGCCAGAAATGCTGTTTACTGCAGAAAAAAAAAACAAACCAAACTTCTGCAAAATAAAAACCTTATTCAAACCTACCTTCTGCATGTAATTACATTTATAGAAGGAATAAACTTTTCTCTTTGTTATTTAAAAAAAAATCTATTAAGTCATTCCATTAATATCTGATTATTTGAAAGACATTTCAAGAACATTATAGGGTTAATTTGGGGGTTTTTGTATGATTCAAACATAATACTGTGTTTGTATCCTTAGCAGCATTCCAGATTAGAGCTGAAAATGGGACTGAGCACTCTCAGACATTTATTATATAACAGCAAAACACAGTGGTGGAGGTTTTTTGTTTGTTGAGTTTTTTCTGTTTTAATACAGCTAAAATATTGTGTGGACCACTCATTTCCTTGAAAGATTTTAGTGATATCCACTAAAAAAAATGAAATACAATAAGAAGCTTTTTTAACATGTTTTAAACCAAGGTTGCGCCTGAGAGCTATGAAGACATTCAATTCTACTGTTTTCAGACAGACTGGACAATGCAAATGCCAAAATTTGAAACTGTCAGTACTATCTATATGGCTCAACTCTTTGAATCTGGGAAAAACAGAACTGATCAGGATATTGTAGCATGGGCTCCCCAGGCACACAAAACATTAAAACCATACCCTTGTTACATTATATGTGTAGTACAAAATTTTTTTTCTGTTTGAAATTAAATCCTAGGTTTACACCTTGCAACATTTCCCATCTCTCCATATATTTCAGTTGGGGTTTAGCCTCACCTAGGCTAAAGGCTAATTTCTGCTATTTTGTGGGAGTCTGTCACTGATTTCTTTCTGTCATGATGGCTCATCACTTTCAGCCTGTCTCTTCTTACTTTGACTGCCATCTGTGCTTTACACCGGCCACATATTGTTTAACCTCTAACTATATTTATCAGCAGACCCATAGAAGGACAGAAAGAGAAGATGAGTGGCTCTGAAGTTACAGTGGAAAAACGTTATCCCTTCTTGGGATTACACTGTCTTTTCAAAAATACACTTTAGTATTTCCTCATAATGCTGGGGAGTAAAGAAATAATGCAGCCACTTTATCTGCTTCCTGGTTACCTGTGCAGTGAAATATGCCAGTCTGAACATACCAATAGACAGAATTGTTTGAAATCTTATTGCTTTCTGTTCCCCTTGCATCATGAAGTGTGGTGACTGTGCACTGGCCATGCACCATGACCTGGTATAACTGCCTTGAAGAGCAATTTGGTGAAAGACAGCCTGCAAGGACTGCATGAATTATGGCTCTTATACATCCCTCTGCAAATATACTGAGGTATTACAGGAGCCAGTCGGAACATTTTTAATGCAATTTTGGTGGTATGAAAGATACACACATGGTATTACCCAGAATTACTACCTATAAGGGAGCTTAGATTTCCTGCTTTCTCTGTCTTAATCATTTATCTTTAGCTTAACCCCTGACTTTTTCTTCTCCAGACTAAGTCCCTAAACTTCAGATTTCTCCCCTTATCATATTTTTTGAAAGTGTGTTAACAATTTATAGAAATATCTGGAGAAGGGTTGGGGGGCTATTTTTTGGGGTAAAATTGTTTTGACAATGCACAACAGTGTGCACAAGTAGTATAGAAAATGAAAACACAGTGTGGCAGTAATTTGGATAATGGAGTAACGTGCCTATTTTTAGTGAAGGCAACATCTTAGAGTTTCACCACTGGGGCATGAGATCTACCAGACTTAATTTTGTCTGTTTCTTCTCAGGCTTCGTCTCTTCTTCTTTCTATCAGTCCAGATACAGAGGTGCAGCACATACTGGTTTTTTCTGTTAATTTTGCCTGTAGGAGGACGGTTGTGTATGGTAGTGGATTACTTTCAAGCCTGATTATTTCTATGGCATTTAGATTCATACGGCTAATTTTAAGTTCCCAGCCTAAAGAAAGACTGAGCATCTAGTCTACTAAAATTATGAAGTCTTTCATAAGGATTTATAATCATTATTGTAGCTTTTCAGCTGATGCAAGTCAAAATAACTCAATTGATTTTAATGGAGCGATTTCAATTTACACCAGTCAGTTATCTGGTCAATTATGTCCTGTGGTGATAAGGACAGAAAACAGAAGAATTTAAATCTATCCTGGCTGTGACAACTGATTGAAAACACTGGGGAAAAAATAACAGACACCGAAATATTCTTGTTCATACACATGTAAACCTGGTCTTTTTTCCAGACAGCATATTCTTTCCCGTTAGAAAATTTCCAGCGTAACAATTATAGACAGAAACCACTAGGTGCCAGTGTTACCCAGACATCAGGAAAAGGGTTTGTTAAAAACATTAAAAACAACATGAAAGCCAATGCAGATAAACTCTTTAAAAGAAAATAAAGCTTATGCATCTTTTCAGCTAAATAAGACTGCATTAAGGGTTTTGAGATGATTGCTTTTCTAGAAGTAAAGACACTAAATTGATATGCACTGACAGAAACCCACATCAAAACAACCTGATTGCAGGGTACATTCCATCAAAACCCCAGATAAGTACACAAAAGCTGCTGTGTCATCTTCAAGACCCTGTGAATTACACCTAGGATCATAAGATCCTAGATCCAAAGAGCCAAAGTCTGCATTTTGCAAAGTGCACACAGCTCAAACATATGGCATGAATAGCAGTTCACTGCTAAGATTGACATTTTGCAGGAAAAATTGGTTCAGATCAAGTTAGAATTCACATTCCAAGTCATACCTGAAGCTTGGTTTGACTCATCGATATATATCAGAGTTTTCATTTGGGCTCGTCTTCATCACTGTCATGGTCTTTTGAAAGCTTCTCCTCCTAAAAAAGAAAGGGAAGTCTTCTATTTAAGGAGCTGGATCAGCTAGAGACAGCTGATTGCCTGTGCATGGGAGTTGCGAGTGCAAATCTCTGACTAACCTGCACTCAGCTCATTTGCAAGAGATAAATCTCACTCATTTAACTTCAGACATCTACAGTGTAAGTGTTTACATCCATGCCAGTCATCCTGATTTTTTTGATGTGGAGAAGCAGTAATTTCCTGACTGTGATTCATCTGGCCTATTTCAAAAACCACCTTAGCATAAGATGAACTGCAAAACAAACTTAAATGATTGATTAGCTCAGGAGATGAGTTTTACACTAAAGGCATCTTAAGTTTTGTCAGATTAATCCAACCAAAGTGATTTTGCAATGTCTAATTTTCAGTCAAATCTGATGTTTTTCTTTTGTTCTTTTCTGCAGCCATTAGACTTCGAAACGAAAAAGGCATACACCTTTAAGGTGGAGGCCTCCAACCTCCATCTTGACCATCGATTTCACTCAGTGGGTCCATTCAAAGATACTGCCACTGTGAAGATAAATGTGTTGGACATGGATGAACCTCCAGTGTTCAGCAAGCCCATGTACACAATGGAAGTCTATGAGGATACACCCGTGGGGACCATTATAGGTGCAGTGACAGCACAAGACCTTGATGCTGGCAGCAGCTCGGTGAGGTAAGAGAGCGCTTTTCCTCCTTCAGTAAGTCTCTGACAACCCAAAGTGCTGCTAACAGTTGGATGCACTGGCAAAGAACTTGGAATGAAGATATAAAATATACCAAGTCTGTCAATGTAACAGATAACTGATGCTACGAAAAATATTGGAAAGAGATGCTCGTTTGGGTGAATTATCTGGAAAAATACATAAAGTGCTCACAGCTCCTTATCATACTGATCACATAAGTTACCACACACTGACATGACTTCAAAGATGGTGTGTTAAGATTACAGAATAGCATGGTGTCTGGGTGTCCCTCAGCTGGGAGAAGAAGTGATGTTCACTATAAATTGTCCTCCAGGCTAAACAAAGACACGTCAGGGAACTCTCAGGCTTTTATTGTACAGTCATCATAACTCTGACTCACAAGGCCTTGGCTCACTAGCCCTGAAATTCTTACATAGTACTTCCACAAGAGCGGTAGCCCTCAATTTTGTAAGGCACACTTCAATAATTTCCCAACTCCCACAACAAGCTCCTCAAAAGGTGCCAGCTCATAAGCCACAACACACCTCCCTAGATTCCCCATTCCTGTAAAAAAGTTCAGTACGGAGTAGGGGCCATGTTTTGCTCAGGCAAAGCAAGGGAATAAAACAGAAGACAGAAAAGGGAGAGAGAACAAAGAATATCACCAGTCCTTAGATTCCTCACTGGGCCTGCTACTGGGGGTGGTCCAGACCTGGGGCAAACAATGAGAGCAAAAGACAGGAAAAGAGAGAGTGACGGGGCCCAATCCATGCCTTTTATAGGTAACCTGGTGCACATCTCCTAAGTAAAGTAAATTTTTCACACTGTTTTGTTAGCACATGCACAGCCAGCCTTTCTCCAGGAAATTAGTTGGCAGGGGGAAGCTGAGAATGAGTCTCAAGGTGCAGCAGTAAATTGGCTCAGAACAGCCCAGCCCCACCTCTGCAGGATCCTCTCTTCTGATCACACCTTTCCAGTAGCAATGCTCAGAATGTTTGAGACAAAATGTGCTTAGGTTTGATCCTCTACACTGGGTCTTCCAAATATCTCTGAAGTACAGTAGTGAGAAAGGAGGTTGTAAATGCTGTGTCTGTCTGAGTTAGACCTCAATAGGTGATGGCAAGCACTGCTCCTTTCACAAGAACCACTTACTCCCTACATCTGGCAAAGAACAAATGCTCTGATAAAAAATCATCACATGTGTCATGGCTGAGGCTGTGGGGACGTGATTGCTGACCAACGTGGCTGTGTTCAGCACAAGGAAACTCCTGCCAGGCAAGCCTCTCATTTATTGCTATAGCTTATTTTCATGCAATTAAAAGGAGGAGGGATCTGGTATACAAATGTAATACATTGATTTGAATGACCTATTTACAGCCACATTAGAAAGATTAAAGTGAACCAGAGTCGTGTACCAATAAGGAAGCTCCTTAAAACTTAGACACTGTCTAAGATATAGGCAGTTATTAACACATACTTCCAATACCAATTTGTGCTGGGCCTACCTGACTTCTGGAAACATTTTTATCCCCATATTTTCATAAGAAATACTGGAGACATAATGCATGTCATCAATCTTTAAATACTAATGTTTATCCAATGGGACTATGACAGAATAGGAAAATGCCACTAGTGTCTGCTAAGTGCATGCACATTCATGCATATTTGATTACAAATTGATTTTGGACTTTTCAAATCCATGTTTATTAATTATGTGTATTTTGGCTCAGTACTTATATTCCCAAAATATACAATAAACATGCTAGTTGTAATCATATGCAAAATTTAACATACAGCAATAACTCCTTAGCTCCCGCTTTGTCAATTCCTTGCTAATTTTTGCTTAAAACTATTACTACTGCCGTTTGTTTCACTCTTTTTTTAATAGAATCTTCATTTTTTTTTTAAATACAGAAATTTATTTGTTCGTGAGTCTGTGACACATTCCTTCCTGACAAAGGATCAAAACCTTCACTAACAAAGACTGAAGTGGGAACCTTTATCCCTGGTGGTAGCCTATGAAAACAGCCCCACTGAAGTGAATATTCTGTTTAAAACCATAGCGTCTTGCAACCAGATAGAAAGCCTTTAATCATGTTGTTGAGCAGTTTTTCATGTGACAGTGAAATCATTTGTATGTATAAACACTCCTCAGTGAGAGTTTTTTATTTCACAAACCCTCCTAGGAGACTCAAGTGCTTTTTACTGATTCTTCATTTGCAACTACACAAGAAAAATAGTTGTCTCACGATGGTTTATCCATATGCTGTGTTCACTGGAATATTGAATGCTGAGCCATTTTATAATGTCCATATCTACGTTTTTTAACCCTGAAATCACTACTTGAGTGTCCAAATGCCCATCAGCAGTTAATACCCCTACATTTTAATCTCACTGCTCTACTTGCAGATCCCTTACACCAATAAACTGTGGAAGTACTCCCAGGGTCTCATTTATGAGCTGATTTGGCTGGTTCATGCCCATAGGAAAACATGAACTATGTCCCAGAATGTTCTGGTGTTCTTCAGTGATGTGACTTTTGGGCACGTGTGCATCTACATGACTTATGTTCAGAGTCATGTTTTCTACCTGTGCAGCGATATCCTGCCCCAGTGCAGCAGCCAAGATGGTTTTATCCCTGTGTTGCCAGTTGGTCTTCTTCCGTTGGTGCAGCCACCACCACAGGGCATTAGCCACCATCCAGGAGTCGGTGTAGAGACAGAGTACAGGCCACTTTTCTCATTCAGAAATCTCTAGGGCTAGTTGGATGGCTTTCATTTGTGCAAATTGTCTTGACTCTCCTTCTCCTTCAGCAGTTGTTGTGTAGGGCTCCACAGAGCAGCTTTCCACCTCCGATGGTTTCCTACTACACAGGCATCAGTAAATAGATCATGCCCTCTTTTGTTTTCTAACAACATGTTAGATGATGGTGCTTCTTGGGCACTTTGAGCCACCTTCCTCCATATGGCCACTGTGCAGGGGGCATCCTCTGGATCATTAGGGACATTATCACTTTTTAGTTTACTATAGACTACTTCCAGGACTTCTAATTCTCTCAGGTGCTGGATACCTTCATCTGCAGTGATCCCCTTTTCTGGGGAATGCACAAGACCTTCCTTAAATGGATATCATGCCCTCACGCTTTAGAGAGGCTATCGCCAGAGACTGCAAATTGCTTCTTCTTTTCCAATTCCTCTTTCAATTTCCCCATCTCTAGCAAAAGGTTTCAGCTGTTGTGGTTTCATGACCTTCTAATTGCTGCTTGTCAGCCCTGTTATCCCAGCATCACCTGGCTGGTGGCTTTAATCTTTCCTCAAAGCTCTGATGAGGTCAAAGAATGGGTAACTACAGGTTCCTGTTTGATTTGTCTCACTCCATCAAATTTCTTTGTTGAAGGACCAGCTTCTTCATCTGACCTCTCCTCTCCTGAATCTTCTTCTTCTTCTTCTTCTTCTTCTTCTTCTCCTTCTTCTTCTTCTTCTTCTTCTTCTTCTTCTTCTTCTTCTTCCTCCTCCCTTATCAATGATATAGACCTCTAGCTCGCCTTATCCATTTTTTTGTTTTCACTACTGGTGCAAGTACTGTAGTTGCTGTGGGTTGAGTCCCTGTCTCAACAGTTGGTTTCCTGCCTCAACTATAGTCCTCTGAGAGTACTGAACAGTGGCTCAGCAGGCACAGGCCAGGCCCCAGCACAGGGAGTGAAGCTGCTGGTTTTCACTGGGGTGGGCAAGGCATCCTTCCATCAGTTGCCAGGTCAGTTTGCCAGGGCTGGTCACCTGTTGAGGTGTAAAGTCACAGGTAACTGGAGGTAGTAACAGCCTAAGAACCTGCCTAAATCCTTCCACATACCCTGCCACCCGGGAACTGGATGCCTCAGGGCACATTTCAGTATCTCCATACTTAAAAGTTTGTTTTCTCTTACACCAGGATGACATCAGATTCCACAAATCCCACAGTGTGCCGCTAGTATTAGTTAATATTATTAACAGTATTAAGCAGCTTAAATAAGGATGAGCAATGACCATGGGAGCCTGCATTATAAACCCATTCACATCAATATTGGGCAGGGAGAGGGAGGTGTATTCCCTCATCACCCACAGAAGATAGCTCTCCCCTCATAACAAGGCTGCCATGTTAGGGCAGAGCACAGAGCCATTGTTTAACATGCTCCCAAACTCAGCAAAGCAAAGAGATAAGCAGTGCAGCTGACAAACCTCGTGTCCCGCATAGGAGCTTGCTGCTCAATAACTGCTATTACTATAGCATGCAATATAGATAGATAGATAGATAGATAGACAGACAGATAGAGATATAGAACTGCCTTTGTCTTGCCCCCAGGGTGCTAAAAAGGATGGTGGTGGGTTGGCCTTGGATAGGCACCACGTGCCCACCAAGCCGCTCTATCGCTCCCTTTCCCAGCTGGATGGGGGAGAGAAAATACGATGGAAAACAATTCGATATGGCAGTTTACTAAAGCAAAAAAGAAACTCTGTGCATGCATAAATGAAGAGCAAAAAAAGCTTTATTCTCCACTTCCTATCAACAAGCGACGTTTAGCCACTTCCCAGGAAGCAGGGCTTCAACACACGTAGTAGTTTCTCTGGAAGGCAAACACTGTAAATGTCAAATTGCCCCCCTTCCTCATCCTTTCCTTAGCTGGGCTGACATCATATGGTACAGAATATCCCTTCGGTTAATTTAACTGGCATAGTTGTGTCCTCTCCCAGGCTCTTGCCCACCCCCAACCCCTTGATGGGGGAATGTTGGAGACATAGAGCTGAGGCTGTGCCAGAGCTGTTCAGCAGTAGCCAGAACACCGGCATGTTACGAACGCCTTTCCAGGTACCAATGCAGAACCCAGCACTGTGAAGTCTTCTATCGGAAAATGAATTCCATCTCAGCCAGACCCCACACCGATGTGTTAGTATTCAATATTCCATAAGTTTTATATCCTCTAAAGAAAAAAAAAGAAAAAAAAAAAACAACCAAAAAAGATCATAAGCTAGAAAAGTGGAAATTAGTTTGAAGGCGTTGAATTCTCTTGCAAATTCTTATTGTATCTTGACCAATCGTGCTCTTTTAGCTGTTTAAAATCTAGATCATCTCATAGAGCTAAAGAACGACTTCATCAATTTCATCATATTGCAAAGGAGTCCAAGCAACTTCTGAGTAAATATGCCCTCTAAAAAAAATGGGGAAAAGCAAGTCATGTTCTTTGAAGACACAGCCCATACAAATTACGGGGTAGTACTGGGTACTACTACAACTACTGGTTGTAGTTTCTCTACAAATTCATTCATTTTCTCTGAAAAGTTTTCCTGGAATGGTTTGGCCATTAAGAAGCGAGTAATAGAAAAAAAAAAATCAACAGTCTGCCAAACAATAAAGACTGGGATAAAATCTACACTGTCTGCAACAGAATGCAAAACTCCAGAGAGCAAGGCTAGCTAGAACAGCTCACATGAAAGGAAACAGTATAAGTTCCAGCAACTAAATCCATGTTATCAGACAAAAAATTTAGGTCTCTTATGTTAGACACACCAGGAAGGGGGAGATAATGGCTAAGAATGAAAACTGGATTCAGCTGTTAAATTTTTTTGCTGGAGGACATTGAAAATGGCAAGGGGATATTATTTTTCTCTTTTCTTCTGTTACTAGTATTATATTTTTGGACAAGTCAGGAGTCTTAAAAGGTTTGTTTTGTAGGAAGGTATTTGCTAGAGATGTTTGAGCAAAAGGGCACAGAGCATACATTTGGTAATGAACAGGAAATTAAACACAAGGAGAAAAGGAGCTGCAGGTATTCAACACCTGCAAGGGTGACCGGCTTTGCAGCTGTTTTGGAACATTACCCTGGTGCACCTAATTTTCAAACTGTGTTAAATCTGGAGCTTATGTGTCTCAGGTGATCTCTTTTGTCTATTCCCATTTTATTCATAGTGCTTCAAGAAATGCTCAGCTTACATGTTAAGGTGAAGTCCTATGTACTTTTTGGCCATTAAAAATCCCAGAGCACTTGTAAAAACAGCTCTGGTCTCATTTTCTTCTCAGACTCCTTTAGTTTATTACAGCTAAAAGATGACTGGGAGGGGAAAAAAAGCAGCTGTCTTGTAGTGTGTCACAATATATGTAATTTGTAACTATGCAAGGTTTTGGTGAAGATCCTCGTACTTCTGGTACAAGGGGTTTTAGGACTTCCTAAAGTCACTGTTTTATGTGCCCATACAGCATGAATGTTATAGACAAAGCTGTCTAAATAACAAGAAAGCAGAAATGGAGGGCAAGACTGAATTACCTGCAGTACTTCCTAGTGAGCTCTGTCTAACAGTATGTGAGAAGTTCCACAGCTTTGCACTGACACATCTGAAGCTGTCAGATTTCCATGGAGATGATCTTCTGGCATAAAGTATAAGAGGATTATTGCCCCTGATGTGAATCCCAGACATTACTCTAATTAACAATGAGTTTCACATTCTGTGCAACAACACTGTCCTTCAGATCTTCTCTGCTTGACTCAGGAGTTTTGCCTTATGATCTGAAAGAACCACTCAAAGCAGGAAAGCTTTGGGGACCATGCATTTTCTTGACCAAGTCCAGAGTCATGAAATGGTGATATTAAAGCAAAAAGCCATGTGTACTAGCCATATGTCATTCCTGACCTTAGTATCTTGGAGATAAGACTGCATTCCCTGCATGTTCTTCCAAAGGAAAAGTCTTATTTGCTTTCTGAACTAGTTAGCAATGGTCCATAAACTTTTATGAATAGCGTCTGTTTTCCCAGAAAAATACTTTTTCATGTTAAGATCAAGAAAATAAAGGGTTTTTTTCCGAATCCTCGAACACCGTTTCTTAATCTACAAGCACCAACAAGATGAATTAAAGTATGTAAGAGTTTGATTTTTCAGTCCCATAATTCTTGGGTTTTTTGTGTCTATGTTTTTTGAATTTACTTATTTTTCAAAAAGAAAAGTCCCACCCTATGACATTAAAATATATCTTACAGCTGCATACATATATAGAAAGTCTGAGACATCTACTTCCAGCAGCTCAAGCCTTTTCATTTAATAACAGATTAAGTGACAGCTATTTTTCTGTGTATGGTATCATGCTGGAGAGAAACAAACCAGTTTTGTACAGATAAGAGATGTTGAGACTCAGGAATTTTGGTTCCTTTTTAGCTGCTCTGGTGGTTGTTGCACACTTCTTGCTCTGTTGCCTCCTGTCGGTTTCTGTTGCAACTTTAGCTATACTCCATCCCTTACATTTTATGAAATCCCTATCATGCACCCGACTTTTAAAACCTCTATTCCAAGTTCTGATTTATCCAAACTATCCAGTTCAAATCCCTGCAGAACTACTTCTTGGTTTCTGCTGCAGATGCCTTGCTATCTTTTTCTGTCCCCCTACAAGCCTACTGTTTTCATATATCTCTTATGCTCTGTCAGATAGTAGTCTCCCATTCCACAGTCTTTCTTTCTCCCACAGCTGGTTTCTGTATTTTTACTTCAGAACCATCTCCCATTAGCTTCATTGGTGTCCTGCTCTACCCTCTTCCTTTTTTCTGCTGAGGATCGACATGTTTTGTGATCTCAGTGTCTTGGTGTATTTTTTTCACTTCATTCCAGTTACTTTAATTTCTTTTAAAAACTATAGAAACTGGGTTTCTATCCAACATTTTCTCTGAATCCCAAGGTGTATATTTAGCAGACACATCTGCTCTTTTCTCATCATCCTCTCCTTTCCATTCTCATTTGGCTCAGTGAGCGCCAAGCTACCATATACGCAACAAGCTCCCCATCTACCTACCTTCCAGCAATGCTGGATATGATATAGGGCAATGAACTCCTACTTCCTGGTCCCACTTCTCCCTAGTTTTTGATTCTTTGTCTATTTTCTGTTTTCTGACTCCTTAAACTTTGTCTTCATGACCTCAAGCAAATCACATCCTCTACTTCACCCCCCTTTTCCTGTAAGCTTTTCCCCTATGATCCCATGTACTGCTCTGCCATTCTCTAGGTTTGAATGACTTGTCTTCCTCCTCAGTGACTGGTTGGTTTTAAGGGACTGGACAGAAACGTGATTTCTCTTCAAGCAGAACGCAGAAAAAGCTTTCTCTTCTGTGTATAAATTGTCCTTCAAAAGGAGCTGTTTTCTAGCAGTCACAGCAGAATTACAGTCTCTGCTTTACCGTTATCATGAAACAAGATGTGAATAACAAATTATTATGCTAGTTCTCTTCATGGTAGTTTAAATTAATACATTTTATTTTACACTTGGAATGGATTAGATGCACGCAGAGAGTTATCACAGCTCAGCTGGCAAGTGGCTCAGTTGTATCAATTCAGGGTCTGTGGTACCTGGATTCAGTGACCAGTTTGGAGCTACTACAAGGAGAAACTACAAAAAAGGTGTGAATTTGTCTTACCCTTAATCTTAAATCTATATACTTAGGGCTGAAGCGATCACACATGATCAGTGGGGAAGGTGAATGTAGTCACTCATTAGCCCTCTGTGATGCTGCAGAAGGTTCACTGGAAACAGATGGAGTCGTGCGTTAAAAATCCTTCTTTGCAATTTTGGGACACATGTAGACTGACATTTTGATCTGTGTGGGCTTTCTTGAGACTGGCAGGAACATGGAGCAAAGGTAAGTACTTCCTGGCACAAGTCAGAAAGACTGTGCTAGAGAAAAATCAGACCTTCCCAAATAAAAGACTGGTAGGATTCATTTGACATGCATAAATTTTCCTAGATCAACTCCTGGATGCACTTGAAGCATGAATTATTTTTTCCTAAGTCCAGCAAGTCAAAAGCAACTGAAAACAAAGTCTAAAACTGAGAGAGGCTGGTAACCTTTATTTATAGTCACTAATGCATCAACTTAATGAAGCTTGGGAAAAACAGCAAGTGATCTTCATCTGGCGTATGCAGTCATATTACGCTATAAAATGTCAGTCAGGAAATTGAACTGAAATAGACGTGTAGACCCAAGAAGTTTATGGACTACAGCTCTCACTGAACGGCCTGCTTGTGAAGGAAGTGGATGCTAAAAATCAAGAAGTATGCATTCAGATTCAAGGCAAAGAACAACCTGGCAAGAAAAGCTTTTAAATTAATTAAGAACAGCTAAGTAGCCAAACTGAGGGGAAAGGAACAATGATCATAATAGTTCATAATAGTTTCTGGTTTATTTCACAGCACTTGTACCACCTGGTGATGTGATTTTACAAGGCCCATTCTCACCCCAGAGTCACACACTGTACTTTTACCTCAAATAATAGTCTTCCTGATTTTTCATCAAGAACTCTTCTTTCAAATTTTTTCAGCAATCGATTTCTCAAGGATTCTAGAAAGCAATTGTAAGATTAAAACAGAGCTTCAATTGCTGCAGCCATTATCATATCACCTCAATTGGTGAACCTCTCTGGTGAACCTCTCAGGGCTTGACAGATTATTATGAGGGCTCAGGACTTAAAACTATGTCTAAGAAAAACCTATGTGCTACAGGGAAGGGTGTTAGTTGGTAATCTGCCCTTTGGTACACAAAGATGATCCTGAAGGTATCTCACTAGTATAGAATAAAAAATAAGCTTCCCAATATTTTTAATTTAAAGTTTTCATCCCTTTCCACAAGGATAAGTACCATTGCAACCCAGTCAGATTCCAAGTCCTTTCATTCTGAATTTATCCTTTAGATCTGTTTGTAAGCACTGACTATACTTTCCTGTCCTAAAATACTCAAATTTATTATTACGTTCAAAAAGTTATTGCATACAGAGTTTCTTATATATTTTGCACTTTGTTTGTTTGTTTCGTTTTTGTTTTCAGGCTTGTTAATATAATTTAAACAAAAGGGGTTTTGAGAGTTTTACACTTTTTGGGATCTCTGTGTTTGGAAGTTTCAGTCATATTCTGACTGTAGATGCAAACACATCTCAGATATTTCTACTTTTACTGTGTCCTAATTCTGGGCTTCTCAGTACAAGGAAGATATGGACATACTGGAGGGAGTCCAGTAAAGGGCTGTGGAGATGATGAAGGAATGGAAGTATTCCTTCTATGAGGAAAGGCTGAGAGAGTTGGAAATGTTCAGTCCAGGGAAGAGAAGGCTCAAGAGGGTCTTAACAGTTATAAATGCACTTAGTGCACGTAGGAGCACCTGAAGCGAGGGTGCAAAGAGGATGGAGACAGCATCTTCCCAGTGATGTCCAGGGGCAGGACAAGAGGCCGTGGGCACAAACTGAAACTGGAGTTGGTCCTGGACGAGTGGCTCCAGGCGTCCCTGCTTACACGGAGGGTTTGGACCAGATGACCGCTAGAGGTCCCTGCCAACCTCCACCCTTTTATGATTCTGTGACATCCATCTTTAATAAACTGGAATAGAATCTGTGGGAAATAAAGGCAAGGAATCATCTATGATGGCTAAAATCTGCTGTCAGCATTCATTGAAATAATAAATATACAAATCTATAACAACAGATAATTTTAAAAAATAAATACAAAAATAGTGTGAAGGAAACACAGCATAGAAGTTCAGCTCAGATAGGAGGAGAGAGGAACCAATTTTAGAAGTAAATGATGGCACCTGATGCTGCTCAGGTCAGACTATCAGCATGCAAATGGGAGCAAGGAGATGCTTATCCAGCAACTTTTGCTGGTGCCCTCATGAAATTCATAAAACTTTTGAAAAGGTGACTTCATACTTCTACTGACCTCTGCAGATTCTGCATTCCTTGATATATCAGAGGCTTGGGGAGGAGAAAGAAAAGACGAAAATGCAGCAGCTCTGCAGCAACAGAGCTGTTCTGAATAATCTCTTTTTTTATAGGCGTTTCACCAAATCAGCTTCAAAGCAGCACAATGAAGCCTCCAATTCTTGACTTCACTGTTTCCTCTTGCAGATCCAGCTGACAATCCAAGTGAGTCCCAACTGATGATCTAAGCAAGCAATAAATCTTTTACTGTGTGCTGCAGTTTTCTCTAGAGTCAGCATGATTACTTTATTTGCTTTTCCTTTGATTGTCTCAGCATCAGCATTTTACTTCAGCTTTTTAAATGGATAAAAATATAAGATATTTGTTCAGATTTTGGTTCCAAAAGACATAGAACAGAGCTAATATTTACATATTTACATGATGCAAAAGAAAACAATCAAAGATTATTCCTATTAAATATATGCCTGTAGGCCAGCTCTCCTTTATAGTATTTATGGTATTTAGTGCCTCAGCACTTTATCAGAAGACAAAACGTTCCAGGCCAGGCATGGGAACAGCAGCTCAGGTGTATCTCTGTTTTGCCCTTTGGGGTTTAGGTCAGATGCACGCAAATGCAAAATAAAGTTTAGTCTTCTACTGATGCTGACTATCTGATGGAGTCATAGCATCTGCTTTCCTCCCTCTCAGCTTCCTCGGGGGCTGAGATAGCCACTCAGATTTATTTGTTCCATCTTTCTATTCTCACTCTGCCTATTAGAAGAGATATTCATATGTTGCTGTGACCCCTGACTATTTCCAGCCCGGCTAGCTGCGGCAGGGGCCGGGGGCAACATATTCCCTGGGGTCTGTTGAAAGAAGAGGGGTACAGCTGGCCTACCAGGCTGCTGGACAGATGTCTCTGGACTATGTATCCGCAGACCACAGCAGGCAGTAAGATAAACACAGCATCACTTCTTGATGGTGAATTTTAGAAGGGGTTTATTTGAGTCCAGCACCCGCAGGGGGGAGGGAAGGGGGAGAGGGGAACAGCAGAAACCTAGCAAGGCCTCCAAATATCCAAATCATCCCTGGTACTTCTCGCCACTCACATAAAACAGCTTCAAAGTGCCCGGGTACAAGGCTTGAGCCAATGAAAGGCTGATAGGGGAGGGATACATCTCTCAGGAACCAATGGAACAGAGGGCAGGAGAAATGCGGTAACATAAACCAATTGGGATACCGAGGAAGGGAGAGTGGACAGGGTTAAGGCTTAGGAATATACCATACATTTTGGAAGGGAAGAACAGACCATTTAAAGGAAAATGCATAACCACATTCATAGACATCCAGACACCCATCCCAGCTTGCTCTTTCTCCACCTAAAACCAGCAAAGCAGGAGCGCTACTGTCTTTTCACCAAGTATGTGTTGTGCCCTCTGGTGCTTGGGTGCCTTGGGGAATGCAGGTGGTGGGTTCTTCCTGCTACGGATGAAGGAGGATAGAACAGACTGGGCAGAGGGCAAATGTACACCTTTCAAAACCAGGGTGAAATGGTGTTCAGGGCCTATAATTTGTGGTGCTGGTAGAGGAATTGGTCTACTGCTTTCCCATCATCGCAGTATTGACTGCTAAGCCGGGAGTGATGGTGTTAAGTCCAACATGTCTTCTACTGCTGCTCACAGTCCAAAAACTGAGACTTAATTAAACTGCAGGACAATGCTTTCCCTTTGCCTGGCTGTCTTGCAGTTCTGCCTGGTCAATGAAGCAGGAAAAATGATGCTGAGACTGAATAAAAACAATGCATTTTCCAAATGACAACAGCTTTTGAGAAGATACTCAGCTGGTAATGAGAAATGCAGAGCAGACAGTAAAGCTGACTGGAGGGTCAGATAAGTAAATTAATAAAACCTTTAAAGGCAGAGGGAGGAGAAATCACAGGAAGTTGTAAACAGGAAGAATTGGCAGTTTGAAAGGGCTGATAACTGAACTGCAGCACATTTTAATTCCTATATTACCTAGCATGTTTTACTAAAATTCTTATGTAAGATTTATAAAGCTTATGAAAATTTTAATAGCTTCCCTCACTTGAGTCTGACCCATCATTAGTTTGGCTGTCTGCAGCCACTGCTTTCCTGTCAATTAATTTGGCATAATGGTTGATTTTCTCCAAAGGAGCAAAGTATAATTTATTTGCACTGATACTACTCATTCCAGACCAGGTAAGCTACTGACTGCTAATATCACTGAACCATCAACCTCCTGATGAAATTCACAGAAGTAAGGCGCCATGTGCGAAGGACTGTGAATCCAGTCAAGCAGTATGCCAAAGGCCCAAACTGTTTTTTTTCTTGTGGGAGATCAAGTGTTACACTAAAGGCATGAAGATGATAGGCATGGAACACTGACAAGAAGCATTCATACCCTGTCCCAAGGTGTAGCACTTCCTTTGTCCTTCTCTTAAGCATCACTACCTGATGGGCGGTAAAGACAACGCTCATTGTGGGAAGGCTGAAGTACATCTCACAGGATAGCAGTCTGAGAAACTGCAGTGCTGAACTCCTTTGGAAGAGGGTACAGAGACAAAAATTTATTTGGGCTTCTGTCAAAATAATCCTAGAATTCTCTGCTCTTGAGCCAAAATGTTTTAACTAATGCAAAACTATCTTTCCTAAAACAGTAGATACGTTACCTCAGTGGGATCTTCAAAAGCACTCAGCGCGGACTATTACAAAATCCTTACATCAGTGTTAAGTGCATTTGAAAATCTCTACAAAATTATGGAGAAGTATGTCTTTTTGTGTGAAATGCTGAAAGAAAAATCATAGTTAAATTGTCATAAATATTTTGGTATGTCAGTAAACTTGGGGGTGTATTTTTTTTTCGGTGTGTCAAGTGTGATGTGGTATAAAGGCAATTCTGCCACTTCTATAGCAACACCCACATAGGCATCTCTAGTTTTTGATACCTTGGAACAAAGCAATGCAATAGGACCTTTCTACCTATGCTCCCCCTGTTTGTTGTATGTTATATGATGGTAAAGGCACTTAGAGCAAGTGAGATCAACCACATTGGCTGCTCATTTTTGGTTGCATTTTAATACGCAAACTTAGCATCCCACTTGAGGTGGTTTTTTGCCATCAGTTCTGCAAGCACAGCTGAGCAGTGACCCATTTGTGACACTGGTTAGATCACATAGCAGCTGAAACCAAACTACATTTTTACAAACCGTCCCTTTTCATTTGAAAAGGAAATTGCATTTGGGAGAACTACAAGATAATGCTGATTCGAAGCAGGAAGGGAGGTCAGGATAGGAGATAACTACTTAACCTGGAACAGCAGCAGGAGCCCTTCTGTGACTGTGTCTGCCTGGGCCTTTTGGAGAAATGTAATGTTAAGATTTCATGGAAATAGTTAGATAGTAGTGAATAGCAGTGCTGGTTCCTTTTCACACTTCAGATAGAACTGGGTTTTGTCCACTGAGGGGTTTTTATTGTTTGTTCGTTTGCTTGTTTGTTATTGTTTACCCTCCATTTCTAGTATTCCTCCTAAACAAAAACCCCAACGAAACCAACATATTTGAGGTTACTATGAATTGGTATAGGTAGGGTTCTTCTGAGATCTACCTGGTATCCACGGGATTACCAAAGGAATACGATCTGACAGCAGACCAGTCCAAGTTTCCTCTGGTTTGACCTCTAATGCCTCAACAGTGTTCTGAAGATATTCAGCAAAGGTACAGAAAGTTTCTGCTGCCATTGAGAGAGATGGCTTAATTAATTATTTAAAACATATAAACAAAAAACCACACTGAAACCTAGTAGAACAGCACCTAGGAACATCCTTTACATTTTTTGGTCAATGACAGGCAAATTTTACAACAAAACTTTGAATGTTATTTTACTGTTAGTAGTGTTAGATTTTTCTAATAACATGTAGTATGAATTTATCAGATGATATTTTTATGTGACAATGGGTAAATTTGATTGCATTTACTTCCCTCAAATAGAATATCACAATATTAAACCTAGGGTATTAAAACTGGGAGTTCTGCACAACAGAAGTCCTATTTTCATTATACTAAGAAATGTATTTCTTAGAATATTTCGTATTAACAGCGTTTATTCAATAACAAATACTATTTTTTTAAACATTTAATATTTCACATATGTAATAGTGTGTATGCATACAGCACAATAGCTGCTGGGTTGTACAGTAAAAGTGTAAAGGGCGCTTCAAAAATATTGTAATTGTATTAGCACAGGACAACATGAATGATATGCAAAACCTGTCTGCTACTGCTGAGCAAGTAGTACATCACACTTTATTTCACGTTACCCTGCTGCACCGAGGAGAAGAAAGATTCTTTAGCATTTCTGCTCCTGTAAAACTGTGTGAGACAACATTTTCAAGTTAATAAAAAATCACAAGAAACGGAGTCCAGGGTAATCTTTAAGTCAAAAGAAGGTATGGAAAAGAACCTAAATTAATATAATACTAATTCAAGTGCTGTAGGCCTGAGAAAGACTGGAAATTTAACAATCTTATTTAGTCCTAAGTAACTCAGATGACTGTAGCACAGGAAAATAAAATGTTTTGTTACATTTATTTACACCTGTTTGGGCTTAATGACTTCTTTAGGCATGCGTGGGTTACAGAGGCAAGCAGAAATCTGTCATTGTTGAGAAACTTGCCGAAGCAGATGAATGCCTGGCAGACTGTGCTGACGAATTGTTGCAGCTGATGAGTCTCTGTGCCCTTGTGATGCAGCAGCTCACATAGAACATCTGACTCCTCCAGCAACACTTTCTTCCATGGGTGGCTGGGACTCTGAGAGCAGGGATCCGTGTACTCTTGTACCCTTTTTTGCAATAAAAGAACTGCTCAGGAATTGGAAAGACTTATGCTGGAGTATTTGATTCAATATTTTTAGACTGGGGACTCATTTCAAAAATTCTTGATTGCACCTTTAACAAAATCATGGAAATCACTCCTTGGTGTTAACTGAGTGGACTGGAAGATACTTCCAGTAATCAGCAGAAGAGTTTAGCACTTATCTTTGAGAAGATCAATAAAGTTCTGACTTAGAGTTTCTCATATTTATGCTTGTAAACATGGCGATAAGATTTGTTGCAGTTTTACACAATGATAACCCAGTGAATGGACTTAGAATTGCAGGAAGGAAATTTTAGTGCCAAGATTTTGGAGGACACATAGCTTGTATCCTTCAGCACACTGTATTCTCTAACTTTTTGATTTCTTTCAAGCTTGACTTGAAGTCTGAATTTCTTATTTCTCAGTGTAGGAGTAATTTTTCTGGTTTTGTACATTTTAATAATGGCAGTCTTAAAAAGACCTGACACCCATTGTTATATTTTAAAATATTTGGAAGTGCACCTTATGATGAGTATTGATTGATATGATGACACTATTTCCTATTTAGCCGTTTAGCATGACAGAGACTATAAGGATTATCATTCCACCTTTCTAGAAATTCCCTTTACTGCACAGTCTCTGTTACACTACCCAGTTTGCCTTTTTTAGTACCAAGTGACAGCACTCGAGCCATTCCTCTGGTGTGCAGCATAATGTACATCACTGGCAGAGAGATTTTGCTACAAAACGTAAATTTTCCCTTCTGAGTTTTGCTCTTTCACTTCTCTGTGTTGAAAAAATCCTACCCTCCCCTTTTCGCTGATGAAGCTCTTCAGTTATCTGTAAGCCATTATCCTGTCTCCCTTTTTCTATCTCTTATCCAAGCTAAGTGTATGTTAGTTCTCTTAATCTTTCCTTATAACTTGGAATTCCTAAACCCAAGAAAGTTTTTCTTGCTTTTCTCTAAGCTTTCTCTAATTTTTTGATATTTATCTATTGACATGATGCCCAGGACAAAATTTTATTGTAGAGGTGTCATATTCTCAATATCCTGTTATATGCAGAGATCTAATAATTTCAAGCCATATGATTATTCTACTAATGAAAATTTCTTTGGGCTTTCAGGTAATCTCATCACATCTAGAATCTCATTTGTATTCTTCCAGTCCCTCACCCCTTTTGCCACTCTTGCTTTAATGCTTCTTTCATCTATTTAATTATGTATGTATTGGAATTACAAAAACCTTAACTGATCACAATACCCAGTTGAATTCACTTAGCTTTCATTTATGTTCCTAATGTTTTTAGGCTACTGCTTATTATTTCTGATATGATGGGTGGTATTTAAATATCCCAAGTTATCATGGACTCTGAATTTCATTTACCTATAGTTTAATATTTAACTAAAACCTAAAGTGAGCACAATTTAAGCAATTTAAGGTCATATACACAAATAGTGATCTATCACATTACAGAAAATTATTTCATCCCTCACCTTTCTTTGCAATATTTGTCTTTTTAAAAGCCAGTGTTATAAAGCTCCTCTATCACCAGGTTATTTCTCCCTCTCAAACTAAAAAAAATCAATAGGAATTTTTGAGGAAAAATTTATTGAGCCCAAAGGCATGATGGTCAGAAGCCATTAACCTTCAAATGCCTAATTTTGGTTGTGCTGATCTTATATTACCACTGTCTTTTTTATCTTGAGGATACTCCTTGCAGTGAGATCCCAAGTAATTAATTTAAAAAGAAACAGAGAAATCACTTAAGCCTATATATTCTGAAGTCTGTCTCTTAGCTACCTCTGAGGATCTTGGCCAATAGGTCTGATATTTTGTATGATCTTATGATCTTCACTTAGAGGAGAAAAATTACCAGGACATTTATCCTTTGAACATCAGCTTTAACTTTACCGTATTGTTCCCCTTTCTTCCCATGATCTTTCTCCTTCAAAGCAGAAAAAGTCTTGTTTTCTGTAAATTCTTTTATTTCCTTAATTGTTTAAGGTTCATAGTCCAGAGTAGCTAATTTGCAACTATTACATTTAATACATATTATTCATTTTCTGCTTATCAGCAGAACTATTTTCAGTAACAATTCTCTCAAAGCAGTCAGTCTGAAACCTCTCAAGTGAATAATATTAAACCCAATTCAAACACCGAAATACACCAATAATTCAGCCTGGACTGAGAAAGTTGCCTTTTCCTCAGTTGATTGAAACTGAAATTGAGACCTGCATCACAACCATTGCCACAAATGCCTTCAGGGTGACAGACGCAGTCTCTGAGGGCTGCAGGCACCTCCTCCTCCCCCCGCTGACCAGTCACAGGGGCTTTCCACAGTGACTGGGCAAGAATAAAGTTCTTAGAGAAGATCAGAAGGGACTGATGACCCAACAGAAGTAAAATTAAACTTAAGAAGAACCCATCCCTTCAAGAAAATACAGAAAGGAAGGATTTTTCCTCTTTCCAATTTGATTCAGCTACAGAGAAAGGTATTAAGTAAATACTTGAAGCTGGAAAAAATAATGTGTGGAAAAGCAAAGTTGAAAGCATATTATCTCTTAAAAATAATACTTCTTTTTATCCTATTGCATCAAGAATTTTCTTACTTAAAAAATTTTTTGTTCCAGTTCTTGGGTTTGACAATTTTTAGTTGAAGTAATAAGGTGCTTTCTAAACTTGAATTGAAAGCCATATCATTCAGAATGTACACAGAAAATTTATGATTTTTGTTTTAGATGCACCATCTGGCTCTGCTTAAGATACAATTTCACAACAGCATTTGAAATACTGACAGGAATATTTATGCTCGTGTACAACAGGTGATGTGGGACAACTCTATCAAATATAAAAATTGAAGAAATATTCCGCCTCTATTATTTTTGTTTCGTTTTGTTTTCTTTTTTTAGGAGGCTGATTGCAACTACTGATCACTATTTATTTTACAATAAAACAATAGGGAAAGCCAGCAATTAGATGTTAAATGTGTTAATGCTCACTGCATTGTGTGATTCTTTTTAATTTTCATGCCAATGGCAGTTCAATAATGTGCTTTACTCCTTCAGAGGTTTTTCTGTATGCATTCTGTTACTGCAGGAGTAAGTTTGGACTGAGTACCTTTAGCATAACAGCATCTCTAGGGACATGATCCGTGCTTCCTTTCCCTGCTTGCTATACAAACTGGTCTCTTTGCTGTTATTTTCAGCAGTTTGGGCAGGTCAGAGCTCTTCTCATGCTTACCATCACCGCGCCTTATCTATTGTGAATGTTTTAGCACTCTTTAAGGTCAATCCTTGAGTTTTACCTTTTTGGCATTTGGCCTTAATCCTCCCAGTGTAGCTTTAAAGCAGTCTTCTCTTCCTCTAAAGCACACACACTTTTATATATCTTACCTTGCTCATTTCCTGGCTTAAATTACACTATTCTAATATCAAGAACAAGGTTTAAGAACTGCACATTCCTTTTCAGATATTCAGAGTGTAGCCATGTTACCAAGGGCTCTGTCTTTTCATCTTTCAGGTCCAGCATCAGAAAAAAAACTTCTGGAAACAAATATTTTTTTCTCCAGATTCATAAATCCCCTCATGTCTCTCACCAGCAGTGAGATGGCAGAGCTACATAAGACTGTTCCTGCTTGCATTCTTTCTTTTTAGGAGGTATGGGTGTTTGTGGGCAAGGTGTGAGCCTGCCCAATTTTTTAGATTCTGAGACCTTTCAGCCTAAAATTATGTCAAAGTAGCTTGTCTGAGACATGGATGGATGTAGCTGTCAGCAATTAACCAAGAATAAATACACTGGGGTTGGCTCTGGACTAGTAACGCACAAGATAGCACTCAGAGCTCGATATGACTCAGCTTTCACCATATCAATTTTGGGCAACTGAAATTTTTCTGGTACCTCTTGATACTCTACAAGTTTTACTTTCTCTATGTCTATGACATCGTCTTCACAAG
This sequence comes from Dryoscopus gambensis, assembly GCA_013389985.1. Taxonomy (NCBI): domain Eukaryota; kingdom Metazoa; phylum Chordata; class Aves; order Passeriformes; family Malaconotidae; genus Dryoscopus; species Dryoscopus gambensis. The sequence continues at coordinate 4,404 of WEIT01041635.1, read as the reverse complement.
GAGATCTGAGAGTGCTGGGAACAGCTGGTGAAATCCCCACTAAGGGCCAATGCACTGGCACACATGCATGCTTTTTGTTCTGTTTAAGCATCAACCAAAAAAAAAAAAGAAGATGGTAATTATGATGTAAGTTGTTATATGCTCTAATATGATTCCTCTGTTGCATTGTGTCACTGCTGCTGTCAATATCAGGACAGAAAAACAAAGGAAGACTGACAAGGTATATAAACTTTTGGTGAGGATGAACCCCCACTGTTGCCAAGGCAGCGTTTCCTGTGATAGACAGGAGAAGTCTTCCCCTCCACATTTTTAAGACCAAAAAATACATCCTGAGTCCTAAGCTTCACAGCCTCCTTAGCATCCTGCCACTTCCCTCTGAGCTGTTGTCACGCAGGTTTCTCAGCAGCACAGGACAGCTGTCCAGTTCTTTTATTCATGGTATAACAGTTTGAAGCAACTGCAGTTGTCTGCTCGATGGCTCAGAGTTCCTGTTATTCTCACAAGGATGACCTGCTGTCACTCATGTATTCAACAGCCTTCCATCAAGCACTCTGCCATCTTCTGTGCTGCAAGAGTCAACTCAGTCTTCCTTGTTGTCCTCCTCTCTTTGCAAGGAGATGAGCCCTCTCCCATGGGAGTGTTCTGTGAGAGCTCATGAGGGACACGCAGCCTCACTGTCTAGCCAGGGTGAATGCCCATAGTTCTTGGAGCCCCTAAGAAGCCAGTGTGGACTCTGTGTGAGTCTTACAGGCTTGAATTTTATAATTTTATAAATCAAATATTTCCGTTCTGTCTCTTCTATCCTACATGATGTCCGAATGCAGCTAAAAAGCAGTTTTCTTGAGAAAACTCAGACAATGTTAGCAAAGATATATACTTCTACACTCTCCCTGCCTTCAATAATAATATAATCTGGAATACACTCCTCTGCTGGGAAGAATATTCAGGGAGATGTATAAGTCAAAATTTCTTCCCTGGCAGTGAATATGAACTATATCAATGTCTGGTACTGAGAGCTGCCAGGCAGGCCTGTTCAGGGGCTTCTGAATAATAATACTGCTTTGTCCTATGTCAACAAGTAAGTTCTCTCCAACTTTTCAAGGAGGGAAATGCCTCTTAGGATTAGTGCACTTATCCACGGTCTGTCTTGCAGGCACTCTGAGAAGTCAAATAAACCAACCTCAGTTCCTTCAAACTGCTAGACCATGACTGGAAGATTTAGACAGCTGTCCTAATACCACTATTTCAACAGTGTTCCTCTGTGTATCCCAATCTAAGAAATGTCAGGCTCTATGTCCCAGAAATCTGGGGTTATCTCTGGAAAGCTACTGATCTTTCTGGCTGGAGACCTTTTTCCCATTTCTTCTCTTCTTCAAAGCATTTTTTTTTCACGTTAAGGACAGAGCTCAGGCTCTATGATGTTTGCCTTAGAAAAAGATTAGATGTTGCTGTCCTGTTTACAAAAAAATCTCATACTGAGCATCAGAGTATGTGAAAGAATGCTTTTTGCCTGTAAAAGGAAACTACATTTTCTTAGGGCCTTTGCCAAAAGTTACCTTCCCTTGGAGTGTCCCCAAAAATTTCCATTTCAAGATAAATGGGGTTCCATTCACTATTTTCTTAAGCTTTATAGACTTACTGGAGTATCTGAGAGCAATTCTGTGTCCAGAAGGTCTGCCTGTAAGAGAATTTTCTTCTAGCTATGTTTTCGTGGGTACTATACATGGAGAACCAATGAAAGGAGGAAGAATGGATGCTTGTTTCCAGCTTTTCCTGTAAATTTATATGGCAATACATCTCCAGTAATTCCTCCTATACCTTTCCCTTCTGTAATCTAACTAAATATATAGATTCTTAAAATGAGAGGAGCTGAAACAGCAGTCTCTTACATGCCTAATTTAAACTTATGTGCAGCACAGGGAGAGAGAAGAAAGAGATATCTTTAAAGATAATGCCAAAATTAAAATAAGTAAATAAAAATACTGACAATTCCAACGGTGATGACGTAATAGTTTTCACACTGTGAACACAGTGAAGGTGAAAGCAATGAATTTGGAAGAACTGCTACAGTTCTGCTTTTATCAAACTATTCAACTCCCATTTCCACAGAAGCCACGAGGAATTCTGCCATAAGTATCAGCAGGAGCAGTGCCAGTCTTGCAGTGTTTACTGTGGACCTTGATCCTGTTGATGCTTATGTTTAGGAATGGGCATACTGGGCCTGTGCATGAAGTTAATCACCTGTGTGAATGCTTCCAGACGGACTATCAGATTCTGATCCTTCAAATATTCATGCTTGAACTTCACTTCAAACACAACAGTAGTCATACTTAATATGTTTTCTGTAGTTTCAAGGCCTCCCAGTGAAGGAAGCCATCACCTACACTGTGCTTCAAATTAAGGCCTGTGCTTTCTTCCCTGCTCATACTGTGATGAGCAGGGTACTCAGGCAAAGTTAATCTTCCTAAGGGAAAGTAAAAGTCAAGTTACTTTCTTATGTTTTAAGCTCATTTATTTGTGTGTTGCTGCATCTTTAATTTTGGAAGAAATTATAATTTATTAAACATGCAAAGCCTGACGGAGTAATTTTGCTGCTCCTGAGAGAGTATCTTAGGGTAATGATATTTCTAATAAATGACTTATATATTTTTTATAATTTTAATGTCAAGCAAATTTTGAACAAAGAGATTGAAATTACAAATATGGGTAGACAATAATATCGTATTCAAGAAAATGTGCCTGCTCAACTGTGTAAAAAGATACATGCTGCCTTTAGCAAAGCATTTCTGAGGCTTTTCAATTAAAGCTGTAAACTTTTAATGATGCCTGCCAAATGATGACATAACCTATTTCATCTACAGATAGGAATTTTTTTTGTGATTTCGATTGAACAAAATGTCTCCAAACAAGCACATCACCTTATTTATGACTTTTTTACTCTTCAAGTCTAACCAGACATATTGGCATCCTTAGCACGAAGCAGAAATTTTTTGTTTCGGAATATGACATATATCACTTTCTACCATTGTTTCCTTCTACAGAAGTAAACAAACACAGTGTTTATCATTCCATTCCCTATATATTAAATAGATAAATAACTCTAATTGGAGACAGAAATAATAGCTTTTATTCTTATTCTCAGTGGTTTACATGAAATGAGGTGTCATAGGAGTGGTTCTTTAGGCTTTATTATCTTCTAAATGTACTTGTTGTTGAGTGCCATTTTGTTCTTATTGCCTACTGCTCACAAAAGACTCTCAATTTC
>WEIT01041632.1:60385-90763 GCA_013389985.1 Dryoscopus gambensis | reverse complement strand
TCTGAAAAGTGAATTTCATTTTCTTTCTGTTCAAGTGTGATTACGTTTGCTATATGCTAATTGGGAGAGTTCAATGTAACTTCAAATAGAACTATGTTTAAAACAGGACGTAATAAGGTAAATATTTCTGATTTTACAATTTATGCAGTTTTGGAAGGATATATTTTAGAAATTTAGAGTTAAATTTCTCTTCTTTAAAGTTGTTGTATTGACCAAGGNCTTTAAAGTTGCTGTATTGACCAAGGAATCATTTCATGAATTCACAGGGAAGTCAATCCTGTGTGCACTTACCAGAATTCACACTACATATGTTTCGCTTAAGATTTTAAAACCAGAACATGGTAGTGATAGATCATGTTACAAAGATTTTTTTGATGTGCAAGCATCATGTGGAGTGTTTACAAAGAGCATTCTACATTAATATACTTTTTTACAGATGTACTTTGAAGTACATTTTAAAACATTCTAAGGATTGTTGTGGTGAATGATACATTCTCTAGCATTTATATGCTGATTTGAAGTGTTGTAAGTGGTCATAACTGTTAAGGCAGATATTATTGTGAACTAACAAAATTCTGTTTGGTAACAAAATCTGTCAAAGCATGACTTCTCTTTTTATTATGTCCCAGGTCAATAGATGCTTATTAATGGGAAAAAAGCTAAGATGGCACATTAGAATGCATTTGGATTTCTAATCTCATGCTTTGATATATTTGTCCTTATTTCCTTACGTATTATTCACTAAAGGAATTACGTTTCATCCTACCGACTATATCCTTTGTACATCCTATGAATAATTTTCTTGGGTGAGGTAAACATGTACTTTTTTTCTCTTAGTGGTCAGTAAAGACCTGTTTCCTTTTGGTATATTTTTGTTATTTTATTTAAGGTGAGCCCTATGTTTTAAGCTGTATATTTCTCTGAAATGAGAATTAGAAAATATGCACTGTCTCCAAAATAAAAAATGATTAGTCACAGCAAGTTCTATGTCTTTATACATTAAAAACTATGATTTTCCTTGAAAATTAAATCTAATATTCAAATTCAGAATTTGAATATCTAAATTTCTTACTTTCTTGAGCACAGGGAGTTAATGCAACACTGCTTGTTCCCTGAACAAGATGGAAGTTTAGTTCAGTGCTACAGCCACCACTAGTGACATTTTAGGGCTTAATCAGTTTAATTCCAAATTTCAGAATCTGGTTTTTGGTTATGGAGAGTCAAGTGGCAAACAGTTATGACAAGTAGACATACAATAGAGAATTCTGACTAAGGCACAGAGATGCCACAGAAGATTGGAATTCCAAAATATTTTTGTGTTCAGCATTTTCCAGCATTTACAGAAGACAAGTTACACCACGCAGGTTGAACAACAATAGAGCTTATCTAACCAGCCTTACTAAAAGGTTAAATCAATATTTAATAAATCATTGTACAGCTCAGAGGTTTACACCTAGCCCCATTTGTGTGGGGTCTTAGTCACTTACTGCCATTCCTGTGAATCACCTTTCCAAAGTCAGGGACCTAACTTGTAAATGTTTTCTGGTCTCGGTTTAAGGATGCTAAAGCATTTTGTCTGCATTCATCAGCACTTTATGTTTATTAATGGCTTTCCACTTGTCACTGTTGACCTGTGGAACGGTCAAGCTCCAGCTAAGAGCTTTAAGTCTATGAAAATACAAGCTGTGTTTTCACTAATTAATCAGTAGCAGAGTATTCAGGTAAATGCCTGCATTCTGGAATTGACCATCCCTGTGATTGACAACTGTGTCAGAACATAATTGCTTGTTAGTCCTCCAGCACAATATCAAAAACCTCCTGTGTACACTTCTGCAGTTGTTATGGTTCAAGAACACCCACTGCTGGAAGCCAGCGTGCTGGTTCAGAGTGGATGTGGGTCATTCCGTACAAATTGTCTTCCATGACAAAGTACACAGCCATGTTTAATTCATTAGTAGAGATGAAGCTTAAGTGTCACAGATATCTGTAGTCTTGAAGTTCTCAAAATTATGTTTTTGCCTCTTCAATTAATCTATTCATAGTCTGCTTTTAATAAAACAGTATTATACCAGCACATAATAATTAGAATTCTTGGAAAGTTTAGCTACTAATATTGGCATCTGGGGATTCTTGGTTTCTTTTTTTTTTTAACCACAAAAGATTTGAAGCTGTATTTTAATATTGTGCTGAAGTGAACTTTCTTCTTGCCTGTGATATCTAAAGGAAGGAGCTTTTATGTGGGATTTTTATCAGAAGCTGTATCTGATTAGGAATTGTGCTAATGCGAATTTAAGATTAGGTCTTTTCTTTTTTGCCTTTGCTCTCTTGACTCGCCATGGTAGAAATTGAGTACAATGATGAAATGCTCTAGTTTTAATCTTCCCAGTAAGAATCAAATGATCAAGCTGCTACCAAGCAACATGTTGGTCAGTTGAATAAGTCTCCTAGACTTTGCAAAAGAATGTGCTGAGCAAATGTGAAGGTTTCACAAAGCCATTTAATAGCAAACTGCTTGCAGAGCAGTTCGTTATTGTTTGAAGGAATCACTGCTGAAGTATAGGAGTCATATGCTTTGTATTTCATAAAGGCTTTTAAAACAATCCTCAATCCAAAGGTGAGCCTGACATTGTTCAGAAAAGATTAGGGAAATAGCATGTGATAAACCATAGCTCAGAGTTTCAGTAATTTCAGTGGAATCCTACCATGAAAGTGATTAAGTCTTAAACTTAATCCTAGTGAAAAAGTAGTTCATTAGCAATGGCGCTACTTTATATCTACTTCAGAAGTGAAGAACCAGTTATGGCTGAGAAAAGTAGGGGAACAATCAGCTTGTTTTTCTGGTAAGTTCTTGGAAGCCTGGTATATTCTATTTATTCAGTTAACATATATTTAAATATTAAACTACTTAAAATGATCTAATTATTTGTCAGCATGAAATGGTGACTAAGGTGATTCTCAAGGGTCTTAAGAGGCTAGGATCTGTGTAATGGTAAATTTACCCTGCAGCCTATGCCGAAGAGCTAGAGGAATAAAAACCTTGCATTGCACTGAGAGTGAGGAAAAAGAAACATGAAAAGTACTTTGGTTTTCCATCACCTCTACAGTGCGTGTAAAAAGAAAGCAAGTAGCAGCGTGTTGTGAGTCTTCCAAACTTCAACATTTATAGGATCTGTAATGTTTTCTTTTGTGCGTATTCTCCATTGAAGTTACCTGAAGCACTGGACATGACTCAAGTAGGATAAAGTTATGCATTTTATTCATAGTTAAAGGATGTGATCTCTGAATGAGAATAAAGAAATGCATGTAACTGAAAGTATTTGCACTCACTTTAGGGAATGTTAATAGATTCTCCAGGTTTATAATAGCAAGAACATATACTTTAGGTCTTCTTAAAAATAATTATGTACTTTTATAGCCTGTAAGATTTTTGATAATGTGGCTTTTCTGTTTATTAGCTTCTTTATAACATAGTTGTGGATATATAAATATTGCCTAATTGTAGCATCCCAACATTTTATCTGAACCCACTTGTTTTAATATTTCTGTATAATTCACAATTAATATTGAAGCATAATACTCAGCAAATACAGTCTAGCCAACTAGAATAAAGGTAAACACATAGGATTACATTCATAAAGCAATATTTATACTCACAAATTGATCTTAATTATCTCAGTTAAGAAAAAGTGGCAAGGAGATTTTCATAGAGATTATTTATTTATTTTCATAAAGATTATTATGAGATGTGTTCACACTGATTTAAAAAAACAACTTGGCTGATAAAGCAAATAAGATTTTGCCAATGATGAAAAAAATAAATAAAAGAAAATTGCTTTTTTAACTTAAAATGAGATTTGAAGGAAAAAAAATATGAACAGAATTAGTTTAATCTGGTACTGTGACCTAGTCTTTAACTGCCTGTCAATACTACATGCAGAAAGAGTGATGACTTAAAATGCCTTGCTTGTTTTCTTTGTACTTGAGATACTGAAACAATGTGTTACTGTCATCTGCACGGAGTAATCTCTGCCCGATTGATCTGTTGTCTTATTTCTCTATGTGTTTGACAATGGTTGAAGCAGAGCTTTCTGTCACTGTTAAACACTGCAGAGAAAACATGGAGCTTGTCAGGAGAGACTATCAGGTACCTGAATGACATGTTTCACTTCTTAACCTTGCACCCCCAATTTATTTGTCAGCTTTGTGATTAGTATCAAAATTTGGACACAGCAAATACAAGATAGATGTGATTTCTTGTATTGTCAGTTAAATTTCTGGAATTGATGTTTGAGGTTACCTATTTGTATATATTTCATCGAAACATCTTTATTCTTGGATACGCAGATAAAATCTCTCATAGGTTACCAATATTAAATGCAACTTCAAAGAGACTACTTCTGAAGTTACTTTGTCATATGTTGCTTGTTGTAGTGATTTGTTGGTTGGTTGGTTGGTTTTTTTCTGTTTGTTTTGGTACTGGTTTTTTTTCCCCTGTCGTATGCTCTTTCTGAAAAGAATCATTTCTCTCTGTTTTGGTTTAAGACAATTTAAAGGGAAACACTCAAAAATGAGTTCTCCCCCTTCGTTTTAACCAGTCCCTTTCCACCAATAAGGAGAAACTAAATACAAGTAGATATAAGCAAACAAATAACAATTTACTAAAAAGTGAAACTGCAGCGGGAAAAAAATAGCAGTAAATAATCCCTAGATACAAAATTCTTAAATCTCACAAGCTCCCCAAGACGAAAGAGACACCCAAAATGGCGGAAATACCCTTTTCCAAGGGCAACTATGTGTGGTTAGACAGGGAAAATGGTGTCAGACCCTCCCCCCTAGATGGTGACTGTGCAGGTGTCACTTTGCAGGTGACTGTGCCCTCTGGGAGACAAAGGGAAAGGATGGCAAACTCTCTTGGGAATGTGGGAGATGACGGAGGAGTTCTAGTGGCAGATGAGAAGTGCCGGTGTGTGTGGGGTCAGCGCCGCTGCCTGCAGCCTCCTCCTGCTGCCTGCCGGACTCTGCTGGTGCTGATGTGCTCCATGCTGCGCGTGTCGGGTTTGGGACAAAAATGGTCTGTCGGCGCCGACACAGGGTGACCTGGCCCCAGGGACTGGCTGGAATACGATAACATTTTGGGTTACCCACCACGCAGTCTTGACCTGGAAGAAACATAGTTTCCATTCGTGTTATGGCCTCATTCATTTCATTTTTAGGGAATTCCTAATTTTTATTGCAATCTTACGCCAAATTATACCAAAAAAAATCGGAAACACAGGCAGACATCTCTGTTTCTGAGAGCATTGAGATACAATTCCTTTGAACAGTATGTAAGTGTTCTGACATATGTAAAAGGTTTTGGAAACATTTTGATATTACTAAAGGATCTATTAATCTAAATAATACATACAGGGAGCTTTTAAAAGCCAGTGGTAATCTAATGTTAATAACTTTGATATACTTGGCATCAAATTTCACCTAGTAATTTTTGCATTGATGGTTTTTTTGATCTTTACCGTATCTTATAAATAGATTTCCATTCTTGAATGAAAAGCTTCAAATTATTAAGGATTTGTGGTATTTTTTAGGTACGTTACTTCAGTAATTAATGTCCTCAGTCCTGAAAAAGATGTACCTTATTTCTTTTATTATGTAACGTAATGTGAGCTTTCATTCGCTCAGTCTTGTTTTCGGTCACTTACTGTCAAGCATCTCTTACCCATGCAGGTCAGGGTAAGATGTTTCCTGGGCATACTTTTGCCTGGAAAATTTTTGCAGACACTCTAGAAGATTCTGTACTTTTACCACTATTTTAAGGGGTTTGGCATTTGTTACATGTGTATAAACATGAGGAAATAAACTGTTGTTACTGCACTGGTAATGAGTGTGCTTGGTCTGTAATGAGTTACTATGACAACTTAGTGCAAACGTCCTGCAACCATGAGCCTTGTATCTGAGGATTTCAGGAGGCATAGCAGTCACTATTCATGTGCAGTTAAAGTTGTAAAACTATGTAAAAACCCTATGGAAATGTGTTACATATTATCATGTCATCTATTGACTTCTTGATTTGGGCTGAGCTTCTTAAATCTCTTACTATAAAGTGTAGGTTATAGAATTGATTTAATGTCATTGTTTTCTGAATTGTTTCTAACTTTTTTGCATTCTTCTTAAAAAGATGGCACAGGATTTTAGTAGTGGTTTCACTGGGTTTATGTATGGGTGCATCAATTCTGGCTTGATATGATCCCAAGGACTGAGTTATCCTTTATAAATGCACTGTCATAAAAGCAATTTGAACTCAGCTCTCTGTATGCCAATACTTCTAGGTTCCTCAGTATCAGTTTATTTAAAGATATTGCATTACCTGTCTTATATTCTTCTGACTCTGCATTTGGCAGCTATATTTCATCTCTGTGCAAATAACTGCATATTACCAAAAGATCCAGATTTAGCTGTATGATTGGCCTCACCACACCATTATTTGTATTCCTGCCAATTTTGTCATCTGCAAATTGTATCAGCAAAGATTTTATCTTTTGTTCTATTAAATGCAGTTAGTCACGGCACAGGATCTTAGAGAATCTAGTTAATTTTAGTGATTCAAGAGGGGTATTTACTTCATTTTTACTTCAAGTGCTTGTTCTTGTCTTAATTATTAATTCAAAGGTTTTAGGTTCTCATCTCATTTACGTTTGTGAACTGAAAGATCTCGGGATCTCATTATAAAGTAGCAGTCTTGCCAAGAAGACCTATGTTCCACAAAGTCACACTTCTTGGAGCTAATTGTGATTTTACTCTTACTTAAGAATATTTTGTTTTCCCAGAAAAACATTATTTTGCCTGTAATCAATATCAGATTAGTTAAACAATATCTAGTTAGCATATATAGAATTTATGAGCTCTTTATTTTAAAAATAATTATCGTTACAATATACATGTTTTTGAATCTTTCAGAAATTCTGCAGAATCAACTGTTTTTGAAAGATCCAAATATTTTTGAAAGATACAAATTGTTTGTTCCACAGGTAATTTGTAATTGTTTTGTTGTTTTGTTCATTTAATAAAATTGAATACTTTCTTGTCATTATAGTTACCATGCAGAATAAAATGTCTTTTTCAGTTACTATTTCTGTAACAGAATTTTCCTTTGTCTACCAGTTTTCTTGAAGGCTGTCAGTACTTTTCCTTAACTTGTGATTGTAAACCAGTTTGCTCTCACAGGGAGGTTAGCTTCTCACAGCAGGTCTGAGTTATTTTGCATTTTGTGGGGAATTGGAGCTTTGTCTAAATTTAAGTATCAAAACTTTGGAGGTCTGTATCTGAGCTAGGTGCCAGGGACCATTTAAAGTCACTGGAGAGAGAGAGACACACACAGCGACATGTTCATATTTTAGGAGCAGATGAATGGTGCTTTAAGCATCCAAATTCACCATATCAATTCTACAAGTATAGACTAGTAGGATTAGTTCAGATACAAATATTTACATCAAAACAGATGACTTTTAATGTCTTTCATAGTTTGCATGCATATATATATATATGGAAAGTCTCTTCTTGGACCTACAGAATCATCAGAACTTTGCAGTGGTCAATCCACTTAACCTGTTTAAGAATGGAGTGAACTGTCTTCTGGATCTCTATTTCATGTGAAGTGAATGTGTAGAATTGATTCAAATTAAAACAAGTTTATTTAAAACAACTGTATTAAACTTGGTGAGATGAAAAACTCATCTTGTGCAGCTAATTTCCATCAAGGATGGACATAGTTTGTATATTTTTTGCTTAAGACAGAGCTAATTCAAATGCCTACGATGAAGGCGGTTCTTGAATGAAAACCTTAACATCCAGCTCTGTTCAAAAAATGTAAAATTAGTCTAGTGGTAAAATGTGGCATACAATCCTAAGATATCAAGATCCAGAGGTATCAGAATGAAGAAAAATAAGTTAACAGCATGTTGCTAATGTAGTTCATGTTATGGAGCTGCAAGGGATACCATTCTCCTTGCTAATGGTTAAGATAGAAGACTGCTTTTTCCTGTAAAACCAGATACTTTTTCTTACACTCTTCTTATATTAAAATACTCAAAAGCAGTCATCAGAGAGGGCAGAAGCTGTCAGAAGATCGTTGCAAGTAGCTATTAAGTAACTTTGATCTGCATGTTTGCCACAGAGAGGAGAACTACGGTTTCGCACATCCAGCAGTATGTGAAAAGAAGCTCAGAAGATTTAGCAGATATTGCATGAGATTTGCTAGCAAAATACAGAAAGTGCCACTTTTGAGCCCTCTACAGTACCCTGTCTGACCATTAACTGTGCCTTCAGAAAGGGCCTTACAGGCTCATGTCACACCTGCCTGTCTCACGTGGAATTCACTCCTAAAACAGCTTCTGTTGTCACTGTGCTTTAGAGAACTGAACAGTACCTCTTGGGCTGCTTTATCAGAGATCCATTTTCTGTTCCCCAGGACAGAATCAAATGCAACTGAAATAAAATAAAGGCAGAGGTTGGCATATTCAAAATCTGTTACTGTATAAGATGTAAATTACCACTTCTTTTAAGAACTTTGGAAAGATTCTGTATTATGCTATGAAGAGAGAAAATATGAACAGCACATAGGAGTGTGCAGTAGCTGTGAAATTTGACCATTGTGTGCTTAAGTGCTATTCAGCTCACTGTTTTTCTTAATTCAGACATGAGATATGTTGACTGTAATGGACCGGACAAGGGGCAATGGTTTTAAATTAAAAGAGGGCAGTCTTAAATTAGAGTTAGGAAAAAAAATTCTTTATTCAGAGGGTGGTGCAGCCAAGAAACAGGTTGCCCAGAAAAGCTGTGGATATTCCACCTCTGAAAGTGTTCAGGGCCAGGCTGGATGTGGCCCTGAGTAACTTGCTCTAGCGAATGGCATCCCTGCAGATGGCAGGGAGTATGGAACTAGATGATCTTTAAGATCCCTTCCAGCCCTAACCTTTCAGTGATCTATGATTCTNCCTTATCTATTTCTAGATTTTTATGATACAAGGTCAAAGAATCCATAGCTTTCAATAGTTCACACCCTTCTTTTTTAGGTAAAGATTGACATTTTGAAGGTGAGGTCATCTTACTGTAAATTGTTGAAGCATCAGTTATAGTGTAACTTAGTTCGCTTGCTCTTGAGCATCTTCCCTAAGGAAGATTGACTCTCCTAGAATTTGAATCTTACTCTTTGAAGTCAATTTAGATTAGAGTTGAAAGTTTAGGAAATCATTAAAGCAATCCAAAATTCACGGTTCAGGCAGCTGCAATCTCATTTTATCATCCTAATAAATACTGTGTAGCAATAGCATATGGTTAACTTTTCAGCAGGTAACTTGAAGAATGAAAAATCGTCACCTCGTGTATCACTGTGTAGCTCTTCTGTTCATGTTTTCCAAAGCCCATCACTAACAAGTCTTCAAATAAAGAAATAGATAAGGACACTAATAAGTGGTCTTATCTTTATCCTTTCAAACAGATGCATGACGTTGTTATGCAAAGTCAGTGCTATTGAGAAAACTGTGGTCACATTATTTAGGCTCCACATAAGAAGGTAAATAATAATTTATCAGAACAGTGGCTCCCTTAGGCATAATTAGTGTTGAGATCACAGTAAATCAGTTGCTGTCAGTTACTGACAAAGGTAATTGCTCTCAACGGAAGCTCAGTGAAAAGATTTACTGTATTTGCATGCTCTTGTACATCTTGGTGTTAAAGAGACCTCTGCTGCATATTCATTATCTTAAGAAGCATTAAGGACTTTGTCTTCACCTGGCAGCTCTTTAAAAGCAGTAATGACAGTAAAACTTTGGCTTAGGACTTGGCTCATGAAGTTCTCTAGAAAAACAACTTGCGTTAAGAAGTTTATGTATGTGGACAGTAACACTGAGATTACTTCTCACTTAACAAGACGTATGACCTATTCATGTTGGTGGTCTTATTTGTATCATAAGTTAAGGTTTTTCAGTTCATTATGAAATAAAACAAATACAAGGATTTAGCCTGTAGAAGAGAAAAGTTGTGAAATGGATTAAAAATCAAGTAATTATGGGAATTTGTGCTATTTCATGTCACACTTACCTGACTACATTTCATTCTTGAGTAGCAAAAACAAACTTAGAAACCAATGAGATTTTTCTTCCAGAGGAAAACTAAAGGAAAATAGTGACATCTTTATAGTGCTTTGATGTTAGAAGAATTTATGGTACAAAATATCTGGGAAGGTCTTTGATCCACTTTCAAAAAAAATCCAAAGAGAGTTAGGAGCACTGAATGGCACACAAATAGTAGTGCTCTCATTTCCTTCCCCTGAGCTTTTTCTTCTTTGTTCCAGATGGTTTCTGATTTTTGAGAGGGGAATTTTAGGAAATTCGAATAAAACAAAAGCTCTACATATAGCAGATGACTAAAATGAGGGAAAAAACCCTCCCAGGCATCTTTTTTTTTTTTTTTAACTCCTCATTGCTTTCTACATTGTGATTGCTGAAAAAAAAAAAAAAGGCGAAACAAGAAAAGCTTCAACCCAAAGTAGCAAAATATTACGGATTGGAAAGATGGAGATGTAATCCTCATTTGGTGGAAACATATGCTTGAAATTAGTTTAAATGTGCTTCATTATTTTGATCCTCAAAACTTTTCGGTGGCTGTACAAATACTTAATCTTCAGTTGGGTTGTAAAGCCACTGTATATCTGTCCATTTAAATTAGACTGTATCTTGAAAACTTCCTTGATGCTCAAGATAACACATACACTGGTCTGGATTTCAATATTTTATTTGGCTTTCAAGAAATTATTTATAAATATNATACAGTGATCTTTTTTATTCGTTTGAGTGATTACCTTGGGATAGCATTAGTTTTTTATGGAGTTCTTTATCTTCATGATAAACTAAATGTTTATCATGTTCATCATGTTTTGCTAAACTTTGAGAAAAATCAAAATTTCTAAGCTATTTCCCTGATTTTTTTGAAATAATTATGAGTGAGTAGGGGTTGATTCAGATGTGTGGAAGAAGTTCTATTCACCTTTTAAGAAACAGTTAAATCTGCTTGAATTAAATTCTTTCTTCTGCTGAAAAAACACAGTCTGTCTGTTCCGGTTCCAGAAAGATTAATTTTCATTTGGTTTGCCTAGGAGTTGACACCTATTTCTGATATCAAAATTATATATTATAGAAAATTTAGCTAATACCTGTTCCTCATCCTGCTGCAGATGATGCAAGTTTCTGGGGCTTCCCTAGGGGTCTTAGGTGGGATTTGGATGCCCATCTACCTAAACATCTATTGAAATGCCATTCTAGGAAGGAGGAAAGTGTAAAACTCTCAGAAATAAGCAAATGCAGTGGATTGTAATTAAATGGCAAAAGAGCTTCCAGAGCAAAGAGGATGCTGCATGAATAGGCACTCACAAAGTTAGGCAGACTCAGAAAGTAGGGGAATGTATTATGTTCTGAATTATTTTTGATAATCCTGTAAAAGCATAAAGGAGATTTACATAAACTAGTTCCCATATTCATTTTCTATCGTAAAGTCAAATAAGTAAATTCATTCAAAAAGTAAATGATCCGTTTCAGGACTGGCCACTTGGCTACTGTGAGTGATAGTTAGTATTCATGGCCATCCTTTTAGTAAGTAACAACTTTTTAGTTTCCACAGACAACTGTACCATAGAAAACAACATCCCTCACACTCTTTTTCCTGCCTTTCCTTTTCTTTTCCTTCCCATTTCCTTTATTTTCCAAATATTGAAAATGCATCTAGAAACAAACAATAAATTTTATAACCAAGAGAACTGATGAAGAAATGTCTTATAATGAGAATAAGCTATAGTTTTCTTTTTTTGTTACTCAGACTGATTGGTAGTTCGTTGCCTAAACCTAAATGTAAGAGAGAAAAGCCATGCTTATATTATGAGGATATCTGTAAAGAATTTCAGTTCCTTGCAGGCTTTCAGACACATACTTCTAAAAGATTTCCATGATAATTCTTGCTATATTGAATCAGATCCACATATTGTTTAGTAAAACTACTCACTTCTTATTTTTCAGTATGCAACATGTGATTACACAGTATTTATTTTTTTTATGTTACAGAAAGTGCACTTCAAAAGTCCATGAAGACAAAAGCCTTTCAATTTGCTGCATTGTAAAAAATGATGGGTTAGACTGCAATACAAATCCTATTCTCAGAGTTTGCTACAAGCTCATAGATTTTACCTGTTGGTGATTAATAACCATAATATTTTTGTATCACATTCTTGCTGACCTCAGGCTCCAGTGAAGCTAAAGGACATCAGGTTTTGTGAATAATGCCACTGGAAGACATTAATAAAAAGTTTCCTTAATCTTAGAGCCTGAAAACATCTGCTTGAATTCTGTAGCACGTTGTGTAGGTTTTCAATGAAGGCAGCTTTTTAAAAATTGGCTGATTTTGCTCCCTGCAGTGGCTTTTGCTTCAGCCAGTGGGAAATTATTTCAGAAGGATTTAGATAGTGTAGGCATCATTGGTTTAATAAGAAAAAAAAAGTCAAAAGTTAAAGAAGTCAAGCACTTTTCCACAACATTAATATATCTCTTCTTACATCAACTGTTCTTTAAAAGGAAAGTATTATACCTTATTTAATTCTGTTTCCTGCTAACTTAATGGCAGCAGAACAAAATAAAATGGATGACACTGTAGTTGGTTTCTCAGTTATTACGGTATAATAATTTTACTGATGCACATTGTATAATATTTTCATGATCATTAATTTCACAGTAAGGAGTAGTTTCTCATTTTAATTTCTCCTATCATTCAACAAATGAAAAAATAGAATTATTTACATTTTACAGAAAATTAGTTTCAACATTTGTTTTGAAAACTGAGAAAACCCAGATTATGATAAAAATATAATAGAATAGTGACTTTAAAATACAGTGTGCTAATGAAGCAGAGATTGCATTGATATAAATGCTTGAAGTTGCTTTAAATACACAGATTAATCTGCTACAGTACAGAAAGTTCTGTGATACCAGATTTTTTTAAATAACATTTACTAGTTGGAATCTGAAATACAACATTCCTCAATAATAATAATAATTCCAGGCCACATGAATATTGTTTATTTGGGTCTTGGGCATCTGCAGTGTTTTCAAGTCCTAGTCAACAGTTCAGTCTGCCTCCCTTCCAACATTCTGTGTCTTGACAAATTCATTAGGCGCTTTTGGATTTTGGCTGGGAATCACTTGTTAGCTCAAATTTAGTCTGTAGTCTGAATTTAGTCTGAAGAAGTGCCTATTCTAGGGACAGGAAAGCACGTGCCTTACTCCACAGATGAGAAGTTTTGCAGACAGCCTGAAGCAATGTCACACATGCAGGCCCTACTCTCCATGGGGAATTTCATCCATCCCAGTATCTGCTGGAGGGACAATGCAGCAGGACATAGGAAATCTAGAGGGTTCCTGAAGGGAACTGATGACCATTTCCCGACACAAGTGATAGAAAAGTGCGTAACTAGACCTGATACTCAGGAATGGGGAAGAGCTCATTGGGGGTGTGAAGACAAGGCAGCCTTGGCTGCAGTAACCATGAGATAGTGGAGTTCAAGATCCCAAGAGGAGGGAGCAGGGCAGAAGGCAAGATCACAAGTCTAGACTTCAGGAGAGGAGACTTTGACGTGTTGAGGGATCTTCTTGAAAGAGTCCTATGGGATGAGGTCCCAGAGGGCAGAGGGGTCAAGAAAGCTGGTTAGTATTTAAGGATCAAGTTTAAGAGGTGTCCATTCTACTTATCAGGGAGGTAGGAAAAAGGCTAAGAGTAGTTGCTGGCAAAAGTCAGATTTAAGAAGGAAGTACCCAGAAGGTGAAATCAGGGACCCATGACTCATGAGGAGCACAGAATTGCTGTCCAGTCTTAACAGGAATGAAGTTAGCAAAGCCAAAGCCCACTTGAAGTTGAAACTATGGAAAGAGTGTCAAAGGCAACAATAAAGGAGACTATGAATATATAAAAAGCTAAATTATAACTAGGTGTCAAGGTTCGACACTGGCCCAGCGCCAGGCACCTACAAGAGTGACTCGCTCACCCTCCCCTGTCACAGCTGGGCAGAGGAGAGAAAGAAAAAAAAGTTAATGAAGGGTTCATGACTTGAGATAAGGACTGGGAGGAAACACTTCAGGGGCAAAACAGGCTTAACTTGAAGTTACAAAGTGAATTTATTACTATCAGAATCAGAGGAGGATAATGAGAAGTAAAACAAGCCTTTAAAATACCTTTTCCTCCAGCCCCTCCCTCCTTCCCACCCACAGCACAGAGAGACAGGGCATGGGCGTTTGTGGTCAGTTTGTCACTGAGATTCTTTTCCGCTGCTCAGGGAGAGGAGCCTTCCACTGTGAGGCTGTGGGGTCCTTCCCATGGGAGACAGTTCTCTCTGAACCTCTCTGATGGGGGTCCACTCTCACGAGCAGCGGACCTGCCAAACCTGCTGCAATGTGAATTCCCTCCAAGGACAGGCTGCTCCAGCCTGGGAGCAAGGGCCCTCTCTCTCCACTGGGTCTTCCACTGGATCACAGCCTCCTCCAGGCATCCAGGTGCTCTGGCGTGGGCACCTCCCCCATGGGCTTCAGGTGTATCTCTGATCCCGTGTGGACCCATGGGCTGCAGGGGGACAACCTGCTTCACCATGGTCTTCACCACAGCCTGCAGAGGAAGAGCCTGCTCCAGCTCCAGCGCCTGGAGCACCTCCTTTCCCTTATTCTCCACTGACCTTGGTGTTGCCATGTTGTTTTCCCTCACTTATTCTCACCTCCTCCTCTTCTCTGACTAGAAGCAAAAACCCGTGACTTTGTTTTGATTTTCCTCTTAAATATGTCATCACAGAGGCATTACCAGCCTCTCTCATTGACCCAGTTTTGGCCAGCAGCATGTCCATCTTTCAGAGCCATGAGAGATTGGCTCTGCTGGACATGGTGGAAGTTTCCAGGAGCTTCTCATGGGAACCATCTCAGGGACCCCTCCAGCTACCCAGGCTGTGCAAAACCAATACACTAGGGAAAACCTGGACCTGCTGCCGAATGGGCAGTGGTCATGGTGACAGAGGACATGGAATATGCTGAGGTACTCAATTCCTTCTTCTCTTCATTCTTTACTAATAAGACCAGTCCTGTTTTGGCTGCTCCTGTCAGCATAGATGAGGCCAAACCTGGAGTACTGTGTCCAGTTGGGGCTCTTTAGTACAAGAGAGACATGGATATATTGCAGAGACTGTAGCAAAATGCCACAAGGACAATTAAGAGTCTGGAGCATCTTTCATATGAGGAAAGGCTGAGAGAGCTGAGACTGTTTAGCCTGGAAGTAGAAGGCTCAGAGGGATCTTACCAATGTCTGTAAATACCCAAAGGGAGGGTGCAAAGAGGAGGGGGCCAGGCTCTTTCCACTGGTGTCCAGTGACAGGAAAAGAGGCAATGGGCACAAACTGAAACACAAAAGGTTCCTTCTGAAAATCAGGAAATACTTTGTCATGTTGGGGGGCCAAACATTGACACAGGCTGCCCAGAGAGGTTGTAGAGTGTCCATCCTTGGAGAGTATGAAAGTCATCTGGACATGGTCTTGGACAACTGACTCTGGATGCCCCTGCTTGAGCAGGGGGATCAGGCCTGCTGAACTCTAGAGGTCCCTTCCAACCTCAACCACTCTGTGATTCTGTGATACAAGAGGCAGTTTTTAACCAACTGTCCCACCATTACTTCTTGTTTCTCCAGCTTGATGCAGAGATGTATGGATTCTTTGAATTCCAACTGGAAAAACAGAGAAGTTAACTGTGGTCAAGACTATAAACTGTTCCAATTATTTTCTTTGCGTCGTAGAAGAGATCTCTCATCCCTGGTCTAGCTTACACTGAAGATATGTACTTTTAATATATTTTCCTTTTTTGTTTCCATCTGACTGTTTTATATGGGACCTAATCTAGTATAGGTAAGTAAAATGCTGGTTTAGTGTGAATGCACAATTTTGTTTGGAAAGGGAGGTGTAAAGTTCCGTTCCTAGGAATGATATTATTTTCAGAGTGCGTGCATTCAAAGAGCAAAGATGCAAACCCAGTTCTGTTCTGTAACATCTGGATTATGTTTTTCATGACGATTTCTATTTAATGTGACAGTGATAATTTTGGCAAGAGGTGAAATAATAAATTTAATTTCTGATTTCTCAAGGTAAATGGAGATGAGTTACATTTGTTGCTAGTTTGGGAGCATTTGTGTGACTTTTTTTAGGCATTTCTTTGTATTAAGTAGTAGTAACAAAAAAAAGAATCAAATGACCAAACTTGAAAGAGCTCAACAGTGATACTGTGGATTTCTGACTATATGTTGGGACCTCTTTAGACTCAGTCTTGTGGATGTCAAAATTGTAAAAGGAGAGCGGCATGAGTTGAGAACTGCAAATTTGGAGCATTTCCTGGTAGGGCTCTGCAGTCTCACACTTGCTTAAAACTCTTCAAAGAATTATATCTCTATATATCTCTTATTGTATGTCAGTTACAACAGCTAAACAACTAGAGATAATAAGGGAGTACGTGTTATCTTACATGACTTTGGAAGTGTTTAGAAGAGCTTGTGGAACAGAAATTACATAGTATTTGGGCTTTGCAAAGATTATGGCATGGCACACCAAGCATTTAACTGTGTCCTTAAATCCATTCCAAAGCGGCAATATACATGAACCCGTATTTAAATGCTCAGTTGTGTTGGAATTTTAATTCTGCCAAGTCAGTGAACTTAGCAGGCTAATGTAAGAGTTAATGGAAGCAAGACAGGTAGTAAAGCTAATGCACCTGAACAGAGTTGCTGGAGGTTTCCAGGTGCAGTTCATAGTGTTTGGCAGCGTTCAGCTCTCCACAAGGACTGCAAGGATGGTTGGAGTTCCTTTATCCGGGGTCTCTCAATCATTTTTAAGTGAAATTGTTCAAGAAAAACAAAATAAGAGGACTGATTTTTTTATCTATTGTCAATCAAATGAGTGGGCTATTAACACCAGCTGAGGTCCAGCATAGCAGTACTTTAAAGGGCAGCTACAAAGAGGACAGAGGCTCTCTCTTGGTAAAAAGCCACATAGAGATGACATGAGGCAATGGCTCCAAGAGGCATTTGGAGAGGTTTATCTCAGTATAAGAAATAAAGTGTTTACAGTGAATAAATGCACTTTCTACAGATGAGTCCCCATCATTGGAGGGTTTCAAGATTCAGTTGGACAGGGTGCTTGATAATCTGATCTAGGCTCCCCTTGCCTCAAAAGGTTGAACCAGTTGATCTTTCAAGATCCCTTCCAACCTGGGCTGTTCTAGGATGATATATCTTATTCAATTTTCTTTTTTTCCTCTGTTCTTTTATTTGACCTTATCCAGGTCACCATCTTAAGCAGAGTGAACCAAATTAAAAATTACTGCATTATCCAACAAAACGTGGTAATTTCATAGTTATCTGAAATACAGTACCTTCCAGAATGATAAATGGTATCGTTTCAGTGATTTCTTCCTGAGGCTGTGTCCTGGGCTGAAATGAACAAACTTCCATTTTTCTTTTCTGAAGTGTTATCTATTTGAGGGAACTGAGAAAAGCATTGTTAACGATTGTGAAGAAGAACATTTATTTTACATTTTCATATTTGAATTTTTATGTCTAAGATGAGTTTACCTTCCTTAATTGGCTTATGGCAATATACAGTACATAACATGTACTTTCACATAGTAGTTTCACAAGGTGAAACAGATGGTAATGTTCTAAAAATACATTGTTATTTTAGACACTATTTTACATGATTTTGCTCTTGATATTTTTGAAGTATCTGAAAGTTCAGAAGCTGATCATCATACATATTTACCTGAATTACAAACTTTATTTTGCATTTATGTATGATTTGATTTATTTAATTTATCCTAAAAAGATAAATGTCTATTTTCCCTTCCTCTCCCAGCAAATCATCAGCAGGTAAAAAACCCACTTCATATATATTGTAACTTTTAACTTAAAACAGCTTTTGTTTACTAAATTCTTTTTATCATTTTCATGACCAATCATTAACGTAATATACAATAAACATAAACTGCTAATAATTGCAATGTTCAAAATTTTACACTGTCAAAAAAAGAAAAGAGCAAGAACATTCTACCTACTAGATTTCATTCCAGTCTGAATGGAAATAGTTACTGTGCTGATAACCTGAAAAATGCTTTTTTGTCAAGCATTCAGAAAAGAAATCATGAGACTAGAGGCAGACATCAGTTTCTGCCTCTTGAGTGCTTGGGCATTTTACATGAATCTCTGCAAAGAAAGTAAATGAGAGTTTTTAATTTTCTCCCTTTCAGCTTAGTGTCCTTGTGACAAATTAAAAGTCAGGTTTCCTTTTTCTTGTTCTCTGTTGGAACAAGGATTGTTGCATTTCTGCCTTTGTCTCCAATGACAAAGGGACTGTTGATGGATTGTCTGAAGCAGTAGGATGTGTGTTAGGGCTGCTAAGGGTTGTTAGGTTTGTGGGTTCAGCCACTAGTGAAGCTGAGCATGTGTGGCAGGGACACACGGATGTGGGGACACACTCACTCACTGAGGACACCAACACAGCTGATCACACAGGCTGCCTCAGGAGGTCACCAGCGGAGCACACACAACACTCTCCAGGTTCACAAGCAAATGGACGTTTGTGAGATCCCTGGGGTACCAGCATGATCCCTTTACACAACTGGCACCTCTGCCTGGATCCTGACCCCTCTTATCTGCCTCCACAGGTCCCCAGCTTGCCAGCTGGTGCAGCTGGCTGCTTGCTGCAAACATGCAGCACTCACACACTCATCCCACGCTATATACCAGCACAGACTCTCTGCCTGTCTGAGACCCCTTCTGGGACCTGAGGCCCTTCCACACACTCACACTACCCCAGCAGTGAACACCAGGTACACAGCCTGTGACCCAAACCCCACTCCAGCTGTCAGCTCTGAGCCCCTCATTCACCCCAGTACCTCAAACTTATTTTCACACCTAAACCATTCACAGTGGCTGTAGGATAAAACCCGCCACTGCCTCTGTCCAACGCTGATTAACAATGCAACTGTCTTTGTTTTATACCCTTTTCTGCCTATCCTTCTATCTGTTTCCTCCTGCTCCCCCTTCCCCTGCTCATTGCCTCACCATTTGACACAATCCCACCAAACCCTTGCAAAATGCAGGACCCCCAAGTTTGCATCCTCATCTGTTGAAAAGTACAGTTCTTTGATAGCCTGTCAATTAGTGTGACTGACCAGGTTTGTTTCTGGTTATTGTTTGCTAATTCTAATTGGCCTGGATTTACGTCTCTCTGTGGTTTTTTTCTCCCTTCCTTTCCTTATGCTTCCAACTGGAAAAATAAAGATTCTCACACTCCACATATCCTTATGAGTTATACCACTGACATGGTTTGTTCCTAACCTGACCACCCTTACTGTATGTTGTTCATGTCTTTATGGCTTCTTTGGCCTGATACTCTCAAAAGGAGCAGGCAGCTGCTGCATGTACCCTGAAAAGAACATCCACCTGAGATGGAGTATTTGTGTTCAAACTGTATCAAGTTGAACATCTAGATTAGAGTTGTCTTACTTGCTAGGAAAATGGTGTTAAATATTGGAATTAAAGCAAAATTATGTCTAACTAGCATCACTTTGTGGGAGATGTAGGTATCTGCAGTGAAGACACAATAATGAGGGTTCTTTCAGAACTTTAGGCAGGAGGAAGATGTAATTTAATTTGATTTTACGTTGCTTAGGAGTGTAAGAGGGAAACAGCTGGCTGTGTTCTTGTCTCAGGACACTTCTGACCTAGCATATGGGAATGTCAAAGTATGGCTATCCAGAAAGCTGTCAGGACAAGCAAGGAAGTATGTACAAGAGTGTCTAAAGCTCTAAGAGTAAGCAGTGATGGAAAATAAATGCAAGAGCTCATTATGGCTAAAATTGCTACTGGATCACATTGAAGTACATATTTCTTCAAGTCTCCCATGCTACTGGTACTGTGCAGAGACACAACAAGGAAACTCTCATAAAAAGTTCACAGTGTAAATGAGAAAGAGAAGCAAAGCACAAGTGGTAAATTTATTTCCTTTATGTCCCACAGGTGATCAGTGGCAGATGAAAGAACAAAAGCAGTCTTTTTCTGAATTTCGATCTAGAGTCCATTAGCTATATATCATTATATGTAGGGTATTATTGTTACACCATTCCACTCCTCATGTTCTTAATGAATGATGAAACATAATATGAAATGCAGTAAAAGTTCGCCCAACAATATTGAGTCATTTACTTATTTTGAAATTCTGTTGCATGCATATCAAAAAGTGATGTTTTAATAGCAGCATAGTTTGGTGTTTTGCATGTCTTTGTGGTAGGATTTTTACTAATCTTTCCTGTCGCAGCGTGGATTATGCCTGTCATGCTTCATGTAGTTCAGCAAAGACATTCTTGTAATATTGTAGAATCCCTAAGCATTTCTTTGCACCTTTTGAACTACATTGGGCTGGTTTTTTTAGTTCTTTTGTTCCTCAGATTTTCTATTGAGCATGGAATTCCTTGAGTAAGCAAAGATTTTTGTTTAATACCCAGGGGTAGTAGGAAAATTCACATCATTGTGGTTAACCGTGAGAATTTCAAGTAACGATTTGTGACTATGACTTTTAGAAAAAAGTCTTTGAAAATGCTGATGTTAGTAACTTTTGAAGAGTTAGCTTCTTATCAATTTACATCCCAGTGCAGCAGTGTTTCAGTGCAGGAGAACCTGTATAAGCGCTCAGTCCTGTCACTTGTAAGACAAAAGATATTTACCTTCTGAAACAGCAAAGCTGTAGAAATTCAGAATATTTATGGTTAATACAAAATTATACATAACAAAAGATTCTTAAACCAGGTATAAATAGCTAGATTGTAAGGTAACTGACTGTTTTAGACAGTTGTAGGCTGTTTGCATTTGACAAACAAGAGGAATGTTTTCATGTGACCATGAAAACAATTGGCTGTTAGCTCTTTCAGAGAGTTGTTTTTAATAAATAAGTGAATTGCTGAAGGTAAAACTTTACAGAGTTTTCATTACAGAAATATGAAGGAGGACTGCAATCAGTTTTCAGTTACTGGTCATGTTTTGGGTGTTTGTGTGACAAAATAGCCTTCTTTTGCTGTTAACTTGTCATCAGCCATTCATCAGTCATAGTTTTAGTTTATTCTGTGATGTCCAGAGACCTGTACTATGTCATGGACCAATCTGTAGGGGCTGCAGCTACATGCATTTATGAATTCCTTGAACTCAGATGTGGTGCTTGGTCCCACCAGTCTGGCACAGGCACACTCTGTGTTATGGGCAAACCCTCAGCTGGAATGTGGCTGGAAAGAGCATTAGCTTGGAGTCAAGGGACTAAATCAGCCTGAGTCAAATTTTGAATGATTCAGACCATTAGGAACACTTTATTTTGAGGCGGTTTTGTTTGACCTACTTTTCTAGAAAGAATGATGCTTTGCACTTGTGTTTCATGAAGCAATAGCGTAAGAGTATGGCTAGTTTTCTCTACAGATGTAATAGTAATGTAAGATTCCTACCTACCTACCTTATCTCTTGTTTACATTCATAATTCTGTCTTTGCTTTCGTACACCTACAGAAAATCTCTCGACCCTTGTGCTATTATTTATGTCTGTTTTACCTGGTTTGTCTCAACTTCACACCTGTTTGAATCCTGTCTAATTGCCATCCTTAATGCACCCTCTCAGTGTCAATCCTATATTGCTGCCTCACAGCTCAACTGTACTAGGTTCCAGAGCTCCTTTGACAGCAGCCTCTCTGTCGGTTAGAGATGTTACTTTGGTGTTCTTTTTCTCATGTAGGACATTAAGTTGTATCTTGCCACTAAAATTACCTCATGGCTTTGAAGAAAATTTTAAACAAATCATATGAAATAAAAGAAAAAATTGATATCAGAAATGATGATCAAAAAGATGACCTTAATGCTTGCACTGTAAAAGATAAAATATGGCTTTGAAGCCCTAGCGAGGGGACACAGGATACAGTGAGTGCTCACATTTCCACATGCCTTTGCAAAGGCACTGCAGTTCCAGGCCATTACTGACTCTGGGGCTAATCTGTCCCAGTAGAACAGACCTAGCACAGTAATTCTGCACACCAAGAAGTATCCATGAATAATGGTATACATTTAGGTAGTTCTCACTTCTTACAGGCTAAATTCCTAGCAGAAACAACATATATTAACATTCCAAAATCTGTGTAAGAATGATGCTCAACCTGTTGCTTTTCATCACTTACATACTTGATTGTACTGGTAGGTTTTTAACAATCACTGTAATTCTGTTTTATTTTTGTTAAAAGATGCTGCTCATTTATTTATAGCTTGCTTGAAGAATGAATCCATAATGGGATCAAAAAAGAAAGTGCAATAACTGAAAGTTGATCAAAACTGAATGAAACTCTGATTGAGTTTCAGTGTCACATTTCAGCCATCTTACTGTTTTTATAGTTTTGCAGTCTCTTCACACAGGCTTTTTCAACCATCTGTATTTGCTACTCTCAGCCACGTGACTGCAGCTATTTCTGCAAGTACCTTTCTGAGTGACCATCAAGTAGATAACGAGCAATAAAGCAATTACTGCATGTGCAATCTTTTACCCTTTAATATGTAAACAGGAGACTGTGCAAAGAAGAAAGCAAGTGGTGTTTGCTTACTTACAAGTCGTTTCTTGGGGTACCTTTGAAGGGACTCGGGTCATTTATAATTCAGGGAAAAGGTAAGGATAGCAAAACATAAGAACAGATTAGTGGCACCTGGAGCAGTTAGAGTCAATATAGTTTTTACAAGAATATCAAAGGAAAGTGGAGGACTAGAGAGAAAGTAAGCTTATTAATAAATAAGATAGATTAAATTAATGATTAATGACTCTTAAGTAGCCAAGTGCCTAAGTGATTTAAAAAAAAATCAATCTTGCGGGGGAAGAAAAAAGGAAAAGGAAGGCCATGAGCAAAGAGAAGCAAGTTGGCACATCAGGATCTATTCCAAGTCTCAGGAGAGACAGAGGTGTGCAATCTGGGTGAAAAACAGGTATTGAATCAGGAGGCTGAGATCCATATTTGACCGTGGCTTGCTTTTTCTTCTCAAATCTCATGCTCATGTTTAACTGCCAGTGCACACTGTCTCAGCTGTGCGGCGAGGAATGGCAGCTGATGAGGCACGGCTGTCTCTGCAGGGCCGCCTGGTTGATGCCTGGCTTTGGTTGATCAGGCAGACTCCTCACACTGCTTTTCTCTGTTACAGCCTGCATTATGGCCTGGCCTTTAGCAAATACCAGGGGTAAATGGCAGCTGGACTTAAACCAAGTCAGACAGAAATTTTCAGACTGTAAAAACATGAATAGACCCTGTGAATTTAAACACAGTTTATTGCTACTGTAATTTATTCTAAAAAAAATGAAAATTAAGAAAAAAATGCATAGGCACTGGAGAATTAAGAGAGAAAGTTAAGGTGGAACTGATCTTCAAAAACTGACGGGGATAGGAGGGAAATGATCATTATGAATTCTGTTAGTCTAAATTGAATTCTTTAATGGAGAGAATACCCTTAGAAACAAATCAAAAGTGTAGTAGCAGTTAGTTTAGCCAAAAACCCCTGTGCACTAAGTAAAATGATATTTTAATTATTGAGTCAGATTACCAGAATGTTATTCATGTCAGTGATTAAAAAAGAAAGAATAGGGGAATAGATCTGATATACGTAGATGTCCTTATCCCTCTTGGATGCAATTCAGGCTATTGGTAATTTTCTGCTGGGCCCTAACAATCTATAAGAAAGCAACCAGAAGGCATCTCTCACCCTGTATCCATTCAAAGCAGTTCTTTCTTGATACAAGATAGGTTTGCATCCATTTATGTATATATGTACTTATTATATATCTGCATATAGATTAGCGCTGTGTATTTGCAGTATTTGTCTTTTTCTGCATGTGTAAATACATGTATTATGGCTTTTTTCCCCTCTTCAAATATTTCTCAGGCTGCGCAGTTGGAATGGGACAGTCAGAATAATAATAATAAGTGAAAAATAACATATTAATCTACTAAGGAAGAGCACAGGATAAGACAAATGAATTTATTTTAAATCAACTTTTATTTTACATATTTAATAATATTTAAGTTTAGAGTGTGCTATGTTATAAACAATTCAGTGGGCCTGAGGGAGGTTGATTTGGAAAGAAAAGGAGGAAGAAAACCATAAAACAACTCCACAATAAAATCTCAAACACAGCCAAGAGTGAGAACAGTTTTATTGGAATTGTGCCTCTTCTTCAGCATTAATATCTGTACAGTTATCTCAGATCATTTGGTGCTTTAAAAACCTTGAATCTACATTTATTTCTATAATATTTTCATTAATACTGAAAAATATTTATTGAAATGGACACCACTTTCCTAGCAAATAATGCTGAAGGACATCTCTTTCAGATTTCACCAATATTGAGGAGTATTTCTAGGAAGGATAAATATCCAGGAAATTCAAGTATATGTATGAATTTACCAGAAATGCTTACAGTGCCATGTTTTACAAGAATACACTGCTAGTTTTCTCATTAAGGCAGCCAAGCGTATGACACAGCGGTGAAATCACTAGATACACTAGTCACTAGCCAGTCACTCATGGGTCAGTCCTACAGCATGACTTAGAGGGTTTTTCTTTCTGTTTGTCTTTTAAATTGCAAAGGCAAAAGTAGAAATCATACCTATTGCCAAGTCTGTAGTTGTTTCATCTTTAACAGATTCCAGGTACTCTCTTCTTTCCATTCTGTGGGAAGCGCTCTTGAAAACCAACAGCAGTGCACTGGTTGATAAAGCCATCAATATTACCAGCTTAACCTCACTTCAAAGTACAACAGGATATATTTGCTAGGTACACTGTTATACATATGTATCAAATGACTGAAAACCCTTCAGGCACTTGGGTCTTATTACCTTTCTTGATTACTATCAGTTTACTGCATGAATATAGTTCCTTCTGAATTTTATTCATGGGCTTGGGATCATTACCTTAAGATAGTGTGCATTCATGGTAATTTAAAAATCAAAATAGACAGAAAGCATCAGAAATTAAAATAAATAGCAATTGTGTTTAATGTATTTAAAATAATTTTATTTCTTTGAACTGCTGCAGTTTGACAATTAGCTATTAAAATGCACAGAGAAGTAACTTGAGAAGGGATGTATCAATTGGTGTCCATACTGAAAATTGCTTTTAAACATGGCTGCTCATGGCTTGGATGGGTGCACTTTCACTGAATAAAATCTATCTGGGTAGCTGGGCCTAGAGAGTGGTGGTGAGTGGAGTTACCCACAGCTGATGGACAGCTGTCAGTGGGATTCCCCAGGGCTCAATACTGGGGCCAACCCTGTTTAATATCTTTATCAGTGATGTGGGTGAGGGGATCAAGTGCACCCTCAGTCAGTTTGTGGATGACACCAGCTTTGACAGGAGTGTTGATCTGCTGGGGGTAGGAAGGCTCTGCAAAGGGATATGGATTGGATGGATAAATGGGCTGAGACCAGTGGCTTGAGGTTCAACATTGTGAAATGCTGGGTCCTGCACACTGGTCACAACCCCATGCAGCACTGCAGGCTGGGGGCAGAGTGGCTGAAAAGCTGCCCATCAGAAAAGGACCTGGGGGTGCTGTTTGACAGTGGCTGAACTTGAGCCAGCTTGTGCCCAGATGGCCAAGAAGGCCAATGGCATCCTGGCCTGTATCAGCAATAGTGTGGCCAGCAGGACCAGGGCAGGAATTGTCCCCCTGTACTCAGCACTGGTGAGGCCACACCTTGAGTGCTGTGTCCAGTTCTGGGCCCCTCACTAC
Source organism: Dryoscopus gambensis (assembly GCA_013389985.1). Lineage (NCBI taxonomy): Eukaryota > Metazoa > Chordata > Aves > Passeriformes > Malaconotidae > Dryoscopus > Dryoscopus gambensis. The sequence continues at coordinate 64,864 of WEIT01041632.1, read as the reverse complement.
AAGAAAGACATTGAGGGGCTGGAGCGTGTCCAGAGAAGGGCAGTGGAAGTGGTGAAGGATCTGGAGCACAAGTCCTGTGAGGAACAGCTAAGGGAGGTTGGATTGTTCAGCCTGAAGAAAAGGAGACAGCTGGAAGACCTTATCACTCTCTACAAGTATCTGAAAGGAGGCTGTAGCCAGGTGGGGGTTGGCCTCTTCTTCCAAGTAACAAATGATAGAAGGAGAGAAAAGAGCCTCAAATTGCGTGAGGGGAGGTTTAAATTGGATATCAGGAAAAATTTCTGCACAGAAAGGATTGTTAAACAGTGGAACAGATTGCCCAGGGAAGAGGTGGAATCACCATCCTTCTAGGTATTTAGAAGACACGTAGATGTGGCACTCGTACACGGCAGTGCTAGGTGAATGGTTGGACTCAAAGATCCTCAGGCCCCTTTCCAACTGAAATTGTGATTCTGTGGGGGTTTTTTGACTCTAAATAAAAAATACATAAACCCCAGTGGTCCCTGAAAACAAGCATTTTTTAATAAACTTAATCATATTCCTGTTAACAAATTAAAAAATGTCATTTATGCTAAATAGATCCCCATTTTTTATGTTGTAAGTAAGGTGATTGTTTCAGAGCTACATAAGTGATGATTTTTTCTAAAATAACCCAGAGAAACTCATAAAAGTTTCAGATTAATGGCTTTCCTCAATTTCTGTGTGAAACCAAAAATCTCATTTATAATAATGTTATTGAGTTTATCATAAAACTGTTAAACTGCATTAACTTATTACAGCTTACTTACTAAGTATTACTCAGAGCTACTGTGCACAAAAAACATCATTAAGTCAGGATATTTGTTTTATTTGTTGCTTGTTACTGTAGTTTAAAATGAAAAATTGAAGAATCTATTCTGTATCGCTTCAGTTCTTGCTCATACGCAGTTTGCTATAATCTGTTCTCTACCAGATTTTTTTATGATTCAGATGTGGGGCCGGAGAACACTATAATTTCGCTATAATATTGCAATCAACATTGGAAGGCAAATCTTTAGAAATTAACTTGTTAAAATTGACATGATGAGTTACAGTACTCACTGAAAGGTAATGTATTTTCAATATGCAATTTTATAAATGAACCTTACCTGTAGAGATTGCTCTGCCGCAAAAAAAACCCTTTTATTTGCCTTGCTAATTCAAGAAATGAACAATTCTGAGTTTATGTATGATACATGTGCTGTATAAATTTCCTGTGATCCCAGTTTCTGATAGACACTTCATAAAACATATAGAAATTCAAGGGACTCATTTGTGCACTGAAAGATAAACTAGGCTTCCTTTTACTTGCGTAAACATCTGAGTCTTTCTAGATCTAACACTGACAATTTTTTCGTGAGAAAATCTGTGTCGGCCAAAGTAGCTAGAAGATGTAAAAACCCCTGCAAGCTAAAGCCGAATTTAAACAATTTCATTTTCTTAAGCAAAATTCCTTATTTTAGATTTCAACTTTTCAGCATATCATTTAGGTTGCATTTTTGGTAGCAGCTTGAAAGACTGAGATATGACTGAAAAAAAGAGAGTGCTTGTATATGTGTATTTGAACTTTGTCAATACCAGAATTCAGATTCTAAATCTGAAGCACTACGTGAATAATATGTAGCAGACATAAGAGACAAATACATTTGGAATACATGTTGAAGGAAAAGGGATGAAACAATAGTATAGCCTGGAAAGACAAACAGCTAATGATGACACAACCTAAACAATAAAGATACTTAAACTTTTTCTTTAAAAGATAGCTACCTGTGGACTTGAGAAGTACATTCACATGCAGAAGCAAAGAAACTGATCCTACTCTTGGAATTTATTCCAAATTTTTAGTAATTTTGCATCTTTAAAGCTCCTGATCATACAATCAGTTCATGCAAAGAACTCCACTAAGTTAATGGTATTAACCAAGAGTTTTCAGGATTGGGACCCTAATCAGCATTTTCTTGCTTTCTCACTCTTGCAGCATGTGTGCAGCTAATTGGTGTTTTGACTGAGTCAACTATGAATGGTAACACCAATGAATCAAAGGAAATTGTTCTCATTAGAATGTGGAGCTAGAGAAGTACTGCTTCCCAGAATAAATATTATCCTCAAAAAATATTCTCATTAAAACAAATTGCCCTTTGCGGCATAATAAAGTTTGTGTAAAGAGAAACATCTGGCAGAAACATATAACCTACTGTAGTGTAACATTTGGAATGAATTATTTTACTGTCATAAACTTCTTTTTGAGCATCTACATATTTTATCCAGATTTAAATGTATCAGTGTGTTGGTTTATATTATTTTATTATGTTCAACTTGTAATTCCTCTAAAATAATTTTATTCTGCACATAACAACCCCTGGAAAATGGGATATGTTGGAGTTAAAGAAACTTCAGGGAAGATTTTAGACTTTGTGTTCAGTAGCACATTTCATCACTAAGTATTTTACAAGGCTTGCAACATCTGGAGGCACTAAAGTGCAGGTGTCCCAGTGTTGACAAGAAAATTTGCCTTACATTAAGCAATAGAAAAAAATCATGTTCGGGAACTTAATCTAGAGTTTCTTCATTGTATCCTTTATGTTTATAATATAAGTAATTCCCATTCCTTTTACAGTCAATGGAAAAAGTGAGGCATAGTCCGGATTTACTGCACTGGAACTGTATTGGATGCCACTGTAAAACAAAATCTAGAATTTGTGTCTGAAATACACACCTACATTGAAGATGTCAGTCTTTCCTTAGATTAATTGCACCATGAGTGGTAAAGTTTGATGAAAAGATGAGATAAAAAAATGACTCTGAATTTTTACATTGTTGTGAAATGCGCTCAGAATGGTTACACGTATTTTGTCATGTGCCTGTAGTTGCTGGACACTTGAATGTAAATGATGTAGAATAACATAGATGCCAAAGAGATGCCAAATTAACCAACTGAATTTTATACCTGATCTTGTCAGCATTTCTTACCTGAGCCTGCAATCATCAGGCTGCCCACTTCAGAAGCAGGGCAGTAGGACACATATTGCTTATCCTTCTCTATTGTGTGAAGCAATATTTTTGTGAATTAAGCACTGGTTCACAACGCTAAGTACCGAGAGAAAAAGAAAAACAAACAAAACACCACATTTATTTAAAAGAAAGAATGATGGGTTGAGAAAGAGGAGAGAAATACAGAAATATTTAAATCCAAAATAATCTAAAAGGCCAAACAGAGCAACACTTTCTAGACCCATCTGCCCTCTCAATGCCCAAGGAATTCCAGATCTATCTGTTAAATGGAGATAAAGGGGAGTTATTCTGAAAAAAAGCACTGCGAGCTTGTATGTTGTCTCATTAAGAAAACTACATTACAAATTTCATGCAAGGACAGTATTTATAACATGTAAATGAAAGATTTAATATAACCAGCATAAATACAATGGCATTATAAAACTTCAAGTGCCCATCACAGTGGTGGTATATTAGTTCAGTGTTGTAAGTTCCATATAAGTGTTCTAAGCTATGCAGCAATATGTTCAGATGCTGTAGAAGTTATACTTCAAAGCTGTTATTTGAGAGGAATGAAAGGGAGTAAAATAACAATATTCAATTAAATAGAAATTTTTATCTATTGTATTTTCCTTTTCTATTAAATTAGTCATCTATTTTCTTTCCAACTATGTCAAAAAAAGTCCCACTTGCTAACAAAGCTCAAGAACCATAGAAGTTTCTCTTCATTCAAAAGATTCATATAGTAAAATATTTCTTCAAAATAATCATATATGCCCAGATTCTAAATTACTTTTCATCCCATAAGTTCCTTTCATTTGCTCTGGGCAGCAAAGAAGGAAGTGAATGTATATTTTCTCAAAGTTGTTCTCTATCAGGCTACTCTGAGCTCTGCAAACAGCCATGCAAGAAAACGAGTAAGCATAACATTGATAAAGCACCTGGGATACAAGAATTTAAAGGTAAAAGAACCTCCAGTAAACAGCTCATATAGTGAGGATGTACATCCAGTTGTAAAGTAATAATGTTGCTCAAGGACATGCCAGTGGATTAAATCCCATTGTACATGTACATACATACATATGTATAATGTTTTTTTTCTTTTGGTGACCATAAAAACTAGTTTAATGCATACAATTTTGTGCTCTTTGCGCTTTAAAAATTATTTTGAAGTACATTCTTGGAAGCAAGTTTTGTCTTCTGACAGTATTCCTCTAGGTGATATGTACACGTTGCATATTCAGTGTATGTGTGTAGATACAGAACAGAAAAGCAGTTTTAGTGTCTATTTTAAAGTCAGCAGAACTCCAGCAATTTGTATGAGCTCTGGAGACAGAGCCCTCTCCACCTGTATTTTTGATCTGAGTAGCTAGTGTATGCAAACCTTACTCAAATGATTCTTCCTAGGACCATGAGTAATTTCTTTAGGAATTGTGCAGGAATTTGGTTTGGTGTTTTGTTTTTTTTTTT
>WEIT01041632.1:5347-60298 GCA_013389985.1 Dryoscopus gambensis | reverse complement strand
TCACTAAACCACATCCCTAAGCAATCATCCCAGTAATCCTCCCACTCCCCATCTTAGAAGACCTAAGGAGGACTTTGAAGTCACTGAAGTAGTGTGAATACTTTGTAATGGGCATCCTTGGTAACAGGAAATGCTTCTAGCAGTATATGGCTTTATGTTCAAGCATATTTTGTCTGCTAATCAAATTACATGAATATGAAAAAGTTTGACGTGAATACAGATACTGTTTTTTCAGTAATTGTATTGTTTTAGAGCTAATTTTGTCACACTTTGAATATTACTTCTGAAGCAAATTGAGGTATTTGAGGCATTTGAAAAGTAAGGTAGTAATGTTCTTAATAATTTATTGCACTATATTTATTGTTAGTATACTTGTGTCTTGGCATCAAGAACATGACTGCATGACTCAGAAATGAAGAAAGGTGAATACATATTTAAAGGGTCTTTCAATATAAAACACCCCCCCCATATGATCTTGAAAATTCTGTTTGAAAATGTCACCTATACTTAATGACTTGCCTGTTGTAGAGAAGTTCTAGAGATGCAATTTTGTGAATTCAAGATGTTTCTTTTAAAATGGCTGATATAGAACAATAATTTCAGATGAGAGACTATATAATCTTGGTTTTTTGTTTGGTTTCTTTTTAAAATACACTTTAGGTAAGAAATAGAATATATCTGGAATAGCAATTTAACTAAATATTGCAGCGGGCTTTCATGAACAATTCTGATAATTGCTTTGGTGCTTCCTGAAAAGCGAGGGACAGGTGTAGAACTCTTAACTTCACAAAGGGGTTGCCACCCTTCGATGAACTGCTTGCATACACAACTGATTCCACAAAGCATAGCAGAGCAGTAGTTCCAAATGACAGTGATAGAACAAATGGTATTGTGTTATTAGTTAATGAGGGAAATTTCAATCCAATATTACGTAACAAATGCATGATGGAGCACTGGCTGCTGCTGTTGGAATGCAAAACAGAACAGCTTCTGATGCACAATGTATTCACCATCATTGGCTTTCTGGGTGACATGCAGAAGTTGTGCTGTACTCCTAAGGTGTCACAGGGATTCATTCATTGGCTGTGTGAGTGAAAATAAGTTGTATTAATGTGACAAAGAGTAAAGGGAAAGTTTTACAAATCGGCCTCTGTAACATGAATTGTAGGTATCCAAGTCTGAAGGTGGTGACTTTTTTGTGCAAGATTGCCTTCTGTATTTAATCAAGATCTAGGAGACACTCATGGGCATACAATTATAGATAATAACCAGTTCTATGTTCACATCAAAATAGGAAGATAATACATTTGGCTTAAGAAAAAAAATGTGATACTTGACCATGTACTCAGACTACAAGAATCTTAGCGATAATTAATTTTTATGATAACCTCAAAAATCAACCTATTTAATTCTGCCATGAATTCAACCACTTTTTAGGTACATAGCTTGACTACCAATGTACTTGAATGGTTCTGAATAACATTTTAAAAAGAGGTTTTATAGTGCAAAGGGCTGTGATTCAGCTCATCTAATTATAGATGTTTTCAGCATAGTTTTCTGCAGCTTGGGTGATAATTTTTACAGCTGGGGAGAGAAATGGACATCTGCAGGTCATGACTGATCTGTTCCATATTGTACATTTTAGAGTGGGTGGATTCATACAAGAGTATGTTTCAGTATATTTCTCTCCATAAAGAGAGGCTATACAGCTAACTTGTATCTTGATGTTTACACTGACAATGTAAGGGGAGAGAAATATTCCTCACAAATTAAAAGTTCAGGATAGAAGCTTTTGAAATTGAGGCACTCTTCTGTGAGTGACAGTCAGAATTCCGTGTGAGGTAAAGCTATCATATTACCTATTAAAAAACACAAAAAGATGTCAGTAAACAAAAAACCCCAACTCTCCATCCAGGGCTACAAAGGAGGCTGCCATTACCTAAAGCTGTTTCAGTCCTGCTTGCTTTCTGGGTGGTTCTACTCTAGTCTCTCTCTTCTGTGCTGCNTGATTTAAGTGCCCTTGTCCCTCGCTAGAGTTACTGTTGGCCGACGATTTACAGTCAGGATATTGAACCACCGCCGCGTCTTGCTGCGCGCCGTACAGCGACTGCCGCGGCAGAGCTTCGTAGCCATAAAATTTGGAGGCGTCTCCGTGGCACGCCAAGGCGCACGGGTTCTGCTGGTAGCCCGAGTTGGAGATGCCGGAGGTGCCGTGGTGGAAGAATTCCTGGACGTGGTGGGAAGGGTGCTGGAAGGTGGGAGCGGCGCCGCCCGGGCCGTACACGAGCGCGTGGCTCCTGCCCACGCTCTGCGGGAAGCGGCAGTCGTAGTAAGTTGGCTCCAGGGATTCGCCGCCTTTGTACTTGGAAAACAGAGGGTTCACGAAGTAGGAACTCATGACCCTCGCATACAAAAAAATTTAAAAAAAAAAAAAAAAAAAAGGAAGAATGTAGAAAGGCGGTAAAAGCATGCACAGCAGTTTTATCCCAACTGGAGGACATGCTGTGTGTGCGATCGCGTTTCATATCAAGATCAGGTTATAGATGTTTAGAGGGAGGAAGAAGTTTTTAGAACTCATTATTGTCATGACTCAAAGCCTTTCATGTGCCAAATCATAATTCTTCTGCCCAGAATTGAATTATTGTCACAGCTGCGCTAGAACCTTGAAGACTTCTCAGTGCAGAGGTTCATTAAGTCTCCCTCTCTTGCTAGCTCTAAAGCATAGGTTTCTGTTAGTCAAAGCCCCACAACTCTGTATACAAATTCCCTCTTTTAGACCACTCCAAATTCCGTCTCGTCTGAGACTCCAGCTCTACCTACAGTCTCCCAAACCTTATCCACACAGAGTCCTGCAGTATGTTCTGTCCTGAGACCTTATCCCACTTTCTTGTGAACCCACTTAACCCATCACTGGGCTTCTCCATTCCTCCAAATACATGCCCTGCCTGTGCTGATTGCTCACCCTAGGACCATCAGCAGGGCTGCTCAGCTCCTCCTGACCCTTGTGCTGCTAGCATCCATGTCTGTGCCACACTGTGTTGCTGACAGCTGCTGTACTCCCCCATTGGTGCAACCATTGACAAAAATGATCTCCAGATTTTGTTTTTCCAGGTGAAATTCTGGGACAGGTAAGAAATACAGAACCACTAAGGAGAGGGAGCAAAACATCTGGGTGAGCCATTGCCCAATCACCCCCGTAATTATCTTCACATGAAAAATGACATGAGTAAGAAAGAGGATCAAACATTAACAGTTTAAAGATCTTTCTCATTTCTTTACTCAGATGTTACTCACGCTCACTTAACTGATACTCCTGTACTTAAAAATATTAACCACTTCATTGTCACCTGAACAAGTATTTAATTCTTTTTTTCTTTATGGTTTTAACACAGTCCCTTGTGGCTTGGTGAGGTCTCGTTCTATTACAGAAAACTGCTTTTCAGTATTTTGGTAGGTGGAGCAGTTTCACTGGAAAATGCTGATCCAGTGGCAGTTCACACATTCCACTAGCATATACTGATTGAAGAAAACCTTTCATCATAAAAATCAGTAACTGTCCTTCTTGAGTTAATCTGTTTCTGGTCTCATTTTCTACAGGTCTACCACATTCTCTCAGGTCTTTGACCTTTGGATCTTGTGACTAATTTTTTCCCTCTTTAGTATTGATCTGTCTTCCAAGCTCCTCTCTGTCCTATGATTATCCATGCTGAACTGTTCATTTATCAGGCATCCTTGCTATCAGAAGCTGAGCTCAGGTAGACCCTTGATTCTGTATTTGCTGGGCTATTTGATGGGTCACATGTCAACCTCAACTTCTTACGTCTGTTGCCTTTGTGACCAACCATCAGCATTTCTTCATAGCATCTCCTTTCCCATCTTAACATGATTTTGTGAAACACAAGACTTCTCTCATAATTTTTCACTATGGTACCAAGTATCATAGCCAGCTCAAGAATTCAGAAAGCTATAAAGTCTGGGAAATGAAGCATTGTGTTGTCAAAACAGAATCTCTCAAAATGCTTTAGGTTGCAAACAACAAAGGACAAAATTAAGCAGTTTTGTCTAGCTTGTTTTTTAAAATCTCACTGATGTTTTACTCTGCACTCTCATAAGGCAATCTGTTCCAGACCATAGCTATTACTTCAAGTAAGCTTTTCTTTGTGCCTAAATTAATCTCCCTTTCCACAGTTAAAGCTTATTACTACTTGCACTACCCACAATATTTTTTCTGTTCCTCTCTGCAGTTACCTTTTATCATGCCTTTTGTGTTTTAGGCTGGGTTTAACTTACATTACTTGTATGTTTCATTACAAGTCATATTTAAACCATCATCTCTGATGATTTTTTTTGTAATTATGCCCTCTATTACTTTTAGACAATCCACATACTTTAGGGATTCTGGTACCAAAATCAAATTTAATGTTGCAGGAAATGTGTGTTAAAGCCAGCTACAGCAGGAAGATTATTTACGTATTTTACAGGCTATGTTCTCTTTTTTTTAAATGCACTAATTGTATAGCCTCTTCCTTTGCAATATGGCACAGAAGACTCATGTTCAACTTCATATCCACAAAAGCCCTCAGATGTTTTATTTCTTGCAGGCAGTTATTCTGGATTTGTGCAGTTGACTACTTCTGCCTGAGTGGAGTATTTTTCAGTTCTCTTTGGGGAAATAAATTCTGTTTTTGCAGAACATGTATCCAATATGTTCTGGTCATTTTGAATTTTAGTTCTGTCAGCAAAAATCCGCTTACTGTTAGCTCCAGCTTGGCAATACCTTTGTATTTTATAACTTCACATTTATTTAAACTATGCCAATACTGCTTATTAAGGAAAATACTGACTAGGCCAACAGTAGATTCCCAGGAATCAGAAATCAGTATATTCTTGTTTATCAGGGAACTATTTTCATCTCTCTCAGTATACTGTTTAACAGGGGACCATTTTCATCTCTCTGAATATAGCTTTCCAACTGGTTTTGGATAGTAACTTTGCATTTGTAACTTAATATCTTATGAGAACTTAGAGAACATTTTTAGTATCAGAAGCTTCACTAAAGCTTGCTTTTTCCTATTAAACAAGTAAGATCTTGTTTTAGCCCCGCCTCAGACCCCCTGAAAATTGGCTTTAAAAATTGTTTCACTCTTACTCATCATCTCTTCTGCTAAGGCTTGCAGTTTTTTGTTTGCTGATCTATTCCACCTTTTTTTCTAGAAATGAGGAGTAGTCTGACTGATATATATAGTTTCCAGCTTTTTCTACTTTCCCTTTTTCAAGGATAAATAGGTAACTTGTTTGATTTTTTTCCCAGTCTTCCAGAATCTCGTTCATCATCTGTGCGTTTTTGAAGGGCCTCTGAAATTGCTTCATCAAATTCTCTCTACTCCCTGAATTTCATAATTTCTGAATGATTTAAAGCCAACTAATGGGTGTATTCTCTAACCTGTTTCCTTCCTTCTGTCTTAAATGCATTGTTATTTGTGTTATTTACATTATGTGCCTGATTACATCTAACTCTATTAGTGATGACTGAAGCAGTAAATGCACTAAACATTACGTTTTTAGTGCTATGACCTGATAGCTTTTGTCCCTATTGAATAGTGGAGCAGATTTCCTTTGTCTTCCTCTTACAGCTAATGTTCCTACTGATCTTTTTTCACTTTGCATGTTTCTTGCTAGTTGTTTCACATTTTGTGCCTTCACTTTTCTCAGTGTGTGCTTCCATCTGTGTTCTTTCGTAAGGTCTATGTCATCTTGCTTTCTGTTTTGTGTAACAAATTATTATTAGTCCATCCAGAGAGATTGATAAATAGACTGCATTTCACTATATTACCTTCCTGAAAGATATTTGGTTAGTTAGAGATTGGAATTGTCTCTGGTTTTATTTTTCAGGCAATATTTCTTAGATGTGTGTAAGAATTATCTTTTCAGTCTTTCTGGTTTGTCAGTAGTGCAGTAGCCCCCACCTTTCTTTCCTCATTGTTATATAAGATAATAGAACAAGCAATCAGTAATAGAAAACATGATAGTCACATATGTCAAGTCATATACTTTTATATATTTTTGGAATATGTAAACAAACATGGAATATTAATGATATTTCAGAATAATTTCCTGTCTTCATTTAGTCATGACTGTAGATAGAATATTTATGTCTCTTGATGTCTAAAACACGGTGATCAAATAATAAACAATCCTCATAGCCTTCTTCTTATACAAGTAAGTATATTATCCTAACATTGCAAAAGAATAGAATGGGATGAGAGGAAATGGCTTCTGGTTGGGCCAGGGGAGGTGTAGGTTGGATATTTTGAAAAATTTATTCGCTGAAAAGGTTGTCCAGCACTGGAACAGGCTGCCAGGAAAGTGGTATGTTACCATCCCTGGAGCTGTTTAAAAGACATGTAGATGTGGCACGCGGGTACATGGTTTAGTGGTGGACACTGCAGTTCTAGGTTAGTGATTGTACTTGCTGGTCTAAGAGGTGTCTTCCAACGAAGTAGAGGGAATTACAGGACTTCCCCAAATCTTCACAGATAGTCAACGTCTCATAATTTTGGGCATACGGAAGCTTGAGTCTTCACGATTCTCAGTACTATTCAGTGATCCAAACTACCCTGCATTATTGTGGGAAATACTATTTTACTTCTATTTCCATATCTTCAGTTTTCAGTCCTAAATAACATAACATACATTTCAATCTGTCATCTCAGAAGACAGCTTCCCAGTATAGCATAACTGTATTGCAGTACTATGAAACAGATTCTCTACAATACTCTTATCATATGAGCATGTATGATGAGAGGACCCATTAGTTTTGTATGGAGTCTGCCAATATTTCTTTTACTGAAATACATATGGCTCAGTAGTAGACCTTTACTTGAAAATGGAGCCATTTTTGCATGATCCAGAAGCTGCTGAAGTTTTTTTTACAAAACACTATGCTGTTAGCACCTATAAGAATTTAGTAGATCTGATCTTAGATTAGACATCTTTTAATAGTAGAAGCAGTCTAACCTGTTCACTCAATTAAATACACCATTTCAAAGTGCTATTTAATTGCTCACTATTGCTGTAACTATGACTGACAAGTGATTTGTACACTCTATTATTTATTATCTCACAGTAAGAAAACTAGGATTTTTGTTCAGATTTTAGCACTTGACATTCTATGAAAGCAAAGCTTCTAAGTCTGCAAATCATCTTTAAAACATTAGATCAAGAAACTAAGTCTAAAGAAGCAATTAAACACCAAACATGGTAGTTAAGCACCAGCTTCAATGGGCTCCCACATTAAGATCTGACACACAAATTGCAGTGGTGATGTGTGATGGACTGATGAAGCACAGTATTCTTATATCAACCTGTAAACTGGCAGACATTCTTGATACAAGTGAGTGACTAGGCTTAGTGTGTCCAGCAGATAACTGTCTTTCATGTGATGCCAGGAAGAAGTCAAATTCTATCGAACAGTAATGATCTTGATGACTCATTCACAAACTTATCTTTGATAGCAAATACCAGAGGCTGGAGAAAACTTCATTGTCTGCCTTCAGAGCTCTAATCTGAAAACATGCCATTAGGTGGTACCTAACTCTACAGGTGCTGCAGTTTCTAAATTCCCAAAGGTGCTCAAAAAGTGTACTTCCATAAATAGGTAGAAAGACATCAATTTCTAATGTTTCAGCTATTAACTTAACTGTGGTGGTGGCATACAAAAATTACAGCCCCATGCCAAAATCTCTTGGATCCTGGTTCTCACAGAGTGTGCTAGTAACAGCCCTGGCTTTTCTTGGAGGCTTCCAAGGAACTAATAGTCTTATTTTGTATACTAATCTATAACATTGAACAGAGTATAAAAAATCCAGATGCACTTGCTTTCTTCCTGAAGGAATTAGGTAAGTTTCTTTCCTAAATTTAAATGCATTCAGCATGAAAATGTAAGCTGAAACTCAAGCAGCTTTGAAAACTTCTCACACTCTCTTCTCCAAAGTAGACTTCTTTCCTGCTTTCTAAATAATAGAACAAAACTGCTCTCACTGTTAAGCCAAATAATTGATTTCCTTCAGATAAGCATACATAACACATTACTTGAAAATGCAGTATGTTTTTTTGTCAGCATTTGATCCAGGATATCTCTGACCAGCTCAGGTTTTTCCTTCCTGGAAAGAAGTAATCACTGAGTTCCATAAATGCACAACATGAATGAATTTCCTGTGTGTTTCACAGTCAAGGATCAGACGTAGTACAGCACAACAAAAAAGATCAAGGGCCTGTAACATCAATAAACAATGACTTCTTATCACTATGACCAGTATGGGATTCTAAGCTCAGTCTCCCTTCTGGCCTTTGAGATCAATCATCAGCAAATGATTATGTGATAAAACAGAAATAGGTGATCCCACACAGCCTTGTTTTTCTCAGTGGAACTTAGAAACTGTTACTGGGTAATTTCTCTTCTGGTCTGAAAACTATTATCTGTGGAGCATTAGTGGAACTAGGCTATTTATTCTGTCCCATGCTGTACTGGAAGCCACTTTGGGATACAGATGGATTCCACAACCTCAGCTACACTTACACATTAACAATATGTTATGTTGTGTGTTATTTTCAGCTTATGCTCAAAAGTAACTCTCAGAGTATTTTTAGAACTTCAGTTTTTAAATAATAAATAATCTTCCTAAAGTGAGATAGAAGTGATTATTAGAAAAGAATATGCTCTGAAGAATTGGGTGAGCTGTTTTCTCTATCTTCCACTGAAGGGAGAAGTCTCTGCTGGCCCAGGTGTTGGTAAAACTCATAGTTCTCTTCAGATTCTGGCTAAGTTAGAAAGACCAGAGAACATCGGTGTACAAAAAGGTTTTTATTCACCTCCAGCATGCTTGGATGCTGCTTTGAAATCTTTCTGTAGAGCTGGCTCAACTTCATATACAAGCCTTCTTAAAAAATTGAGGTGCTATTATTTAATAATCAGTGGATTCCTGCTTTCACGTCTTGCTCTCCCGGATGTTTTAATCATAGACCTTCTTAGGGAAATGAAGTTTATTTTCTGGAACAGGCAGTTGCTGCATACCTGGATTTTATCCTAAATTAAGGAAATTAGTTGGTCTTGCAGCCAGACCCAGAAAAAAAATTCTGGAATCTTAATGTGTATGAAGATCCAGATATTTTTTTAGGTGGATTTTTGGAAATAAAGATTTAGTTCAGAAAGCTGTTTCAAGTGAGACTGCAATGGAAATAGTAGCTTTCTAGTAAAAGTATCTTAAAGTCAGCACAGCACTGACTCTTCACTGCAGTATTTCTTTTCTATGGGAAGTATTCTATGGGAGTATATCTATTTCTATGGGATGAATTAAAAAAATCATATCAGTATGGTATTCTTCAGGAAAAAATATATTGAAATAGCAGTGTGCTGCATCCTTACTGTAGGAATGGAAAATGGTATTAAATTCTTAAATGGATCATAACTGACCTGTATATCAAGAAACACACATTTATTGAAGTTAAAAACAAATATATTACTAATAGATATAAAGATATTTAACACCTAAAGGTTCCCAAACAGTAGAGAATCTTATAGTAAAATATTGTTCCTTTTTTATTTCCTCTCCCTCCGCCCCAGTGTATTAATTAAATTATGTTTGTGGCAATTAAAGACCCATGAGCTAGGTAAACTTAGCACTAAATTCACCTAGAACTAAACCTAATTGAATTTGCAGACTCTAAGAGTGGGATTAATTTTTTCTAATTTTAGTCACCTATAAAATGGCTAAAAGAGTGTCTATTCAGTTGCCTCATTTAGGCTCAGCATAGTTCATGAAGCAAGAAGAGGTATTCCAGAGTTTAACTCATCCCATCCTAAGGTGGATGGTTGCCATAATCAGGATGAATTGCCCATCAAAGTTGTGTGTGTGAGTGGGAGCTATGGTTTGCACAGTTAAAACACCTTTTTATTAACCTTAGATTTGTCTCAGGGATAATATATGAGGAGGTGCCTAGCTGATTATTCACTGATCATCCAAAAGCTGAGGTCGGTGAAGTGTTTGACTTCTATATGGCTGAAGTAAGGTGAAATGAATCCTGCTTTAAACTTTGAAAAAATGACATTTTGGCAATAATCATCTCATTATTTTGATACTACAAATTACAATATTTAAACATATAGAAAGGAGAAAATATTATCCACTTTATTTTTCCCCCATCCCAGAACACTGTTAGGAAGAATACAATTGCACTGTTGTTCTACCTGCCTATATAAACTAAGCCATACAGTAATACTTATTTATTTACTTATTTATTATTGCAAACTATTGATTTGGTGAGATTGTAGCAGCAAGTTATAAATGATGCATAAACTGCATCAACGGATAAAAGACAGAATAAAGCCAGAACTTTGCAATTTTAGAGTTGTGGTGTTATTTATTGTGGGTTTAGAAAAGCTAAAACCAGTAAAGCCCAAGAAGCAGGGAACATTCTACTTGAAATAGAAAAAAAATTTCTTTTATATAGATTTTTTTTTTTTTTGCCTTTTTTTAATTAATCCTCTGAGTCCTTTTTTTGTATGTGCCATCTATAAAGACATATGACTGTAATATGAGTGCTCACAGACCTGTGTCTGCACAGTAGAATGGTTTATGGCATGGTGCATTCTTCCACAAAAAATATATATGGGTGTCATCTTTTCTCATGTAGATGAAAGTTTCTTAAGCCCCATATTTTCAGTTGATCCACAATGACTCTTACAATGGCACTGCTTTTTTCATGCTTCCTAAATGACCCATGATTATTGCTCATGCCATACAGAAAGCCAATTAATTGTGCACATGGAACCAAACCCTACAGCAAAATGTCAGGTGAAAAAAAAAATTGAAAAATCCTCCTGACAGGAATAAGTCAGAGAATCTAAGAAACAGTTGTTTAAAAATTCTGATACTCAGCCTCACATAGGTAATGCTCATTGCAGCTTTAGAAGCACACTTCTGAAGTACTATTCCTTGTATTGTGCTCTGTTTTTAAGCCCCCTACCAAGTGACTAGTTGCATCTTTATTTTAGAGCAGCATTAAGATATACTTAGTATATATTGATTTGCATTATCTGCCAGCTAGAAGAGAAAGGGATGGCTTCCTTGCTGTTTGCTCTGAGTCAAATGACCAGTTTCTGGAAGCAATTGCTCATCTTCAAGAAGGAGAGTCCTTCATCAGCAGCTTTCTGGTTTGAGTCGTCTTCTTGAACCACTGAGAGCAATGCATAAGAGTCTTAAGAAAGAACAGGATGATCCTGTATCTCTGCTGTAAATGTCGTCCCACTAAGACCCACTAATGAAGAGAGGAAGGAAATTACTTCTCAGAACATTCCCATAACTACCCATATGAACTTCTGGTCACGGAAGAGAATAGGGGGCAATTTTAAGAGTCTCAGGAAGCTGAGAAGTTCCCTGGCTGTTCACCTTCCTCTTGTTTTCACAGTATGTTATTTGCTGATTTGGAAATACAATCATTCCTGCATGCATGCAATTTGAGAAGGAAGTATTTTATTGCTTTATAGACAAATGATTTTCAGGGTTATGGAGAAAGGTTTTACATCTTTTGTGTATCCTGTGTTCAGAGTAACAGTCTGTGTTCAAGAGCTTGAATTTTTGCTTATCCTTTAGGATTAAAGTAGGACTAATTTCTGTGGGATGCCAGTCAGGGAACATGAGAAACCCCTAAAAGGACAGGTACCCCAGTTCTGTTTCCCTGACTGGCCCGTTGATTTCCCTGCCCCTTTTCCCCTTATATGTCAAGGTCCTGCCCTCCCCACGTTGTCCTCCTTCCCCGCCCCTGTTCCTAGCCACTCCCTCGGGTTCTCCCCATTTGTTCTGTACCCTAATCCTGCCCATGTACTCCCCCTGTGCCCTGGGACCATTGGCCCGTGTGCTCTCTCTGCCCCCCTGATCCCCATATAAAAAGTCAAGGCTGCATGCCATGCGGCCTCTCTGCCTTGGGTTATCAGCTTGTTCTGGTTCTCTCTGCCTTGGATCACCCTGTGAATAACCATCCTCTGAGGTCCCCACACGGGGAGCCTTCTCGCCTCCTGTATCACCATTATGTTGCAGAAGCTGAAAGCTGCCCGGAGCCATGCGGGGCCGGGAGCACGCTATGCTCTCCGGGAAGGTCTGCGGCTTGCCACATCATCACAGGGAAACTACAAACCGCAACAAATTTCCATGGCTTTCTTTTAAAAGAAACATACCATTGGAACTGAAATGAAAATTTTCTTTCCTTGGATGGTCACAGCAGATCAGTGCTCTTGGTTTTCCTTCTCCCATCCCATTCTTCATAGACTGCAGTGCGGAGAAGAGCTGTGGACCACTTCGTCACTGCTAGGAAAGTGGCCAGTTCAGAAAATAGTTTAATATTTGATCTCCTCAAACTGGATTTGGCAGGGAATTAAAAGGCATTTGCTAAATTGAGTGGAGAATAGAGATGCTACTTTCAGTCTTCAATAGACAGCACATGACTTGTATTGCTTTTCTCTCTTGTACCTCTTTTATCTGTTTGATCTCTATTAGTAAAGGGTGAGGGAGCCCTGTGAGGAGTTCTGAAACTATATATAAAATTCAGAAGTGAGATGAAATGTACACAAAAGGAAGAAAACACTACAGCACTGCCCTCAACATTACAGAAGGAAGATTGTCCAGAACTGAACATGTTTGCTGCTTTGTAACTGCATTTCTAACTGCACAGGTGTCAAGAGATATAAGACTGCAGGCCAAATACAGTGTGACTCATGTCCACACAACTTAGAGCTTCCTTTTAGAGCAGGATGACCACATCCTTTTCATATACTGCTTGGCTGTGTGTGCACACTTGATTTTACATTACTTTTCTTTTTAAATGCATTTTTTCAGTCTGCAATAATAGGAAGGATGCACTGCACCCACCAAAATGAACCCAAGGTGCTTTTGCTATGTGCCATGAGGTGTTAGAAAGATAAAGGGAATGGGAAGCTTTAAGGAGCAATATTGGAAGAGTGTGGAAAGTGCTGAAGCTTACACAGTTTCAGCTATATTGTTTTTTTCAGAGTGGTCTCTGTGGTAAGCCTGTCTGTAGAACCACATAGGCGTTCTTGGAAAGAACTAGTAGGAGTGATCTGAAACAAGTCTGGGAGTAAGCTATTAGTTATAGGTCCAGTGGTAAATACGCATCTATAAAAGAAGATGCCTACACAATTATTTCATGTGACTATTAGGTCAGCATTAAACTAAGTAACATCAAAAAGAAACAGAACACGATGTCCAACTTAGAGAGGCATATTGTTCATCGTCTGTACAAGCTGTATCTTTTCTTTAAGAGTTCATTACTTTCACGAGAAATTTATTCTATAATAGAGATTGCATTCATGCAGTGGAGGTTAGATGAACACATAATTTAAAATATTTTATCTACTTGCAAGAAAATAATCTCTGTACAAATAAACCTCTCGAGCAAACAGAGTTTGATCTAATTTTCTACAGTGGGAATTCAGATACAGCTCTTCCAAGACAATAGGGAAGTTGTAAGTAAGTTTGTAACTAAGATAACAAAGAAATACATGTGAAATAGCAAAACCAATGATGATTGGTATAATAGAGTGGATTGCTGAGCTTGTCACCATCAGCTCCCTCAATATAAAATGGAGAGAGGCACTTTTTTGACATGATTCATGCCCACATAAATATTTTTGCATGATTCATTTTCCCATAAACATCTAAAATATGTCAGATGAATCATACCTTAAACATCCCATAAGTTTCTACTGTTGAGAAAAAGCGAATATGGTATTTAGCTGAGGTGGTAGCTGAGATGAATCACTACCCTGTATACTTACGTGACAGGTGTGATAAGCAGATGTGATCTTTATCTGCTGTCTTCCATGAGGGTTTTGAGTTTGGCATTGTCATTATTTAGTGAGTATCAACTGCTTTCATCAGTACTGACATGCATGCATTCAAAGATATATATGAACTGGAAAATATAAAAGGGAAAGGTCCACAATGAACCTTTTACTTTGTTTTACAGAGGTAAAATGTGTTTTAACAGATGATACCACAATATATGATACTCACAGGAGCATAAATCAGATTCTTATGCAGAGCCATTAAAAAAAGGAGGAAAGGGAAAAATATTCCCACATGTCCTATCAGGTTCCCCTAGAAACAGTTTTGTTCAAGCCTATCTATCACCCATGTTGATCAGTCTATTATCAGGTAAAGGACCCCTATGTACAGCTATGGAGCAGCATTTGTAAGATGTAAGCATGTTCACTTCAGAATTGTTTTCCACATGGTTTTCATTGATTGGTTTCTTTTGTCAATATCCACATTCTGAAATGCCCTAGTACTTTTCTTTGGATTTCTAGAGGTAGCAAAGGCTGAAAAGGGTGAATATTTTTTTCTTTTGTTAAACAGAAAAGGAGGAAACTAGAGCATTTTAGACTTCTTAGCCTAATTTCAGTTATTGGGAATAAAAAGCTGAATTATTTAGAAGTCAAACACAAGCACATACCGAACAATAACAATGAAATTGTATTTACTGGTATCAAGTTGGGTTAAACTAATCTAATTTCCCTGTAGGAAAATGGAACCAAAATGTGGGTCTGGGAGAAGCACAGGTGGTAAGTCAACTGGCTTTCCTAAGTCTCTTTATGGTCTTCAGCATGGCATTCACACAAGTAAGTTGGGAATGATCTTGATTAAATTACCATTAGACAGGTACTAGGTTTTTGCAAATGTCAGTTTGATTGGTTAGCAAGTGTTCACAGTCAGAATAGAAGAAGACACCTCAGATGTGGTTCTTGGGCAAGTACAGACGCCATTTTCACTACTGTGTTGAATGGTGAAATAATCAGTGTGCTCTCAACAAGTGAGGGAGGGCAAAAAGAGCTCATGCCTGCACTGGAAAATAAAACTAGAATTCAAAATGGGGACGTATGTGTATTCTGCACTGAGGTAGGAATAAGACTGAGTTGAAGACTAAAGAAGGACTGGCTCAGTAGTTGTTCTGTTGAAATGATGTATAAAGTTTAGTGTTTCCCATAGTAAACGTGACTTAGAGAAGCCATGCAATTCTGAAATAGTTTAACAAAACATCTTTGAACTACCTAGTCAGGCGTACCTGAATTTGGAACTCCTAAACACAGCTTGTCCACTTAAGCATGTAATTTGGGCAATTTAGACTTTGCTCTGGAAGTCTTTAGAATTAAGTTTGACTACATAGGGGCAGAATGTGCCCGCATTATGACTGAAATAAGTAAGACTGTTCATTTTAATAAAAAGAAGATAAAAGATTTTTAAAAGTTTTCAGGAGTAAGAATCATCTCCCAGCTTCTCTGAACTAATCACCCTCTTTCTCTGTATAAATAGAGGAGAAAAGCAGCATGATTCATCATATTTCCATGTGGACGTCTAAACTAGGTCAGATGAATCATACCATCATCTCTACTGTTAGCTGAGATGTAGACACATCTACTTTGGAGATGCATTTGGTCTTTAGGGATGTCTGCTGTCATTTGGAGAGGATCTAATCTGAAATGACTAAGAGGAAGAAGAAGCAAGTAATTTGTTCTCATTGGTAAAAGCAAATGAGAATATGGTGAAGCACTGGAATGATTTTCTTGAAGGTTGTGGCTTCTCTGTTAATATGCATTTTTTAAGAATAGTTTAGATGAAGATGTTAAAATAAGGTTATAAATCTAGTTGAACCTGCCCTGAGTTTAAAGGATGGGTTTAGAATGTATCTCAGGTACCTTCTAGCCCTGAGTTTCTGCATGGTTTCATTCTTTAGATATTCCAGTCCTACATAATCTAGGATACATAATTGTAAAGGGAATGGGGAGGTAATGATCCAGTTTTGAGTGATGCAAGAAATGTGTACCCCTTGTCATATTGCATGATGGGACAAATCACTGGATGGGGAAGAAATTACTGTGGGGTCATAGTTTGGAAGAGACATATTTCCATCAGCTAGTATCTCCAGCTCCATCCTGGAAAGCATTACATGCCTTGAGAATGTGTGAGTCAGCAGTGCTGCAGCAGCACTTGCAGAATAGGGTTTAGCAGAGCATCTGCAAACAGTGGCAGGGTGAAAACAAGTAAAGCTGTACAGCAAAAGTAGATAATGTACTGATTATACTCATAATCTTTCTGAAACTAAAAAAAGTAGCAGCATTTAAAAAGGCAAATTGTCTTTTGTGTATTTGAAAAGAAGTTGGTGAAGTCTAAAGAGCATTAAGATATAAATTTTAAGAGAATAATTTAGTGATATTCAGCCCATACTCAACCCATATTTAAGTAATTACACAGTAAAAAAATGGATATGCATTTAAATCTAACATCAGTTGTTCTCTGGTCCATTGAGTGAGCTCTGACTAAATATAAATAGTCATAAAAAAGCATAATGCAAAACAAAATCAGAAAATAATAGGTGAGATAATAATCTCATGGAAAAAATGTATTCGTATTTATTAGGAGGATTTAAAATTTTTTCAGAGGATAGTCTGCTTCTTGAAAACATTTGTAGGCTATAGAAAGAAATCCAGACTTAATAAAGAAATCCAGGGTTTGACTTCTTGTTGCCATGATGTCAGAGAGCTGGACTGAAAAATCAGATGGGAGATCCTTTGTTCTGCCGCCTCAGCAGAGGGAAGGCATGGAGATCCATGGCCTGCAGGAAACAGAAGAGAAGGGGTCTCAGTGGGACCTAAAAAATTCTTTGATTCTTTCATTCTAAGTGCCAAAGCTACTAGCAACTTTGGATCATATAACATGTATTGTTTAATCCTTATTTTCTAAAGAATGTGTCGTAAGTTGGTACAGAAATCAATACTATTAAAATCAGGAGTCATATGGGATAAGGAAGGATGAATCAAAGTAGACTGTTCCAATCCATATCAGTATTTGATGTAAAGATGTTATCATCAAAAGCCGCTACACAGAATATTCTGTACATTTGTCATTTAAAAAGTCCTTCTAGAAGCAATTGCTCTTTCCTGGGATTTCTCTAGAGTTAGATGTTCTCTGAATTTCACTTAACTTAGATAAGTTTATATACTGAAACTGTATGTCCTTTCCTAACCAGTTTAGAGAACTGGAGTTTTATATTGTTGACAGGTGCTATTTTCTGCTTCTAATTGTGAAAGAGCACATTTGGCTGCCTGGTTATCCACCTCCTTTGAGTTTCTGTCTTGTCAAGTGAGAAATGCTACATTTATTTACCTGTCTGAAACTTGGAAGTGCATACTTCATTCCTTTCTCTTGCACGTGGCAAAATGGGTACTGAAATAAATGGCATAGACCAAAATGCTTTTTGCATCACCTGCATTAAGCAGAATTTTGCACATATCACTAATCACTAACGGTCTTTAGATCACTAATCGCTAATATACCAGAGCTAATACACAGAGGGACATGCAGTTTTTGTTCTTGCTATCCAGTAGTTACAGAGGAACATGGAACTAACTTCAGTACAATATAGGTGCAGTCATAAAATTAATTGTTCCTGAATCTTCCATGAAAAACATGGATGTTTGTTTAAGAAATGCAGCCTTAAGGATGGTTTTTTCAGTTTTTTTTTTTTCTTCAGTAAATATGAAGTTAAGCAAAGTGAATTGAAAGATAATGAATGCATCTAATCCCTTACCAAGCTCTCTGGAGGATCTTTGAAACCCATTACATGTAATCATGTGTTATGTAAACAATCTCCTTGAATTCCTTTGGCTGACTGGTCTGTTAATTTTTAGTGTGGAATTCCTCAGACTATCAGATATAGGAATTCATCAAACCTCAACCAACACTTAGAAAAAAGCTGTGAGATTAAATATTCAGTGATACAAAATGAATATATTTACTTGTTTGATGTGCAAGAAATGTTGATCTGTAGTGTTGCATCTGCTAGAACCTGATTAACATTTCACTTTAACTTGCATAAAAAAACCCTGCTTACTAGAGTGAGTACTGTCACCATAAAACTGGGATAATTGGAAAAAATAAATAAATAAAGTCAGGTTCTAAACTTTTAAATAGAAAGACAAAAGCTTCATCTGATGTCAGTCATCATCATAGCTTTATGGAAATCTTCCTGAGGTTGTTCTTACTTTTAAAGTGGAATTTCTCTGTGATTCCCTAATAATTAATTCCTGTAAAGTTAGCACGTAGAGATATAATGCTCCAGCAGCTCCCTGGAACAAACTAAATATTTCATTCTGTGAAAAGCACATTACAGGTGTGAAGAGGGAAAGAAGATTTGCATAAATGCATAAGAAGTTTGTAATTTATCTGTTGCGGTTTTTTGGTTTCCCCGCGATGGTGTGGCAGGCCGCAGACCTTCCCGGACAGCGCAGCAGAGCTGCCTGCCCCACACTCCTGCTCCGGCTGGCTGTCAGCTCCACAACACAGCAGCGATAAAGGAGGCGAGAAGGTTCCCTCCATGCAGACCTCAGAGGATGTTTTTTCACATGGCTCCCAAAGCGCATGGCATGGGCCTGGGGTTTTATATGGGGATGAGGGGGGTGGAGAGAGCACACAGACTAATGGTCTCAGGGCACAGGGGTGGTACAGGGGCGGAGTTGGGGTATTGGGACCAACAGGGAGAAACCGAGGGAGTGGTCAGGACTAGGGGTGGGGAAGGGAAAACAATGTGGGAAGGGCAGTCGTTTAGTAAGGAGAGGAGTGGGAAAATACAGCACCACATTTATCTACCGTTAAGACCACTTTATAGAAGCATTATCATCTCAGCTCTTAATTTGTATAAACTGCAGTATGGAATTATGTTTAACGATACTTCTCTTAATACCAGTTCCTTACAAAAACCTTAGGGCTTCACTGTCACATCCCTTTATAGCAAATGGGAAAGGAACAAGCACTTCCAAGTAAGCACTTTGTCTCAACCCAAAGTAGTCATCTAAAGTCAGAGAGATGAATCATGCGTTAGAAGTGCTCGTTAGCTTAAATATATATAGTTTGAAATTATGTGAATTTATCCTTCTAATCAATTAATCTTCTGACCCTCCTATCTCAACATCATCTTGCTAAAAATTCAGAATTTCTCTTTTCAAATAATTCCCTTTTCATACATCTGAGATGACTTACTGTTCTTGTTTATTATGACAAATGTGTAAAAATGGTTATCTTAAATCAGTATCAATTTAATGTCCTTTTGCAAACTATGCACAGCATTTTACATCAAAATATTTTCAGACAATTTTGTTATAAGATACCAGTTTTAAAGCTTTGATTCCTTGGAGTGCTCTGCTTGCAACTCTGAGCATATTTTGTTCCACAGTAGTAAGCAATATATTCAGATTTTAGAAATATTTTCCTCTGAGAAAGTATTGCCTGGAGAGCAATGCAAAATCAGAGAGAACATAAGCAGAATCCAAGAGGAAAAAAAAAAAAAAAAGAGGTTTGGTCGAGCTCTGTTAATTGTTAGTTATTTCTTCTCCTGGCACCATACAAAACAATCTGCTCATGTTGCTTCCAAAATGACAAGATGAATGGTTCCATAGTCATCACTATTAAAAGGATAACACCAGACTGAAAAGAAAGGGGAAGAACAGTTTTGAGAGAAAAGTGGAATCACTGCTTATAGCTAGATAAAATTATAACCTTGCATTATTCATTCTTTCTTTCTTTCATATGACAGACATTCAATATTAAAATATAATCTGTCAAGATAGGATTAAATACTTTACATTCCAGTTACAACTTAGGGGTAAGTTAAATAGCAAATTCTAAGGCTAGATAATTTAAAATCAACAGCAATAAGTTTCAAGGAAAAGTTAAAAATAATGTTCTGAATCAATTGTGATGATTTCCATTAACTCATAAAAATTAATGTAACTCCAGAGAACTGGATAAAAAATAAATTTATTCCTACATTTTATTGAAAAACAAAACAAAACAACAACCAAAAAAAACAAAACAAAAACCAACAAACAACCAAAAAAACCCCCCAAAAAAACAAAACCAAAAAACCCCTCCAAACCAACCAAACAAAAACCCACAAAAAACCCCCAAGCGAATTACAGGATTTGGATCATGGTGTCAAATCTGCTGAATTTGAGACCTCTTGCATTGTAGGGCCTTTTCTCAAATGCATGGCTGGGAAGATGGAGAAGGAAAGGAAAAAACACCTAAATTTTTTGATTTAGTGAGCAAATTATACATGGCAAAATAGTTTATATAAGGATTAGTAAGCAAAAATTAACACTGAGTGTTATTAAGTAGATTATAAAACAAGAATGAGAAGTACTCTTATCAATTCAGACTAGTGAAAAGATGTAGCACAATAATGAGTGAACTTCATCTCACCTGCCTTTGGAACATATTTTGTACATTCTGTGTATTGGTTAACTTGGGAGTGAGTTTCTTATGAGTCCTCACAATTTCATTGGGGGGAAAAATGGAGAACACACCACAAAATATGGATTTGAGACAATTTTCTATTTCTTTTAAAAGTGCAACAGTTCTTTCTAGTGTAAATCATGCTTATAGCCTGAATTATGGATGATTACTACTTCCTTTCAATATTCCAACTAAAGCTGTCATGCGCCAACTTCATTGTGTCCTGATGCTCAAAAGACCACAAAAAGTCCCAACACAAACCCCAACTAAAAAAAATATAGTATGAGTAAACCAAACTCAAAATCACAGGATTTTGTGAAAAATCACGTAGGAAACTCCTCAAGTATATGAATAATATGCTACTAAACACAGAACAACTTAGACAATAGTCAAACAATTACAATTCAAGTTTCTTAAATGTTTATGTTTTTCAAAGACAGCTAAAATAAATTCAAGACCAAGCAAGACCTGACAAACTCTAAAGTCTGTTATGAGCACGTTGAGCTATAAAAGCCTGAGGTGCATCGCTGTCGTTTGGCAGCACAAAATTGGTTATGCTGCAGGTTTAATCTGTTTTACCTGTTTTCTTACTGACTTCATTGGTCAGTCTAGAATCTATGAAATGGATTAATTTGAAATATGTGTTAACGAGGAGCAGTTTCAGTGAGTCTCAAATCTATTCTGCTGGCACTTACCCTATTGATCTCTCTCCCATATAGCCTTCACAGGTAATGCCCTAATGAGTTCATTCTTTATAATTAATTTATGTATCTTGAAGACATTATTCTTCTAGCTCATTTTTCTGATATGGTAAATGATTCAGGGATTTTACATTATATCTGTCACTATGTACTACTTTGTAGTTAGGAATAGCTACACTGAGTTTCCCACCTATGCGTATTTCTCTGATGTATTTTAAACAAAGGTGGTATGAATGCAATACTGTGTGGATTAATGTCTTTTCTACAATTTCTTTTTGTGATTTTTGAACGCCTTTTGCTTACTTGGCTGTAACTTGTACCCGAGACGTTCCCTGTGACTCTTGAAGGACGATGTATGCAAGGTACATTTGATCGTACTATAAATCTTTAGAAAAAGGAGTATGATGCTTCTGGTTTACTTGTGCTGCCCATAAACAGAAGAAAAACTTACAAGATCATCAAACATCAATGGCAGCTAGCGATACTTTCCCATAGGATTTTTCAACTCGTAAATTTATAACATTGCTAGGTTTTCCAGGTTTGCTTGGATTTAGTTATTGATTCCTGTAAGTTATGGGCTGATCCTTAAGATAGTCCAGGCTCATCAATTTTGGATTTCCTCTGGACTGTGGAAGGCAGTCTTGCTAAATAATACAATGTCATAAATCAAGGATGGATTTTAACCTGTCTGGCTATAATTTATTGAGTTCTATATGTTACCCTGACTAGATGTGAATTCATTTATAATATGTAATTTAGGTTGGTGAATTATTGCCAAATTAGAAGACTTCATAACTTGTTGGCCCACTACTAATACTAGATTTTTAATTTATTAAACTATCTCTGCATTAAGTACCGTATGTGTTTCAAAAGGTAGTGCTTAGCATTCAGATGTATTTTCTCATTTAGCAGATTTATAGAACATTCATCTGTGTAAAGAAAGGGTAAACTTAACAAAATGTAGTTGTTCTACAACAGCATGGTTTCATAGAAATTTATTTCAAATTATTTTCTAAAGTACCTGTGGTATAAAGACACTTTGCCAAAACTATTAAGGATGAGAATTGCGGGGCTGGTTTAAAATTTAATCCAAATTCTATTTCATTCTGTGCAGTATTTCCATTAAATCTGATTAATGTCCAGGAATAAAAAAATAGATTTCGTTTTTGTTCTCTTTGTTCTAGTAAACAAGGCATGTGTGTACTTTTGATTTTTATTTTAAAGCCATTTATCCCCTGGACTAATTGCTACCTTGTAACTTCTCTATAATTTAGAACTACCTATGGATCTCAGGAACAGAAAGGTTAAAGGAAGGGAAGAGAGCAAATCTTTTAAAGCAATGACGTGATAGTTATTTTTCATCACTTTGTAATCACTTTGTTAAATACAGTATTATAAAAAAATAATGTTTGTATGTACTGGTATGAAGTATCAGCTGAATAAATGCAATACATAAACCAAACAAGTTTTCATTTACATTTTTTCCTAGCCTCATGTTTTGTTCTTAGTAAAATCAGGAAGAGAAATACTACTGTTCTTTCAAAAAATTAATTGGTTAAAATACTGACAACCCTGAATTTTGATTTAGGCACGTACAAACAATAATTTTAATTGTCGTCAAAGAAAAACAAAATTGACATGTCATTTGTGGTAAACACTAGACATTATTAACAGTAGGGTTACACAAAGTATCTATAGGATATTGTATAGCAGTTAATATGAAGATCTTGTAAATTATGGAGATAAGAGACACTGACTCTGAGGATTTAAAAATCATTTGATAAGAATAGAAAGAGCTTGTCTAGCTCATCTTAGTTATACTTAAAATGTATTTTATATGTATTAGGTTTATACTGATTGAAAACTCATCACGTCTTTTATGTTGCTGAATAATTAATGCTGATTATGTTAGTCTCAGCCCATAGATTTAAAAGATAAACACATTGCTACAGCTTGCAGTATTGAACCAGTATAACTTGATTTGTCACTGAAGTACCAGAATGTGTTGTAAATGACATAGATTGCCATCGTAAGGTATTCACAGGAGCTATTCAATATTGAAAGTAAACATAGGTCTGATTTGCTGTCTGTCAGCAAATTTGCTGAGAGCAAAACAAATCTCTGAAACAGCCATGGTTATAAACTAGAAAATGTGCCAGTAGAAAAAACTGATTAACAAATTCTGTAAGAAATTATGAAGTGACAATTAAACAACATGATGCAGAATTGTAAACACAAGTGGCCAGTATCATCATATCTTGTTTAGAAAGGCAGAAACAGTCAGTAAATTATGTAGCTGATTATTGTACTCGTTCACCTGGGGGTTGCTGAGGCAATAGCAATGTAGTTCAGTATTGAAGATTTGTTACTGTTAAGACCACATTGTAAAATTTATTGATTATCCATGTGCAGCATGATTTATTCTTTCAACTAATATTTGTGCTCTTGGTAATAGGATACTGTAGCCATGGATTGTAACAGACATTTTACATTACAGACTCCATGGTTTCCATCTAGGAAAAGTAATAATAAAAAAGCTTTAATATTCTTCACATTTTATTTTTTTAAGCCATCTAAACCATGGATAAATTTTACTTAAATTTTTGTCTTTGCTCTTCCGAGCTGCTCCAGTATTTTATATGAAGGGTTGTCAAGGGTTGTCAAGTCTGTGATAACTAGATATCTAGAATTTAGTTCAGTGGTCTCAGCACAGCCATCTAGTACTGTTTAAAATGGAAAATGTCCGTAAAGAGCCTAAAGATACGATACAAGACCTGCAGAACACACGTGCCCTTTGGGACAGGCAAATAAAAAATGGTATCTAGCATTAAAAATGCTATGAAACACTCTTATGCAACTAAATAAAGTTTCTATAGTAGGATTGCATGTTCTTTGCATTCCTTATTTCCCCCAATAAAAATGAGATATAATTATAATAAAATTAGTAATTATTAATATAGTTAGATATTTAGGGCTGTGATTTAGTTTCCCATGTATCTGTGCCTCCATGGGAGCTGGGTGTCCAAACTGCCTCTGTAGCTGGTGGAGATCTCATCCTTGGTTCAGGTGCCTTAAAGTGGGCATCTCAATCAATTTTATCTACCCAGTCTGATTTGCTGTGCCTCATTTGCTGCTCCAGAAAGAAATGGGTCTCCCATACATACATGCACGTCTACTGACACGGGGTGCAGTGCAGGTGTCTCAGGTACAAGACATGAGGTACCGAGGTTGAAGGTACACTCGTCTTGTTTATATATGTGGGTATATATATATAAGAAATCCAGCTCAGATATGAGGTGTGAGGGGCTGGTGGAGATGTTGGGAGCTGCAGAGGTACTCAGCTGGCACTTCTTCATGTTAATTCACTGGATAAAACCCAGAGGCTTTTCTGTGTTTAACAGGTCTCCGTTGGTGGGAACATAGCTTCATGAAGGGTACTGACTTCAGGAGTCTGACTTTTGAAACAAATTAATCCCTTAGCTGAATTACTGTGCTTTTTGGCATGTATGAATGATTATGGTAAAACTCACTTAAGGAGAGGTTCATATAGGTAGGTGACATAACAATAAAACACCCAAGAACCAGACAAGTGGGATGCACTTTCTGACTCTTCACTGTGAGCTGTCAACACTTTTTTTCCCCTACTTGTGTGAATGCTAGAAGAATAGAAAAGAGAACAGCAAATTCAATTTTAAGAGTGGTGTGAAATACGAAACTAAGCCTTATAGATAGTGGAGGAATGATTGTGATTTATAAGCATGTATCTTGTTTTTACTGGAGAAAACAGAGACTGAATACAAAATATATGCAGATCAGTTTAATATGTTTTCTCTGTGATCTTTTCATAAAGCTTGCAGTTTCAAACCCATTGAAGTCAGCAAGAATCCTTTCACTGACCTGAAGAAACTTTTTATCAAAATATAAGGCACTTATGCATAGATATTTATTAAATATGTGTTTGCCAGTCTTGTCTTTTCTATATTTATTCTGGTGTTTCTACTGTTCCTTGCAGTCCACTGACTTAGGAGCAGACTTCAGATTGCTTAGAAATTGCTTGACATGGTTGGACACTATTTGATTCTGCCTGTATTTAACATCACTGTTTAGACAGTATTAACTGTACTTCATGCTTTTCCTTATTTTATTTTTAGTCTTACTTAAAAATAAATGTGAAAAAAAAAAAAAACTTGTAAAACTTGAAGTAAAAGTTACTGAGTCATAGCCATTCAGTGTATAAAATGCATTAATATTTGTAATATGTGTTTCTGTGTTTTTATTCTCAACTCTAAGCTAAGTTTCTTTTTGATCCATATATCGCTTCATTGCCTTTCCTGAAGTGCAACCTTTTCAGGCAGATCTAGGGAAATCCTCAATGTAAACACTCTTTTTCTGTTTTGAAAACTGGTATTTTTTCTTACCTGCAAATCACAGATCAAGTCAGGCGAGGATATTTTTCCAGTATACTTTAACTGCTTTATTAAAACCTAGTCGGTGTATTTAAGGATTACCACCTAACACATGAAATGCAAGTTTGTCCACTCAGGCTTTATTTATTATGCAGTTCTTGAGGTTTAGAGAGGGATTATCCATCAGTTCCTGAGGAAAGCAGTTCTTGACCATACCAATTGCCAGACCAAACAGCACTATTTAAAATCGTGTTCTCATGTGTGTTTGGTCCATCTGTTTCCTCTGGAAGACACGAAATAAAAATTGATCTTTTAAGAGTTAAGTTTTAATAGAATTGAAGAGTTGTTTATATTGTTTAATGTTAGTTTTGCCCATCAATTTTGGATGGTAACAGGAATGACTTGGAGTTACTGAGAGCATTCAGCTTTTTATTGCAACTTGCAAAATGAGTCATGAGGTGAGAGAGCTAATGTGTTTATATACATAAACAGATAAAATAGGACTTTGCTGTATTTTGTAACTTAATAACTCAGGTTACAATTATTTCCTGTTGTATTTTTTTTAGGCTGTGTTTAATGTAACCTGCAAAGAAAACATGAATTATTAATTGTGTTGTAACATTACTTGTAAGGTTTTTCCCTACATAGAAAAGACAGTTGTCATAGTTTGTGAGAAGTTGG
The DNA here is from genome assembly GCA_013389985.1 of Dryoscopus gambensis. NCBI lineage: Eukaryota > Metazoa > Chordata > Aves > Passeriformes > Malaconotidae > Dryoscopus > Dryoscopus gambensis. Next base: position 34,150 of record WEIT01041632.1, on the reverse strand, counting down.
TCTCCTCAAAAATTCTAACGCAAAAATTCTAACGCAAAAATTCATTTGGAAAATATATAAGTTGTCATAATGTAACTGTTTTAACTTCTTACTCTAATTTCTTTTTTTTTTTTTAACCTTAAACAAAATGATTAATTGATTGATTGATTTCTTGCAGAAACGTTTGAAATGCTTATCAGACTGGCTGAGAATTACACAAGCACACTTTTCTGCAATGCGTATAGAAACATGGCTGCTGAGGCTACTGTGCCTGTGCAGGAGTTTTTCACAGATGTTAGACTCTTCTTATTTGGCACAGACATTAGCACAGAGGAATTTGTGAATAGATTTTTTGACACCCTGTTTCCAGTAGTCTACAACCATGTGATTAACCCTGGTTCGACTGACATTTCACTGGAATATGCGGAGTGCCTCCGAGTGGCGAGAAGAGACATCAGGGCCTTTGGCAACGTTCCCGAAAAGGCCATAGGACAAATGGGAAGAGCACTCTTACCCAGCCGGACTTTCTTGCAGGCTCTGAATTTGGGGATTGAAGTGATAAATACAACAGATCACCTGCACTTCTCCAAAGACTGCAGCCGAGCTCTGCTGAGAATGCAGTACTGCCCACACTGCCAGGGGCTGACGCTGAGCAAGCCCTGCATGGGCTACTGCCTCAACATCCTACGAGGCTGCCTGGCTGACATAGCAGAAGTCGACCTCCATTGGCGGGGGTATATCCAGTCCCTGGAGGAGCTCTCAAGAGCCATGAGCGGAGCGTTCGACATGGAGCACATGCTGCTAAACTTCCATTCACTTGTTAATGATGCTCTGGTACAGGCTCAGAGCAATGGGCCAGAATTATCTGAGCAGGTAAGACGCTGTTTTTATCCACACTTGGGGCTAACATGATGGTTGGAAAAGTATCAGTGATAGCTATTATTTGTTTGCCATTTTTGTGGCGAGGAGCACATTTGTATTTGAGCACACTTTATTTGACAGTGCAATGTCTATGAGCACAAAAAGTGTTTTTCATGAATGTAAGAAAATTGTTTCATTGTTATGTGAAAATAATGATAAATGTAAACAATCCTTATTTTAGATACCAGTGGCCTGCCTTAAAGAACCTGTGACTTTGCATATATTATTTCTGTAACTTTGTACATTGCAGAGGAAGCAGCACAGCTCATTTGTAACATGAACTAAGTCCTTCCTTACACTTAAGAGAAAAAACAAGTTGTGTGAGAGCTATGTTAGCTGTGAATGCATGTAGTGAAAAATTTTGGATACCGCTATGGAAAGGGCACACTGTTTAATACACTTTAGGGAAAAAAGCTAGTATATATGCTAATTTATGAAGGTAAGTACCAAAATCTGAAATTTTCCTGTATTATATTTAATCCACAATTTGTTTTGTAATAGTATTTTTCTCTGTATTCTTACATGCAGACTTCACTGACAGTGACATATTCCGTGTTAAGTGCTGGATCAGATAGCTTGGTTTGGGGAGATGCCTTTAGTTTTATAGTACACACAGGTCGAAAGAGGGTGTCCAGGTGTCCCTGTGCTGTGACATCAGCTGAGGTGCAGTAATAATTCTAGGACTGCCTCCATACGTGTTTAGCCGAAGTTAAAGCACGGTCTTCTGCTAAGCAGCTGATACGACCTCTGACAATAAACAACTTGACCTAATATAATAAATAGAGGTTTCTTCATTTCTTGCTAAGATGCACGGTCTGATAAAATGGGTTCTTCATCCTGCTGTAATCAGTGAATAACAGGGTTCATTTCTACGAATTTCCCATTTTATTATACCACCCAGCTACATGAGCCATAATACCCTGCTGCTCAACTTCCTTGGGAAAAGCTGTCATTTTTTTGGAAGGAGGTTTTTCACTAACAGTTTGACTCAAAAGTGGCTCACTGATGTCTCTCTAATTCCCAAGTTATTTCAGATCTACAGTTGCCTTTTAGGGATATACCCTGTTGCTCGTTTGATTTCTGTGGGATCTTTTTTACCTATCATTTTCAAGAACAAGCTAGAACCAGCAATTAAAGGTTCAAGGGAAGCATTTGTGTTTCCTATTTCATCTTGGGCCATTTAATTTGAAAAGTTTTACACTTGGATTTTCAACGGTAAATTGTCACTGGCCTAGATTTAAAAATCTCTCAGCACACTCATGTTTTCAAAATGAAAGTTTTCACGCTCCAAAATAGTATATTGCACTGAATTTTAGTAAAAAATTAAATGAGTGAAGAGTCCTCCACTTAGTGTTTTTGCTTAATGAAAATTCCATATTGATCCAAAATAAAGTGCTTTATTTTGATACTCCTGAAAACTCCATGCCTTCCTTCTAGCCTTCCGTCATTCAATGTAAGGTATACTAAAATTTCTTACGTAATGATATTTGTTGCCAGTGTGTTTGTTTGAAGATCATGTGTTTACCAATGTTAAGTTAAAATCATCTGATATAGAATCACTTCCCAATTTCAAAACCCACATACTTCATTTTTGACTCCAACTGCACCAGACCTGGACATCTCTTTCACCTAATTTGTCTGTTATACTTGACCAGTCCTTTATCTCTTTCAGGTCCAATTTGGTCAAATAAGACTATAATGCAGTGATCCTTACAAACATGGTGATGTAGTCAGTATATTTCATATTTTCCCATTTATTAGGTTTCAAGACTTAATTCTGACATATAATAAATACAATCTTTCAGCTTTAAGAGGCAGAGGACATGAATTCCATTGAAATTGGCTCATTAATATTTATTTTATCTTCAGAGTGACTCATGAACTGTTTCAAGTTTTGATAAGCAATTAATGCATCAGTGACTCTAACAGACAGGGAAAAGATGATTATGAGCAAGCAAATAATGGCTTGCTTAGGCACGCAGCAGTCTCTGCAGTTTTAAAAGAGAATTTCATTACATTTTGTGAGTTTTAAAGAAGTGAACAGAGAAAAAAAAAAGCGTTTGGAAGTATATATAATTATGCAAGTGTTAATGTGAGAATCTACAGAGTATCCTTCTTGATGATACACGTAGTTGTGCAGTTTTTTATTCATTCATGGGTATGTTTGTGTAAATAACCGTATGTAAAAGATTTTTTCTGACACTTCACAGCAATATTTAAATCTGATGTATATTCATGCTCTAAGCTCTGTGTGGTGTGGGAAGAACACTAATGCCTATATAGCATGGCTTCCTTTTACAAAGCTCTTTTTTTCTAGTAATTTGCAGCTTGTTCCCTTTTCTGTTTGGGTCAGCAGAGCAGTGCCACTCTATCTCCACCTGGAACTTGTCTTTCCCTTTCTTCTTCCTGTTTCAAAATCACTTTTAATTCCTGCCTCCCACAGGTCTGCTGACTGACAAGTAAGTGCAGCACCTGTTCATCACCTCAATACCCGTGCATTATTTGATGCTATTCTGTGGAGTCTAGTAGATATGTGTGGATTGTGCAGCTATTCATGGATTTATGTATTTTCACACCTACATATTGTCATATACTTAATGCCACTTCTGTTCCTGAAGTTTATATAAGTCCATTTATCTACTGGTATTGCTCAGTGCGTAGCGTACCCTATGCTTTTTAGCTGAACAGAAATTTTTTAGCAAACATCTCCGTGAATACTCAGGCAGTTACAATGTAATAGAGGTTTAAGAGAGCTGCATCATAAAAACCAAGAAAAGCGTACATTATTAGGATAATGTGAAGAAGGTGGTATGTAGTTCTCAGACACTGGATAACAGCTGAAAGTGCCTGTTGTTACAGAGCACTTTGCAGACTCATCCTGTGCTTCCTTTGTGCTTGTCTTGAGCTGCCATATGCTGGTCTCTGAGCGCGTGTATGGACAAGGAAATCCCCATGGAGGGGACTGTACAGCCTGATGAATGCACAAGAACTTTATGACACTTTTAAGACTTATATACATGTAAAAAAACCCAAACCAAAACAACACAACAAACCAAAAAACAAACAAAAACCCATGGAAATTTGCTTACAAGTTTCAATAAATAGTTTCATGTCACCCCCGTGCTGTTATCCAAACCACTGTCAGTGTAAAGACAGGAGGACAAAGAGAGATTTTAGCAAGATTTGCAAAGTTTTGGTATGGATGGAGCCTACCATCCCCAGGATAAGAGCACGTTTCCACCCCCTTTATGTATGGATTAATGGCACAGCCCCAGGCCATGGAAGAGCAGCCTCCTGTGTCACTTACAGTGTGATTCAACAGCAGATTAAGCCAGTTTCAGCCTGGATTGCCCAAGTCCTGCTCTGGCACCATCCTCAGCTGTCTGTAGCCAGCCCTTTCCCTCTGTGCATGCTGCCCTGGCAGCTAAAAGTCAGGCTGTTTGAGGGAGTGTCTGTGCTCTTAGCCATAGTTTTGTTTTGGTGTTTGAACACTTGTGCTGCCACATATTGGGTAACCCACAGGTGAGCGGATCACTGGAGTGAAACAAAACAGAGGACCTGAGAGGATGGGAAATGGGTCTGAGTTCAGGCAAGAGACGAAGGAGAAGGGGAAAGTAAAAGGAGAGAAGAGAAAATTCACAGGGCTTTATAGTTAAATCTTCCCTGCAAACTTAGCATACAAGTATTGTTCTTGATTCCCAAAAGATCAATGGTGTCTGAGTTTAATATTGAATAAAAGAGATGAAAAAGAATATTGCTTAGTTGTTAATTGGCTGTTCTGGGCACTGATGATTTTGGGATCTGAAGGAAAATGAAGTATGTGACCATGATACTAAAAGACACATATACATAATAAAAATGTGGCAATTGGAAACACAACAGAAAAAAAATAAGATTGCACAAATTCTGGCATTTCCTCATTTTGAAAGTGAGGAATTTATGCTACAGGTATGGTAGAATTCTTGTATGTACTTTTATATATATTATAAGCCTACAAAAATTCAGAATGGGATTTTCAAAAGCACTGTGTCTTCACTGTGTTCTAACAGTTTTCCAAATAGTTGGAGATAACAAAAATATCAAAATTCTGGAAGCTCTCAAGTCCTTTCATCTCAGTCTAATCCTAAATTCTTTGTCTTCTGAAAAATAGGCATAATTATATTCTATTAAAAGAGACTTTTGTTTTGTTTGGTTTTTTTTTTAATCAGCTGTCTAATACTGGAAAGAAAGCAGGATCTTTCTTGTGGCATAGAATGGTAGCAGAAAGAAGAATTTAATAGACTGTGTTTAGAGCTTCATTTTTGTTACTGGTTATATTTGCTGGAATTGACTAGCTATAAACAGCCAGAATTGCTATAATAAAGTGATGTCTTCAAAGAGAGTAAGAAGGATGATACAAGAAAATACAGGTCAGTTATCCTTACCTCCTTCCCTGGAAAGGTGCTGGAGTATCTAATCCTGGAAACTATTCCGAACAGCTGGAGAAGTTGATTGGGAGTAATGGTTAACCTGATGCCCTTTACTGGGCTTAGAATTAAAAGCCAAACACAGAGGGGAAAAAAGGGTTTTACCTCGGTATTTATTTAAGGATCCTTAGATGCATCACCAAAGAGTGCACCCCACAGAATGCACCCCTGGAGAATGCACACACACGATGATTCGCGTATACAGTTATAGACCTGGCACATCAGCGTATCTATCACAGATTCCCCAATGAGAGGCTCAAGAGAAGCCTTGTCCTGAGGAACCTTCCCCCTGCATGGGTCTATCTTGGTTTACAGAATGTGTTCTGGAGAGGACCTTGCTGTCGGGGCATTCTGACCCCCAACGGCGAGGCCTCCAGTGTAGTCTCTTGGCTTAACAGAACTTTGGGTCTAAGCTAGTTATCAGATTTAGGGAATTTCAAGTATATGGGCTAAAAGCACTAGGACATGAAAGGTGCATGAAAGTGTATATGAAGGGGGATATGAGAGGAGTATATGAAACCTACTTGATGCCCTTGAAAGGACAGCCAAATTGATAGGATATGGGTAGAGCAAGGGATGATGTCTACCTCAACTTTACCAAAGCCTTTGGGACTGCCTCCTACAACATCCTCAAATATAAACTGTCAAAATGCACGGTGAGGAAGACTGAAAAATGGATGGGTGGTTGGGCTCAGAGGATTGTCATCAGTAGCACAAAGTACAGCTGGAGGCAAGTCATTAGTGCTCTGACCCCAGGGGTTGATACTGGGGCAGATACTCTTTAATGTCTTCAGTAATGGCTGGGGTGATGGAACAGTTTACCCTCAGGAAGTCTGCAGACAGTACAAAACTGGGAGGAGTAGCTGATACACCAAATGGTTGTGCCATTCGGAGGGACCTTGACAGCCTAAAGAATTGGCCTGAGGAGAATCTGATGAAGTTCAACAAAAAGAAATGAAATGTCTTATACCTGGGGAGGAATAAACCCATGCATCAATAGCTGCTGGAAGCTGGGAAGCAGCTTTGGAAGAAGGGGCTTGAGGCTCCTGGAGGGCACCAAGTTGAACATGAGAAATGCATTTGCACAGTAAAGAAGGCCAACAGCCTCCTGGGTTTCATTGGGAAAAGTGTTCCCAGCAGTTTGAGGGAGGTGATCCTTCCCTTCTCCTCAGCACTGCTGAGACCACGTCTGAAGTGCTCTGTCCAGTTCTGGGCTGCCCAGTACAAGAAAGTTACAGAGTGACTGAAGTGAGTCCAGCCTCAAAGGTGAATATGAGACTGGAGCATCTTCAATGTATGGAGAGGCTGAGAGAGATGAGGCTGTTGAGCCTGGAGAAGAAGAGGCTCCAGGGGAATCTTATCAATGTGTATAAATACATGTTATGAGCCAGTGAAGAGGAAAAAGCCAAGCTATTTTCAGCCTTGCTCACTGACAGGACAAGAGGCAATGGGCAGAAATCAAAAACCATGAAATTATAAGGAAAGAGTTGTCCAGGGAGGTCGTGGAGTTTCCATCCTTGAAATTATTCAAAACCCAACTGGACGTGAACCTGGACAACAAGCTGTATCTGACCCTGATTGAATAGGGATGTTAGACTATGTAACCTCAAAAAATCCCACTGAAATAAATTTGTGGTTCTGTGAAATGGTTTAGAAGGTGGCTGCGTCAGGGGAATTTTCTTCCTGAGGAGCCAGTCATCTTTGATTCAGTAGCTGTGGTGGGATAGGGCCTGCATACAGGCATCATGGACAAGGTAGGAACATATCCTGTTCATGGTGTTCTTCTAGTTTAGGATGTGGGCATTGGCTTCATCTCATGGCTGGTTAACACTGCCATGCAAGCATGTTGCTAAAACTGAATCTTCAAAAGTCTGTATGCACTGTCTCTTTACTTGACAAATCTTTGGTCAAAGCAAAAGAATGAATTGCTCCTTATACAATCTCTAAGCATGGATAAAATTCCCCACAACAGGATGATAAAATCTGAGGCCAGTGAAGTGATAGCATGGAGCTTGTCAAAGGAAGTGGGAGCCAAACTGTATCTCAACAGTAGTACTTCTGTTCTCAAGAGAAGGGGAGGTATTGATGATAAGCTATGAAAGGAAAATGAGCTTTGGTTTAGAGATTGCACAGAGACTACCTGAATTTGACGTTGTGGGAAAATTAATTATATTGTTCCTGTCACCAAACTATCTATCTGGACTCAGCCATGTACTCCTTTAACTTTCAGGAAGTGTGTGTTCCCCTTACCAATTTGTAAAAGACAGCCCCCAAGTGAGCCACCTGCCGTATATTTCTTTCATACTTTAAAAAGAGACCAAAAAAACCATAAACTCCTATAATTTTCAGCAGAGCAGATTTTAGAATAAAATTGTGGAGTTCTGCCTGAAGCTTTTGGCATGTGACTGTGCCATCATTACTTTGCTGAATTTAAATTACTTGATACATTGATGAATTTAAATTACTTCACAAGATCGATAGAAACTGATTTGTGAAAACTGCTGAACAGTAATTGGATTTAAAGTCTAATACAATTATGTTTGAAAAAAAGGTTTGATATCTAAGCTAACACAGAGTGGAAGACCATCACCTTTCCTCTCTCTCCATGCAGATATGCATCCAGCTGTAGCTGTGGAAAACTGTACTGCTTATGTAATACAGGATGGCATATTTTTATACATCTGTCATATTTTTAATGTAGCATGAAGTAAGTCTATTGCAGTCGTGACCTCCATCAAATTCAAATTCTTCTAGTGTTGTATTTCACTTTCCCATTGTTTCATCATGGAAAAGCTCCTTGTGTCTATCAAAAAGGTTTTTTTCTGAAGCTAAACTGGGTTTTGTTCATCAGAAAAGAGAATGGAAAACTGTGAAAACAAAGTGAAAATCACCAAATAAAGTGTTCGTGGCTTGTTTCTAACTAATGAAAAGTTGTTTTCATTAAATAGTAGGCTTTATTCCTACTTAAACATACTTAGCAGTTGGACAGCTCTTCCCATCTTTTTTGGTTTGATCCATCCTTTCTAGATATTTCAGTAGCTTGCATTTACTGAGGTCTGAAGTATCACCTTTCTTTCTGGCATCTATACCACACACTATATATTAGCAGAAGTCCCTATGCTGGTTTTTTTTTTGTGACTGAAATCAGTGTTTTTCCAATAACAAGAAGATACCTGCTACAACATTTAACATAAAAATTATAATCACAACTCAGAGCATTTTGTGTGTTGGAATGGCAGTTCTATGCCTAGTGTTGCTGAATTATCCTCAAAACTGGTGTGCTTTTACAATGCAAGTGGTCTACTTTTTTCTAGTGTGTAGAAACAGGGCTTGAAATCATGCAGAGAACTTTGGCAGAGGCAAGAATACATGCATAGTTATGCACACATTGTGGAAAAATAGGTTATGATCTGCTCCTTTGATTTATCCAGGCATTGTACTCAAATGCAAATTGGAAAGACAAAATATGTACATATTGCTGGACATACACTTGATAATATCCTGTTTGTCTTTTATTTTAAGGTTTATGATACACTGGCAGATGTGTGGCAAACACAGGAAGCATTTGTTTCCATCAAGAACTTTTAAAACATAATAGCAGTGCATGAAGCTACGAAACCATGACTGTCTAAACAAAGTCAGTTGCTATGTTCCTCAGCTTCTCAGTAGCTGAGTATATGGTGTCTCAGCTTTTGTTACCACTTTCAAGATACATCCTTTTCTATTCCTCTTCTTTTTTTCCAATTTTCCTTCCATTTATGGAAATGACAGAGGACATATTTCTCACCTTTGGTGAGAAGACGTTCAAATCCAGTGTCAAGTTCACGTCTCACACTTTTCTGAAAAGTGCTTTTTAAAAATTCATTTGCCAAATTGCCCAGATTCCCCCCTGTCTCTCGTACAGTGGAGTTAGTTGTTGTATGGGCTGTGGTTGCACTGGCAAAGTGTTACGGACTGACAACAATCTCAGTCCCCGACCCCCCTGCGGCACCCAGGGGACTGAGGGGCAACAGAAGAGATGGAAATGAAGGAATGAGATTTACCTTGAGATGAAGGAGGGAGGAGATAGGAAGAACGTGTTTCTAGTCTGAACTTTGTTTCCTGCCATCGTAATCTCTTTTTAATTGGCGATATATTAATTAGTTTTCCCCAAGCTGAGGCTCTTTTGGCCATGACATTAATTGGTGAGTGATCTCCTTATCTTTATCTCGACCCACAGGCTTTTTCTTCTTCTTTCTCTCCCCTTATTCTCTAGAGGGAGGGAGTGAGAGAGCAGCTGGGTGGGCCTTTGGCTCTAAGTCAGGTCCAACCTTCCATAGTTATCAACACACATGCTTGGTTTGGCAAGCAATGCTGGGTAGTGCAGGTTTACATGAGATATGTTCAATCTAGACTGCCAAGTAAATAATGTAGGAATATATCATGGCACACATTATGTATTCATATTTAATGTGTTTTGAACAAATCTCCTTCAAAATTTAAAATTACTTGATTCTTACGTTAAAAGTTTCAATTTTGCTGCATTTCTTTTTTAAGATTGAGATCCATTATGTCAGGAAAGCGTAGGATCTTTAATATACCTTCCCTTTTTTCTCTTTTTTAATAACAAAAGATTAGATGAAATTTGGGCAAAATGCATAGATCTGAAATGGCTTTTCTCTTTCCATTGACTGCATGGGGACTCAGAGATCTGAAAAATGTGCAGTAAGCAGTCTGGGCTGCCATCATGTTCTGGGTTGAGGTGATGTGGTAGATACCTACCTCTGCCTTGGCACAATGGCCAGCTTGGCTCAATGTGCCCACTGCGCGCTTGGACTGAAGGTCGGGAGGATTCTCTACGACTGAAAATGCTGCAATCTGATTCTTCCTATTTGCAAAAAGAGAAGAAAGGAGACTTTTCACTCCTTCCCCAAAGCTGAGTAGAAGGCATGGACAAGTGTAAAAGAAGAACACTAACAACCCTTTCTGTAAGCTGTGTATGTGTTTTTTCTCAGCTGTTCATTTTTCATTGTGAAACAGAGTAACTTCACAAAGAGAGGTACTGAGCTGAGCAGACTTCTGGTTTCTCGGTTGGCCTTTAAATCACTACCAACCTTTTGTAATGAAAGAGAAAAACTTTGTTGAGGGAAAATACAGAGATTTTATAGCAAATGAGCTTTTTGGACTATTTTGGTCCCTGAAATGATATGAACATGTCTGAATAAGTGACTGTCTTGTATGTCACAAAAGACCTTCAAAGAAGAGAGTGAGGAGGCACTGAAACACTTAACATACAGTTACAGGGAGCGGAAACACTGATCTCGTAAGCTGCAGTTTGGAAAGGGGAAGAAACACATAGTTCCCTGAAATACTAACTAGATAGTGGGGTTTTCCCTCCTTTTTTCTGATGTTTTTTGATTCTTATTAACATGAAAAGGTGACACTCCAATTATACAGAGTTATTGACAGTGTCTTATGCTAAATTAAATAATGCATTATGCCTGTTAGTTTAAGTGGACACGATTTTTTTAACTTACATACTTTTGTTACAGAATTTTGCTAACAAAACTGCACTGCTCTTCACAATTTTGGAACATAAATTGTAGCCTGCAATAAAGTGTCAACCCATTGTGCAGATATGCTGATACAGCCAGCTTGTTTTGCTTTCACTAATTCTTTATGTATTGTAAATTGTAATATGTTTTTTGTTTTAAGTAAGTTATGTGCCTGTTAAAGGTTATGGAGCCCCAATTCTGCTTTCATTGACAATCGCATTTCTGCTGAATTTCTTTTGGTTTACACAGGTGACCCTGGATAGTCTTAGACCTAGATTTAAAGAACAGTTCTGCCTGTGTCCTACAAGACAGCACAGTGTTAGCCCTCTGTGTCAGAGCGATACTTGCTGGGCACACAGAAGTAAGGAGTAATGAAGTATATTTGAACCATAAGAAAGCATAAATAAATCAGTCAAGCTACACACAAGCAGCTGATCTTTGGAAAGGGCTAGAGCCAGTTTTATATAATTTCTTTTCAGAGAAGAACCACGGAGTGTTTTCAATGCACATAAATGAAACACCTTGGCATCCGCTGAAGCAGACTTGGATCAGGAGAGCTGGCAACCTCTCATAAGAAGCAGTTTTTGTTGAACTGCCTTTGAAGAGTTTGAACTGGCAGTGCTGTGTTCTGGCTACAGGATAACTTGGCTGAGAACATTAGGATTTCCCCTGACATTAAGTCATTTAAAGTAAAAAAAAAATAATTTCCTTCCCTCCCAGCTCCATTCAGGAGGAGAAGCTGTTTTTACTGCCAGACTTGCTGAGTGTTAGTCCCTCATGAAAGGAGCAGCAGAATTAAAACCATTTACAATTTTAGTAATTAAAGACCAGAAGACACAAATTAGAAGTATATTAAGTAGCTCATATTTAATGGGCTCTTAGATTTCATTTTGCAATCCCAACATGCAAAATTATGTAGGAAAGCAGAGATAATTAAACATTGATAAGATATGAGAACAGTCTCAAGAACTTGGACAGGAGTACTGATTTTGAGAAATGTAGTGGTAGGAGGAGGAGAAGAGTCTCAATCGTGAACTTTGGGGACTGTGGCTCCTAGAATCCAACAGCTTGAACAGCAGTCTTTCACAAAACCATATGAAAAAATTCTGATTATAAAAAATTGGTTTGCAAACTCTTTGCATTTTTGTCTCTTTCCTTGGTCTTGACTGAAGATTTTGTAGAATCACAGGATGGTTTGCATTGCAAGGGACTTTAAAGATCATGTAGTTCCACACCCCTGCCATGGACAGGGACTCTTTCCACCAGACCAGATGGTCAAGGTCCCATCCAACCTGGCCTTGAATACTTCCAGGGATGGAGCATTTCCCCATGGCAGTGTTGCTTCTTAGTGCCAAACAAAGTGGAATTATTAGTTCAGTATCTCCAAGTGGTACTTCAATTTATGTATCACAGAAAATTACTTTCCTTTTATTTCCAACATGTAATCCTTTAATTTTTTTCTTGAGGAGGCTACCACTGCCTTGCTGCTGGGTGTGCATTCTGTACATCTGCACTTTACTGTTATTTTTCCTCAATACCACCTGGTTGGGTGTGAGACAAACTCTTATATTTCACAAGTTTTCTTTGACTTGGATTTGTCCATTTTGAGCTTGAAAACATTTCCAACTCTGTATCTCTTGAAAAATTGTAACTGCAGATTTTCATGTATCACCTAAAATTTCAATTTCAATTTTGAATAAAATTTCTTTGAAAATATCATTAGCTGGCACATCTGTTTCAGATTTGTCTTGCAGGGGATTATATATTGCTTAGTAATTTGAGCAGGCATTATTTTAAGTGTCATCTTTGCTCTCTAATTCTCTAGGATTTTGTCCACAATGTTTTCCTCTTCACTTGTCATGGACATCTCCTGCAAATTCTGTAAAATGCTTAAGCCTAAGTATAAAACTTTTAATTTGCCACTGTAACTCCAGAACTTGCTCATTTCTGTATGTCTGAGACATAGAGTCGTCACAGATAAAGAAGACAAAATTTTCAAAGGAAGCAAAGAAAATAATACAGAATTTCTTCATGGTTTTCCTGAGTTGCAGACCCTAGTGGTACTCCACCACTCTCTCCTGAAACAATCCCACATTAACATTTTTCCTGTTCTGAAGCAGAAGCAGGTATTTAGTACGTCATGCTTGCTCTCCTTGTTTTCAAAACCTTGGATTTTGTCTCGATAGGGAATACTTTAATCTCCCATTTCATGTGCAACTTCTCATATATCAGAATGCATTTTTCTTTGAAACAAAAGTTTGATATTAAATGAGCAACTGTTCAAAGAAAAAAAAACGTGCAAAACCAATAGAAGGCTGCTGAAGTGCTTGAGAATACTGAAATGCTGATGCTCCCTCTTGTGGTGTAGCTGAAATAAAACAAACCAAGGAAACTGTAACAGTTTAATGCATTGTTTTCCTTGATCAATAACTTTGGTAATTTGATTAGTAACCTGGTGCTGGAAATCCTGGTGACTCATCAAGAATCTGTTGCTAAAAGAAAGTATTCTCTTGTGTATTTCTACAAAAGAAAATAAAATTAACCAAAATTTTATTTGTAACCAATGTATTTCTAACCAGCCTGATACTTCATTCTAGCTTTGTTTCAGAGTTCAGCTGTCCATTTGCTCACGAGTGTTTGAGGGGATTATCTGTAAGGAGTGTGGCAAATTTGTGATCTGACAGCTAGAACCTGAAAGCCACCAGACTAATCACTAACTAAAACATGCATTAAATAAAATCAGATTATGGCATAGCTAGTCGCTGAGACTGTGCTGTGCATAGAGGAAGAGGGGAGAAAACACCTCTCCGGATACAAAACCTCTTGGGCTTTTACTCAAATCTAGCTGGGAGCCAGAACCAGGAGTCTGAAAATTACCCTCTCCTTTATGTTTAACTCTTTCATGCTTGTTTTGGTAAGTTTAGCAAGCACAGTAAGTTTTTGATACATATATGTATATGTCTCCAGAATTTCCTGTAAATGGGGTATATGGCCAGTGTTAGCTCGATTGATCTGGTCTCTCAGACCTGTAAAGCATCAGTGTGGCCATAGTCCGTGCAGGCATTTAACACTTGAGTCTACTGAGACTTGGAAAATCTAGTTTGAAGTGCACCACAGGTTGGTGCATTTAGTTTGCTTTAGCCATTTGATGTAAAATAATTTCAGTAGAAATGCTGAGGTCATAAAAAAACATTTGTATAGTGGGGAAAAGAGAGCAAAAGCCAAAAACCAAAACCAAACCAAAGAATGTGACAGATTTCTCATACTGAGCATCTGAACTTAGAGGACAGTGTCCGACCATTATTGATAGGATGCTCCCATCATTGTGCAGTCCTGTTTAAATACAAAGGTTTATAATGCTCCAGTTTTCCAAACGGTGAGTAATCATAAGTAGACATTCTAAGGAATTGCACCAAGCAAAATCAAGCTGCCATAAAGTTCATGTATGGCACTAATTGCAATTTAACTGTGTGGTTATTACAAGAGCTTTTAATTAACTCAGTCATCATACTGTGGCATACAAATTGTGCATAATAGCAGCATGCTGACTATAATGACAATAGGTTTGTCTGAACTGTGAAAATCAGGAGTTTTATAATTTTCTGAGGTTTCTTTCTATGCCCTAAAATATTGTGTGGTATTTAAGAACATTTCAAAAAAGGAAAAATAAAAGAAAAAAATCCTAGCAAGTTGCTGAGGCTTGCCTGTTTTTAAATTTTGTAGAAGTCTTTAATTTTTCTTAAATTCAGCGAGATGTATCTCACTGAATTATATTTCTGATGATTTTTCAGTTTCACTTTTCTATTTTTAATCCCCTTTGAGGGTCATTTTACACTCCATTTTGTTTTTGAAGCCTAGAAAAATGCTCAGTTTCTGGAAACGTTAAGAAGGAATATAATTCCAGTGAAACTGGAAGATAGTAAGAATACATTCTGATCAGATATTGCTGCAAAATGGTCTTTTATTAGTTCATTAGGGTAGTGAGACAATTGCCCTTCTCTAAAAGTTATGATACCAGTCTCTCAAGACTGGTAATAATAGCACTGAATGATTTTTCACTTGGAAGGTTAATTTTGCAGTTCAGAGACTAAAAATTAAGAAACAGTGTAGGTAATGGATGTAGTTGCAGTCCTTCAGAAAACATAAGAAATACAACTGGGTGGTGTTACACCTACCACATCTACTTATTTCTGTAGATATAAAGAATGCATTAAAAAATAAATAAAAAGCAGACATTATCATGGAAACTGTATTTATCTGGTTTTTAGACTATCATGAGCCCTGTACTGGGAAATGAGATACTGGGATATTTTATTGATTATAAATTATTTGGCTTACAGTCAGAACAGGCACCTGAAGGCAAGACAAGAGTACATGACATTTTCATGTGCACAAGTTTACTGAAGAAACTAGGTGATAAGACTATGCTAGTGAGGGAGGCAGAAGTAAATTTGTCATGCACATAAAGTTAATGGTTTAAACGTGGCATAAAAGTGACAGACAGTACTGAACAGTTAAAAAAACCCAGGTTGGGTTCAGCCAGATGGGCAATACAAGCATGATGTACCACACACAGAAAGAAAAACCAACACCACACAAAGCCAGGGGTCCAGAGGTTTAAATATCACAGACAAGAGAAAGGTAACAGAGATGCTGACATCACCATTGTAAATGCTGAAGTAGCTCATCCTTCATAGACTATGTCTGAGTAAGTAAGTGACTGCTAAAGAGCTAATTTTGTGCTGCTTCTCTCATTAACAGAACTGAGTTCTCAGCAGTGTGATTACTGTCATGCATATCTTTGTGAGAATGGCAGGGGTGTACATGGTGCTGTGCAAAATTTTTTATTAGAATTTTCAGAATTTTCCAACTCTGGGGGAAAAATGAGTTATTAAAAAGACAATTCAGATAATTACTGGCTTTTAATGTTATTTTTATAAATAAAGTTTACCCATGATTAATTTTAAGAAAGATTTTGTATTTGAAACTAAGATTTGCATTTACATGTATCAGTGAATGCAAATTTCCCAGTATTGCAAATGCATTTCTTGAGACATTGACTCAAAGAGAACAGAGAAAGGCTGTTAGTATTTTGAAACAACTGTTTATGCACATACGAAACAAGTATCACCCATATTCCAAGGTACTATGACTGTAAAAATTATTATTTTCTTCTTCTGTTCATTTTAGTCAGAGCAAAATAAAATGAGTCTTTATTTTAAATTCAAGAAATATGGATCTCTTGTTTTCCTAGTAAAGGTTAATGTATATGGGGGATATTTTTTAGTTTACTATAGGTGGAGCCGATTTATTTATTTTTGTTTTTCTTTTTTTCCCTTGACCTGAAAGACAGGTACTCGTCTGCTCAGGATCTGCATTAGCCAGCAAGTCATCTCCACCCTGTTTCTCCTCTCCCCACAGGCTCCCACCCTGCAGTCAGGCTCTGCAACAGCAAAGGTGCCTTGTTCAGATATGTAAGGCACCTGAAACCTACAACACGCTACACACCTGGCCCATGTCTGTCATGAGACAGAGCCTCCTTCCCAAACATCTGGACCTGACTCTCACTCTCACTCTCTGTTAAACCCTTATTTTTATTCTTGGTAAGACAAAGAGTAGTTCAAGAGTGTATGGCAAGCTGGAACTCAGGCAACTCAAATGATCAATTGCTTTGTCATAAAAGCTGATCATAAGCATAGTGCTCCCTGTGTCACATCAGTGCGCATAAAAGAATGCGATCAAACGAAAACATTTTTTGTCTCAGGTGTATCTCCATTATATTGGCATAGAGTTGCTGATGGGATAAGCTGCTGCAGAGGCTGGCACTGAAGGAGCAAACTCACATAAGGATGCATGAAACATAGAAAAAGTATAGAGACTTACAAGGAGGAAAATGGGGAGTCCAGTTAAGCTGGTGTGTTGCGGCCCACGCTAATCCTTCCTCTCTTCCCCGGCTAGCTCCGCGCGTGGGACGCGATAGGATAAGAGGTGCTCAAGACGAGGCTCCAGGGTAAAGAGGTGAGGGAGGGGCCAGTCAGACCAATTAGTCCAGAAAGTTCTTTATTTCCAGGGGTTTAGTCCAACTGAGCCCCAGATCAAAGCTTACAGCAACTTAAATAGGGGGGAGGATACATAAGTCGGGGGAAGGGTACAACCAATGAGGGGTAAAAGAAGGCGGAGTTCAGGGAGGGAACATACATACATGTAACCAATGAGAATAACTTATGACAACTGACATCAGGGAGAACTAATGGCATAACAGGGAATAGAGAACTTTCTAGAGATAGGGGAAGGGTTCAAGGGAGATGGACATGGGCCACAGGAGGGGTTTTGGTGATAGGCAGGGAAAGCACTGGAACAAAGGGAGGGACTCCGGGTGACGGATAGGGAGGCAAGGGAGAGAAATAACCATAGAAGGGATATTAGGGGAAGGGGACTCACCACCCGAGGGGGAGAGGGGGGGGGGTTAAACCATCTTTATAAAATTAAGAAAAAACAACAAAACCGCACTACAACACTGGTGGAATATGCTTTAATGTGTTCTGAAGAAGATGTAATGGGGGAAATAGTGTGAGAGAAGTTTGAAACTGAATTGAGGACAAGAAGGAATGTAGTAAGATGCTGTCCAAAGAGACACTGCTTCTAGGAAGAAACGGTGAAATGAATGCTTCAAATGATGTTCAAAGTGTAATCCCTTAAGGGACCTTAGTCATATGTCCAGAGATAATTGTCTTGCAGGTAAACTCATGCATATAATTTGAAGGGAGTTTAAACTATAACTTGGCTGCCTGAGTTGTGACATGTGAACCACAGCTTAAAAGGACTGCTCACTTTCAACTTAACCCTCAATTTCAAATCATAAGGTGAACACTGATTTTTGTGTAGTTATAATGCTGATTCTTCTTTTCACTGGCCTAAGCAAGCACATTCAGTGAGTCTTTCATTATCACCACTTAAAACATGCATGACAACAAACTCATCAAAATTAGATGTGTTTATTCTAAATTTTAAATGTATTTCTTAACTAGCTTTACAGCAGTTCTTAGTTGGAAAGATGGTCCCTAAGACTTGCACTACTCTCTTTAATGCATGATGATTGACGCTGACGGCAAGCTGCCCGGGGGCTGCGCAGCATCTAACTGCAGGAGGTGTCCTTGAGAACAGGACTTAGCTGCAGCAGGCGATGCTGGCTCCCTTGCAAGGAGCAGGCTGCAAGACGAACGTAACAGGAGCGCTGGCAGAGGTGAAGAATGAGGGAGGGACTCTCTGCATGGTTTCCAATCCTTTATTGCAGGTGAAATGTCAGAGGCAGAAGAGCAAAAAAAGGAAGCTGTGCAGGGGTTTTCATATGGGGGTGAAAAGGGGCAGAGTAAAGGGATACAACCAACGGGGTTTGATTAAACTGGGAGGTGACAAAGGGAAAACATGCAATAGGGACAACTCAGGGGAGGGTTTCATTTGAATTAAAAAATGAGGTACCGAATACAGCAGAACTTTCCAGAAATCATACATATTCCATAAGGGATATGCATAAATATGAGGATATACATAAAACTGGGTGGGGAAATCTTAAACCAACAACGAAACAATATGCAAAACACAGTTCCCGGGGGAACATGGGAACTCACAGCAAAGTTAGGCTTCAGTGCCCTGGGTGCCCAACCACCAGTGCTTTGTTTCTGTGGATGCTGCGGTTGCTGCCACATGCACTGCAACAGATGATCACTTGAAAATGAGATTTATTTGCTGTCTCTGTCTTACACATGGGAACATAAAATGCAATAGGAAACAATAATCTTTGTTGTGTAGCATACACACTCCTTCCTTCACATGGTAGCATTTCGAATATGTTTCTGCTTCAAAGTTGGATGCCTGTCTTAAAAGCCACACTGATCTCCTCTCCCTTTTTCTCTCTAAAAGCTGACTACCTATTGACTACCAAGTTTTCGTAAATTACATACAGTATTAGTTTTCCACCAGTGCTAGCTTACACAAATGCATGTTGTTCAGTCTGCTTAATATGTCTTGTCTGATGTGATTACAAGCATAACTATCTCTTATTTAATAAATATATATGTAGCCCTGATTATTCAATGACTAGGAAGAGTAATGAGCTATGAATGTGATTTGACATCCTCTGTCATACAAAATGCTCAGTATCCCATTTTACAAAGAAGGAAATGAGAGTTCATGTGATTTTTTATTATTGACATCTAGATCAGAAAGCCGGACAGAAAATTCCTTGATATTTTGAACATCTGCAGTCCAATATCATTAAACTTACATCTTGGGTCAGTACATCTTACAATGTTGTGATGCAAGTTTCCACCATGCTAACCATTCACTATATACTTTGTGTAACTGGGCTGAACATGCCATAATAATTCATCAACCCTGAAAGAAAGCACAAAGTTCAATTGTGATTGGGATATATTAAAGAAAAAATGAAAACATGCTGCTGTTCACAATACATCATATTGTCTGAGGTTACTGATATTGTCTGCATAATAATACACTTCCCTTAAAGGAAAAAAAAAGCAATCAATAAAATACATAGTGATTTTCTCATACGCATGGTATCCCTTAGAAAGGAATGCTTTGATTATTTTTTTCTACTATAAAATGACTAATTATGTGTTTGCTGCATTCATTATGGATACAGTGTTACAAAGTGTGATAATTAAATATGCTTTTCTTACCTTAGTCTTTTTTTCTTAATAAAATGTTTTGAAATTGAATTGAGAGATACATAACAATTGTTGCTTACAAGTATTCTTTCCTTCTTCTTGTGGCTTTTTTCCTTTTAGGTGAATAAAATATGTGGTCCTCCTGTAAGGAATCCTAAAGAGTCTCCAGGTTGCTCCTTTGATCAGAACAAAGATAATCAAGGGTTGAAGATGTTCTCTAGAGACAGTGAAGAAACACTTGCCAACAGAAGAAAGTAAGACATTAGTTTTGCAGACAGAAAGAATGAATAAAGTAAGCCATTAATTTTACAACAGAGGAGATTATGCTCAATGCAATGGCATGCATTACTAGAGAATAAAGTCTCCAAAGAATGAAACATTTTAGCAACACAGTCTACTCTACATTGTGGAAAGGGTAATTTCATGACTAGATTTTGTTTTGAGAAGTAATGGACATTATGACCAGAGTCATTTGGTGTGGTTTAAAGTATTTATGAGGGTGGATAACATTGATAGAAGATGAGTGTTAGCTCTATGTGTAATTTTTAAAATTACATTTAACTTTACGTATCAGCAAGCATTATTAAATCTGACAAAAAGCAACTGTAGCTTTTTACAGAAAACTATTTGTACAAGCTGATAAGACAGAAAAAAATGAATGACTTTTCTTACATACTTTTTCTGCTGTAAAAAATGAGACAACTAAGCATTTGGGACTAAATCTTGAAAGCCTTGTTCAAGCAAGACCTGCTGATTTTTTTTCCACTGGCTCTTTTGCTGGTATATAGCAAACTGAAATGACTGCAGAGGCTTGGAGATTTAACTTAAACCTGGTTCGGCACTGTAGGATGAACTTTATGTAACTATATGAGTTAGGTATTTGAGCTGCCTGTGGAAAGGAGAACTCATTTTAGTTGCCCACACATCTACAAGCATCCAGTGCCACTCAGGGATACCCTGGGGTATCCCAACTGATCTTCTCCTGCCAAGAAGGATGCAGGTGTCCTGTAAGTTGTATCATAAAGTTCAAGCCTGACAAGAGTTCAAGAACTATCTGGACAATACTCTCAGGCGCATTGTGAGACTCTTGAGGATCGTCCTATGCAGGGCTAAGTGATGGACTCAATGATCCTTGTGAATCCCTTCCAAATCAGCAGATTCTGTGATGGCTTCCAGCTTCCTGCAGGTATCTTAGGTAGCTGAAGGAATCTCAAAGGCCAGTCTATACTTAGACAAGTTAATCAGGTCTTTAATGACCATTAGTAGTAATAGCACTGCAAGGCATTAGGAGTGTTGCAGTTAAGACTAAAAGCTCCATTATGCAAATAAAGTACAAAGTTAAAATCAGAAATTTCATTTCTGTCGTAGCGTTTGCTAAAATACAGAGAAGTTTTCTTTGTCCTCTTTTTCCTCTCATTTCACTTTGTAGTGCACAAGGAAAAAGAAGTGAGAGAATTGCACAGAATAATTGCTCACTCCTGATGCCTGGAGAAGAAAAGATGCCTCTGAGCTTTAAAGGCAGACCATTCTTCTCAGTGTAAGGACCTTCAGTCACTAAAAAGTGGAGAAAAAACCCCAATCAAAAATACAAATACAGGTTTTTTAAAACATTGTGGGAGCAGAAAGATATGCCAACCATAAGTTTGCTTTTGCCAGAACAGGAGTGTTTCAGGGAATACCCATTACATGGGTGCATGTTTCTCAGTTACACTTAGCTAAGCAAGTTCTTGATGTTTTCTGATTGCTAACACTCTGCAAACACAATACCGTATTCTAAAATCTCACTTAAACCAGGACTGTTCCATGTCTCAAAGCACAGAACACTGGATTGACTTCAGGGAAATTGCCTCAGAGACCTTAAGGGGCATTAGAGGCAGTGAGCAAACACAAAGCAACATTGTTTTCCCTTCCCTTCCCTCTCACCTGCCTGAGATTCTGGAGACACTTCATGGATGCAAACTCTGCACCAAAAAGGGGAAGGGAAAGAAAGTTTGACATCCACTGACGCAGATTTCAGTTTAACAACTTCATAGTCGATATCATCTGCAGTTGCTACCTCCTGGATCACCTCCTTCCTCATTAGTCACAGTCACTTTACATTTCATTTTATATTCCCATAGCAACTGTAAGAACCTCACACAGAAGTGTGACTTCAGCAAGTGCTTGCAGCCTGCTTTTAAGGAAGTGCTCTTCTCTAACTCCACCTTATTTACCTCTTGTGGTACTTCTGTTTTCCAAATGCATGTCCAGATGAAAGTTTACATTTTAAAGTACATGTTGGGCTGCCACTATCTGAACTTTTCCTGAATGATTTGCACCTTTGGACGTAAGCTGATATTTTCTGGTACTATGTGGTAAAAGAAAAAAAAAGAAATTTCTCTGTTCTCTGCCAAATATTGTTAGATTAATTTTAAAAAAATCTAAGCAGACCCTTCCATAGCAATATAGAAAATATATAATGCTTTTTTCTCCAGAATTTCATACTGCAGACAGCTTCTAGTACAGAGAATGAAATTATTAAAAAAAAAAAAAAGAGAACTTTTCTGAATTAACAGATAAAAAGTATCTTTGGCTTCCACTGACTGTAACTTCACATTTGTGCTCAGCTGCCTATAATTACATGTTATCTAGTCTAGAAGATGATCATGTGAAAATTGACATTCATACCATCTGCCCTTCTAACTACTTTGGTCAGACATCAACAGGGGCTGAAATCAGTTATTACTTCTCTATGAAATTTAGCTTTGTCTCAGGATATATTTACTAATAAACTGAATGACCTTTCTGTTAGAATGCAGTTTGTGACAGGATATTATGACAGCTATATTTATTTATTTTTATTTCTTCTTCAGAAGAAATTCCAACAGTTCACTTTGAGAGGACTCTCTAAACACTATTTTTCACCCAGAATGTAAACATAGAGCATAGACAAAATCAAAATCAATCCTACTCAATGGGATTTGGAGTGAAATTGCAAACCCACTGTGCACACAGGATTCAATTCTGGGTGTGGAGAAATAAAAGATACGACTATTCATGGCTAGGAGAGTGTGGATGAATCATATTTAAAACCTAATGCATATAGGCAATTATATGATGGCATGGTTAGAATGGCCCCTACATGAGATTTTTCAGAACTACAGTTTCAGAATTAGCAGGGCACTCACATCACATTTAATGGACATAGTAAATCAAAACCACTGTGGTTTGTGTAAAATATTTGCCCTATTCCATGAAGGAACATACGGCTTTTTAAATGATGGACTGTATATAATCTCTGACGTTTTATCTGTTTTATTTGAAGTAAACAATAGTTAAAACTTAAATTCCTTGTAGAATTTTAGGCATATGGTGACTAAATACAGGGAAATATGTATATTATTCCTGGTATTTTTTCACAACTCCAGATACTACACAAGAAGTTAACATAAAGTGAAGCTTGCTGAGTTACAGAGGAATGAGTACAGCATTTGGTGGTGCTTTTCAGTGTGCCTGCAGGTCATATATAACTCAGGAATGGGTCATGTTCCATTCCAGAATGAATAAGTATTTTAATTTTTCACAGTAGGAAGTAGTCTCCAAGGAAGAGATTTTCAATACATAAACAATTTATATTAAATATCACAATTCTGTTAAGAACATACTTAGTAATTCATTTGTTTTGAATTAAGTACAAAACCTTATCATTACCTCTAGCCATCTTAAAAGTTATTTAAAATAACAATACATAATTTATAACCTGCCAGCATAGCACATGGTAGAACTGATACAGTCTTTCAGACAGTTATTTAAATCTTTACTAAATATTTAACACCTATATCTTAAACCCATTTTACCTAAATCTTGAGTTGCTGCATAACTTTAACTAATATTTTTGTAATATTTGTAAAGATATGTAAGGGACTTCTTGTTAGCACTTTTGAAAGGCAAGAGACTTATTCATGTGCACCTCGTTTTTAATTTGCTATGCTTTTTTTTGGAGCATTTTTTCATTTATTTGTCCAACTGTAGCATTGCAAACTGTGTCACTACTATGCAAAAAAATTTCAGATTGAAGGAAAATAGTTCCTGTCCCAGAGCACAGGTAAAATAGGGGTTTTTTTCAATTTAATGGGAGTATCAACTCTGTAAACAAATGAAGAGTATCTAGAAGTATCAAACTCATCTATTGACAAATCAATTTAAAATATCGCTGGAACCAGCGGAGAGTAATGGAATAAACACATTCCTTATCTTGTAGAAATGCACAACAGCAAGACGCCCTAATGTTGTTGGTTGACACTGAGAATTATTTCTCGTGTTCCTGTGTGCAGGGAGTTTATCAGCCACCTCCGGCTCTACAGAGCCTTCTACGGCGGCCTGGCGGATCAGCTGTGTGGGAATGAGTTGGCAGCTGCTGATGGACTCCCATGCTGGAATGGAGAAGATGTCGTAACAAGGTACTTTCTGACTCACTTTTGTCGTTTTTCTTTTATAAGTCGTGTTTCACTAAAACAGCTTCCATTCGAGTCGGGTACGGTGTTTCCCTGTATCCGTGTCAAGATTAGTTTGAAAAATAAATAACCATGGGTTCCCTTCTCTCAGGCTTCACCTGTACACAGTAAATAAAATCTCCCTGCATCTCTGTTTAGGAAAAACAAAAGAATCCTAGTGTTCTTCAAACATTTTTCCTTCAAATTTGCAGCACCTAAACATACACCAGAAAAGAAGCTGGACTGGCATTTATAAAATACAGTTGGATAAAAAGAATATGGTTTTCTGTTTGAGCTTGATCTTTATAAAATGCTCCTTTTAATGCAGCGTGTGGTAACAGACTCAAGCTTAAAACCTTCTCTGGCTCTGAAGTATGAAGTAATCTCTTAATATATATCGTTTCCCATGAGAAAGCTAAAAGTTAAACATGAAGATAAAACATTTTACAAGTGAAGCACGTATTTTTTTATATATGCAGTAGCTTGGGAGACATCATTCAGCAGCAATGGCAAAGAACAGATAATAAACTGCTACAGTCCTAAATGTGTGTCTCTGGAACCAATATATTACACAGCTTATAAAACACTACCATTTTTGGATGACAGAAAGATTTTCAGAGAGCTGATCTCTATGTTTCTGATTTATTGCTTTGATCACCAAAACAAGTATTTCTCTGAGGAGGAAATCCTTCCCTTCCTGATGACACAGAGCAAAATATTGAAAAGTTCATTGCAATTATTTGTAATAAAAATCATGATGTTAATGTGGTGTGTATTAGTAGGTAGTATCAAGGGTCACATCAAAGAGGGCTGTGAGTTAATAAAGTGTGAGATAGCTGGTACCAAGTAAGAGGGAGCAGTGGACAATATGCACCTTTAGGCATCTCTAAAAAGTTAGGTAGGAGCTGTCATTTATTGGTATCTAAGGAAACTTAATGGACATCCTTTTAGCAAACAGCTACAGGCCCACTTTTCTTTATCTTCTTGGGCAGTCCTGTGCTTTGGCGGCACCAAGGTCCAGTGAGTGGCAGACTCTCTTGATAGTCTCACTGGCAGCTTTTGTCCAAAGATTTCAACAACCTTCTGAAGATGCCATGTTCCTTCTTAAGTTAACTGTATTTGAGATTTAATCTCAACTGTACCTCCTTGCTTTTGTTTTTCTGCCCATCCCCTGGTTGATTTAAAGTATTCCTACCCAATGTCTCAGTAACAATATAAAGTGAGGGTCTTGTAATTACAGAGTTCCTAAGAACAAGGTTCTTCTATCATTACTTTTGGCTGCTTATATACTTACTCTTAATATATTATATATTTTCAAACCTATATTATTATATTGTACGGTACTATTGTATTTATTATTACGATACGTGATTATACTGTTACTTTGTTTATACTGTTATACTGTACTGTTTGATTTTGATTGATTAGACACTAAAGTCCTGATAGAGAAATGAAACATTCTCTAAATTCTCTAAAGTCATTGTATTTTTTAAAAGTAATTTAATATATATGCTAATATATATATATGTAGGCTATATATATGCTAATATGTATGCTTATACATATATATGTGCGCATATATATATACACACAATATATTTATCATTGGATCCACCCAAAGATATAATGGGTGACAATAACACTGTATCTTAAAAGTAAGGAATACCACTTTGGTGTTAGTTTAACTTAAAAATTTCCTTAACTAAAATACTTTGTATATATATTAATGTACATATATTTATCTTTTTGGTCAGTAAATGTGTCAGCTTTCTGAAAGAGCTGAGATGTAGATAATAGAAGTACAGAATAATGATCAAAACCAGAAGAGCAGGATACTCTGAATTGCTCTAGATTATCAGCTGGAGCTGAGACCTGCAGATTTGTTCCTACATCTCAAGACCTCTGATTGTACGCTAAATACGTTGTGTTAAATAATCTCCTGTTTCAGTATCTTTATGAAGGCACTCAGATCTGTCCTCTTCCATTCCTTCATTTTGCCTTCTTCTTCAGTCAAAATGCCCTTCATTCCATTTTGTTTATATTTGTTCTCTTTGTTCTCTTGTAACTGAAGGGGGAAAAGCTTTCCTGCACTTTGACTGAGATATGGGGTTTTTTACTATTAGTATGATTATTACAGAAGTGATGATCTAGGGAGAAGTGTCTATTATCTGCTTTCATAATGGCTAGGATGCATAGCAAGCATTTGAAATACATTCTGCTTAAACATTAGCAAGAGTTTTCTAGTGACAAGGGCAAAAATAAGTAGTTTTCTTGTCCAGCATCTGCGTGAAGGATTTTTAAAAATAGGCAAGGCAAGGCACTGAGAAATGATGCAGCAGAAGCTTATTTTTCTTAGAGATATGGAGATAAATTGGATAACTTCTTAAAATCTCCTCAAGCCCTATGATTCTGAATCTAGGATTATCTAAATCCTGTGTTTCTCAACTTCTATTGCCATGATCCCAGGATGCTGTGACATTTTAGAAGCAATAATGACCTGAGCAGTCATCATCACTTTTCTCTCTAAATACTGAAGAACCTGTACACTCATTCTCTTTACTTCTTTTGTTCACCCCTCATCCTGCCTTCCCAATAGTATAATAATAAATAACTATATTGATGAACACATCAGTGCATCTCACCAGTGTTTCTGACACTGATGGGGAAAAGTTGTATTGTTCAAATTAGTTAAAGATCCCTCTTGAGATTCTTCATTCTTTCCATCTGTTTTTGCCTTCTGTTTAAAAAACATGTGCCGTAGCTGCTGGTGACTGGAAGTTTGGGCTTGACATGAGAAAACAATATCATGAACTATGTATTGCTGGTGTATCAGGCCCTGAAGAGATTGCTTAGACTGTTTGCTGTATCTGTGTTTCAAGCTGCAAGTAGCAAAAAGCCCTGGAGACAGAAGACAGATGAATGGGAAAAAAAATCTTTGCAGTTCTTTGTTTTCCTTTTTTGTGCATCTTTCTAAAGGAAACAATTCAAGGGTTTTAACAGCTATAATAGTGTATATCAGTTAAATCTTTTAAACTTTGCCTTCTCTAATACTATCCAAGAGATTATCAAGCCTGGATGGGAAAAGGTCAGAAAACAAAAAAGGGTATTATTGAAATGAAAGCTTACTTAACAGTTTACATTTCATATGCTTCAGCTGTTCCATTTTTGGTTTAAGCCTTTTTTTTTTTTTTTTCCCCCCAAACCACAATGCCATGGAAATATAGCCCTTGATTCTGCAATTCTAGAAATTGTTCTGGATCTAGCATTTCAGAGTACAGGCTTATGCTTTCATCAAAACCTCAGACCAGAATTCCTACACTCCTGTATTCATGCCTGGGAAGATCAGTAGTGGCCAGGATTTGTGGGAGCAAGACCATTCTCATGACGTCTGTGTCACTGCAGCACGAGGGACAAGACATCTCAGAGGAGTCTTCAGCCCTCCCACTGTCTTACCCAGCTGTGTGACTGCAGTGGTCTAGCATGAAATTGAAATTCACCTTGAAAGGCATGGCTGAGTATCATGAAAATACCTGGAATTTAGTGTTACAGGATTCATTAGGTTCAATGGAAAAAGAGGAATTGAAATTAGTAAGTTATGCACTGCACTACCAAAGCATTTGGGTTTGGAATTTCAGTAGCATCTTAGCTTTAAAGCTGAAATAGTGGGAGCTGTGCGAATGGACTGAGATTGTTCCACTTCACAAACGTAAAGAGGTTTAACTGAGATTTATACAGCTTTGGTGGTCCAGAGAGCCTGGCTAGAATGTGAAGAGCGATAAATTAAAAATACACAGAGGAGAGCATAATATGTGCTGTACGTCTTGATACCAGTGATTTAACTGAAATAAAAATAGATGTGAGTGAAAAAAATAATAAAATTATGTGCGTTGAAGGATTCAAGACTAATGGAGATTATTAAAAACAGCTAATCAAGTTTTGAAGGAAGAGTTTCATATAAAACGCATACCTGAAGTATCCAAATTAAGAGAAATTAAACAGCATGATTGATTTTAATTGCTGGGCAAATTGTTAAAAAGTGATTATAATAAGCATCTCTCATCAAATAAATGCTTAGCTTTAGCACAGCTCTTAGGCTGGAGAAATTTTCTCTTTTGATTCTTAAATATTCTGAAACAAGTACAATCCTGATCCTGTTCTTATCCAACAAAAGAAGATAAATGGTGATATAAGGGAAATTAATAAATTGATTCTAATTTCCTTCTATTTGAACAAATCATCACCTTTTAAAGTAAGGAAGAATGTAAACTGCCTTCAAAGGCACCACATGACACCTATGCAAAAGATTTGTCTGAGCAACTTAAAATGTAGAAACAGCCCATTATGGCTCTTGCTGCTTTCCCTGATAGACTGGTGCCAACAAGGACCAGCCACGGATCATAGAGAAAAAACAGCTGTAAGTTTGTACTTCCTCAAAATATGCAAATTTGGAAATGCCTGACCCAGACTGTGACCATTCAATCTTCCCATGAACTCAAAAATCTTCACACCAGTAGCTTTCCACAACAAGAGAACCGGAAGTTTGCAGATACCAGAGCAGAGTCAGTTTAAGAGGGGCTTATGATACATATTTCTGTGTCAACATAGAAAAGACATGAAATGGCATATGATCCCTTCGTTTATAATAATCGTGGGGTTTGTTCCCTATTTTGCCATGAGTTATAACAATAAAAGTAATTCCTGCTTTAATATTGTTAATATCTGGTCTCAATATATGCTTAGATAA
>WEIT01041631.1:31459-42951 GCA_013389985.1 Dryoscopus gambensis | reverse complement strand
TGTGTCCCTTGCCTTTTGTCCTTTCTCTTAGGTCCAGTTTCTAACAAAAAAATTTATAGTTTGCTGGGTTTGTCCTGGTAGACTCATTGACTTTTGTCCAGCTCAACTATTCTTATCAAATAGATGTTGATAATAGCTATTAGAAGCTTAAATTGTCAACAGTCGTTCAGCATCTCTTCCTTCCTTGAAACTTTCACGTGGAAATACTCTGCCCCTTCAAATCCCATTCAGTGTTAATTCAGTGCTTATATGCAAGTACAGAACACAAGTGACATGGCTGCATATAGTTCTGTGTCAATACAATATTAAAACAGAGAACAAAAAAAACCCCAACCAATAATAAAATGGCTAAATGTCCAACGTAATTACTTGCGCTGAAATCATTCTTCTTATGACCTTCTTTAAAGTTGGGGTTGCCTTAACTGTCATGTTTGATGCAGCTGTACTGTGAAAGAAATGTTGACCCTGATGAGCTGTAAAATCTACCAGGAAAGGTCTATAAAGACATTTATAAATACAGAATTGCTATGCTAGCTGTTCCAATGTTTGGATAAGACACAGGTTTAATGGTGGGTCATTTTATGAGAAAATTGTCATTTCATAGTTTTCTCAAGTAATAATAAAATTAGCATAAAAATTTTCTGGTGAAAGACTGACCAATTGAAAAAAAAAAGTATTTTCTAAGCCAGCATATTGAAAAGGTAGGATAGAAAGTAAAGATAACATTGCTCTTCTTGCCCCACGCCCCCTCAGAACAGTATCTCCAGCTCTTCCAATCTGATGATTGTAGAAGTGACATGTATTTTATGCTTGATGGATGAAAAGAGAGTAAAAGGCAAGATGAGCTAATAACAGTAAAGTCTGTATTGAATCAGAAATGTGTTGAGGTACTGAGAGGAATCAAGATATGTGCTTCAATCATTAGAGTTTGTCACAAGTGAGATTTGTTGGTTGATGTGCTGTCAAAGTACTGAAAGAGAAAGGTTTTACAAGAAGCAGCTAGGCATGCAGAAAAAGAAGTTTAGGACTCAAAGGACTCAGTATAAATAGAAGTTATAAAGTGAAAAAGGGTAATAAAGCTGACATCAAGAGAAGGGCAGTATTGATCCAGACTTTAAAAAAGACAAAACTTATTCAGACGCCTTGAAAAATGATCTTCTTAGTTTTATTTTCTTAAAAATCATTACTTTTAATAATTAAGCATGCCTTCACCTCTCAGAAGAGGAAAACTCAAAAATGGTCAAGTTGCATATAACTGTGAACACTATTCTTACCCTATCTGTTTTTAAATCATAACATATTATCTTAAAAATATGGATGTAATCCAGTTCTGGATTGGTCTGAGTATACATTTTCTTAAAAATACATCTCATTACACTGAAAAGTTTACCTAATTTATAGCTACTGGTAAATCTTTTTACACTTCTGAAAACTTCTGAAAGTGTCTTCATTGTAATATTAAGTTAGTGTTAAAAATAATCCTTTAAAGAAATGATACGTGTTTCCTGAGAAAATTTAACAAAGCGACTTTCTGATTTCAGAGTTTATTCTTCCAGCAGACTTTCGGAATGTGCAGTGTCGTTCAGAAATTCCTGCATGTTCCTTTCACCCACATAATGTATACCATTATCTTTTACTTTACAGTGTTTACAAAATTCTTTATACCTACATTTATTTTTTGCTAGTGGTTGACACAGTGTGCCCATCTCTACAACTGGACCTTTATTCCCCATAACCCTGCTCAAGTAATAACCACTAGTGGAGGTTGTAATGGATGCGTCTTGTCCTGAGGGCTGCAGCCATTTGAGCAGACTCAATCCATGCATTATGAGTGTGTGATGCAGAGATTAAAAAATCAGGCTCAGTAAATGATTACTGCATCAACTACTGTTAGAGCTCATAGAAAAAGAGACCACTTGGAATTTTTTGCCTGAGAGATGCAAAGGACCTGAGCCAAGAAGAATCAGTAGGAGAGCTGGTCTCTAATAAAACCACAGTGCAATTATTTTTTAGAGTGCAGTGGGAGAGAGATAAAAATAAATCACACAAACTGATACTTGATTTCAAGAAAGGGAACTGTAAAGAAAATTTTCAAAGACAGAATGAAGTTGTTCAAAAAGCCTGCATGCAAAATGAAGGCTGCTATAAATACTGGTTAGAAGACCAGCTAGACTGTGTGTCATAATTCAAAAAGAAACCGAAGTGGTCCAAAACTTCCTTGCACATCTTCCTGGGAAAGTTAAGGAGGCTGTTGCAGCTAATAGTTATCATCTAAAAAAATTGGAGAGCTTGGTCAAATAGGGAAAAGAGAAATACACATAAAAACAACAGGTCAAATGTAAAAGGAAAATTTAGAGACCTAAACCAGAAAGGTCAGAACTAAAACTTTGCAAAGCATGATGAAATTGACAGCAAAACAGTACTTTAAACACATCAAAGGCAGGAAGCCAGATAGGGTATGGGTGAGGATGCTTGGTGTAAAGAGTATATGCCAGTTGATAAGGCCGTAACTAAAATTATCAATAAATTCTTTATTTTGGACTTAATCCTGGCAGAAGGTGTAGATCAGGACCAACAACTGACCTTTACTTTCTCTGAAGCAGAGAGGTCAGAGAAGCTGGATCAGATTGAAGTAAATATACAGGAACTATTATGTCATCTAGTCATGAGTCAGATGTCAAGAAATCAACAAAAACAGATGGCCTTCAGTCAAGAGCTCTGAAATATCTCAAATACGAAGCAGCTGGTCTGCTAGACAAAGTGCATGACCTAGCATTGCAAACAGCCACCACCAGAGGACTTTGTCATTGACATCATTAACTCTACAAAAGCAGCCTAGGGTGGGATTCTGCAAAGTAGACATCAGCAACTGACTTTTTTCACTGGTTTGACAGAAGAATCTGTAATAAACTAAGACTTTTGAACCAAATGGCTTCTGTAGAGTTGTGGAGCCAAAGTTTATGAAGGGGATTCAGTGGGCTTAAATTATTTTTAGAAGCATTTCCGAAGATCCCATATCAAAAGTTACAAAAGGGAAAAATATGCCAGGGGATTGGAGAAAGATTCTTCAGTTGATTCATATTGGTTAAAGGATGGGATGCAAAAGGTTAGAAGATAATTCCCTCTCTCCAGGGTGGTTCCTTAAGGAGAACTGTCAGTATGAACTTTGTTCAGCGACTTCACCAGTATCCCGCAGAACAGTCACTGATGCTTCTTTAGGATTTTTTAGGTTGTCAAAAGTATCAGTGTCAAAGAACTGGAGATGAACCTCACAAAACGGAGACAGCAGGTAGAAAGGTGGCAGATGACCTTCATAAAAGTGAACATAAGGAATCTTTAAGGAAAAGAAGCTCAACCTCAACCATGCTGAACTTGGAACAGGCAGATATGAAGCAAATCTTGAAACCCTCATTCCCAGCTCTCTGAAATCACTGACTTGATGTGGCCATTTGGTAAGAAAAAGGCTGACAGGTTGTGCCAGCATTTGCAAAAACATATAG
This sequence comes from Dryoscopus gambensis, assembly GCA_013389985.1. Lineage (NCBI taxonomy): Eukaryota > Metazoa > Chordata > Aves > Passeriformes > Malaconotidae > Dryoscopus > Dryoscopus gambensis. The sequence continues at coordinate 39,451 of WEIT01041631.1, read as the reverse complement.
TCAAAAGATTAACTGAAGACAAGTCCTTCACTAAAGTTTCACTAAATACTATAGTATCAAAAATGGGCATGTAATGAAGCTTACAGGAGAAAAGTTCAAAGCAGCCTCAACGATATACGTAGCAGGTACTGATCTTCTGAAATGTGCTGCCACACAGCAGGCTGTGGAAACAGAAAATTTTAGCAGGCTCAAAAAGTGATTGGACACATTCTGGGAACAAGGGTTCAGAGATGGGAACTAAAAGAATGGCTGGGGATGTACTCTCATGAGCACTAAATTTAGTTGCTGCAAAAGCAATACCATGCACAACTGGTGGCACAAAAGAATGAGAAAAGAAGTAGAACTAGTAACACTAACCTTGTACATAAAAATATGAACATCAGTAATTACTCTCCCAGATTTGGTCTGAAATTCTCTAATAGAACGATGGACTAAAAGAATCCTCAGCAGGTCATCTAGTCTATTTTCTTTGACAAATACAAGGAAATACACCTTCACCAGTACTGGCAGTTGTTTCTTTGATTCTGCATGTACTACATTATCTTCCAATTTAGTCTCTTGATTAACCATCTTTACAGTTCAATTCTGTATTCCTGTAATTTAGTCAAAGTGTTTCATCCTCCTATTTAGTCCTTCCCTGTTGATTTTCCCCACGGTCTTGGAGAAGGAGAGGGATCAGGCAGTCTTTGACTCTCCCAGCAGAATAGTGATTTATTTAATTAATTACAGCTTCTTTGATAGGTTTCATTTCTCATAGAGTAATTGGTAAAATACATAGCCACCCCTCAGGGAGGATAGGCTGAAATTTTAAAACATTCATCTTCAAAATATTTCCCTACTTATACCAGAAACAGACTCCAGCAAGACCACAGGTGTACATGCTTACAAAACACCACTGATAGCCTCTTGTGAGAAAGAAAATTCTCTCACGAAACAAAAAGAGCTGCTTTTTAGCAGGATTTTGCATCGACACTTCCCTACTGGTCCAACCTATGTCTGGACATAGAATATAATTTATTTTCCATAATTTTTTCATTAAGTATTTAATTGATAAACATATTAATAAGGATATTCCAAACATCATTTGGTGCAATCCTCCTGGCTGGCAGTGTATTATATGAGAATGATTCTTTGCATGTGACTGATCAATTAGTCTTATACTGTCTTGCAATATCATGATCTTGTTTTTATTCATCACATGGTAAACTCATAAGAAGCTCATTTTATTGTCTCTTAGTCATGATCTACCTTTTGACTGCTTCTTCAATCCTAAATGTACTGTCATAGAGGAGGTTAGTTTGACACTTCAGTGCTTCCAAGGTGCTCATAACTGCTCAGTTTTTTATCACACATTTGCTTAGTAGTGTAGGGGTGGCTCAGCCTATTCTTAGCCTGCAGCCCCGCTGTGCCAGCCAAACCCTGGCCAGACAGTGGGTGGATTTCCCCGCCTCAGCTGCATTGGTTCTGTGTTACAACTCCGCCTCCCAAACCCCCTCATTGGATTGTATCCCAGTTGTGTCCTCCCCTCTCCCTGTCCATCATTGGTTCCCCTTATGTTACCAGCCCCCTTGAAAAACCATTTCCACGCCCACCTCAGGGAGTCCGGCTCGAGAATTCGGCCAGTCCAGTTGATATATCCGTCTGTGTAAGTCCTGGCTGCGTCGGATTAAAAGCTTTTGGACTGCCCTTCCCGCCTCCTTTGTTCTGGGGAACGCTTTTGCCTTGAAATCTGGCTACCTGGCCGAGCCGCACCGAAGAGGGAAAAAGCGCATTTTCCCACCCGGCTCTGAGATTCTCCCCTGCGTTTCCTCTGCTGCCTGCTGAGCGGCGAGGACGCTTGGGAGACGTGGCTGTGCTGCCTCTGCCTTGTACGCTCGGCCAGGGAAAACCCAGGAAAGCGAATATAGTAGTTTGTTTATTTTTCTGTTTTTCAGCTAAAATTTTATGAAGGTGGTTAAGGTTGTAATTCCAGGGATCTTTGGCTTAATACAAGGTTTGGGGGCTTGCAAGCGTTTTTTGTTATTTTTTTTTCCAATTGCTTTTCAGTAGAATATCACACAGTTTATTGAAGTTTTTCATTAATTTGATATGTTTATTATATGGTGTATCTTACATCTTTTATTAGAATGACCTAAAACAACCTCATGTACTTACAAACTTTAAAACATTTATATATGGTATTACTTCTCAATTTCTTTGAAATAAAATCTATAAGATTGGGGCTGGAAAATATATATCCAAGATTCAGTTAGTACTTGCCAACAGTAAATTTTTGCTGCTTGTAAGTCATCAAGTATTTTGTTATAGGTGCACATTCAAGCAAGTGAGAGAAGTGGGCAAATTATAAGGATCTGAAATTAAACCATCTTTACCATCAAATATATAGATCAGCTTCTTTATTGAGAGATCATGATATTCTCAATAACTAATTGAAATACAGCAAACATATGTGTATTTAAAATTACTTACTTTGTGGGAAAAATATAGTATTTAATAGGTTTTTAAAGGAAATGTATCTAATCCAGCATAGACCACACTATTTTTATGATTTTAAAAATGCTATAACTAGATTATTTTCAAGATAAATATTCTAATTACACTACTTCACAGTTAGATAATTACAACTGAGAGCTGCATAAGTAAGGTCCATACCTTAAGGAATATATAATACATTTTCAATCAATAAATTAAGGGCTTTGATAGGGCATGACCTTATTTCTGTCTAGGTTGTGCACTCAAGTTTTCTTTCCAAAGAGGATGGAGTTTGGTGTGTGTCCTGTGCCCTGTTCTTAGTGTGATATTGCGTTGGGATAATCTAGGGCACATTTTCTAGATACAGGAACTTATAAAGTTTTCTTAGTTCTCTATTTCAGACCAAGAAATGGTATCCTCTGTTAATAGGAAGAGAGATGAAAGTACAGAGGTAAACCAAGATTAAAAGGGTGTAAAAATATTCAGGAAGAAAAATTTGAAAAAAAGTTAATATTGTTATATGGTGTCTAACGGTCAATAAAACTTAGGATAAAATGCATTCTTGATGGCAAATTAGATTAAAGAGTACAACCACTCTGTCTGTTTGCAGGATCATTTACAGGGCTGAAACAGACATCTGTTTCTAATCCTGTTGCCTCATAGATTTAACTGAGAGTTCTTGTTAGTAATCACATGACATAGTCTGTAATTTACTAAAATTAGGCTGAAACCACCAACTTTTTTCAAACAAGACACCAAACAATATTCCCCACTTGCTGGGTTTTGACTGTTGAAATGGATCCAGATTATAATTTAAATGAGTTTGTCTGATCCATCTGTCATCAGACACGTCTGCTTTTTTATTAATGTGAATATTTGCAAATATTTTGATAGATCTAACAAAATATTTATACTTCATAAGAAAGAACTTCTGTTGTTTTCATTATACAGTAGTTACACAACTCACAAATTAAGAACTGGTCATTACAGTTCAATACTTGTATAAAAAGATTTGCTGAAATCTTCATTAAGGAAAAGTTTGTTGTAAAAACAAATTAGATGGATCTCTCTTTATCTGTTTAGTTCTGTGATGGTTATAAATTTGCAATTGCTAATAAATTTTAAACTTCATGCAGCAATAGAAGAATAAATTTTCCGTATATATTTTGATGCACTTAAAATCATTTAGGCAATGACCCACACATGGTGATTTTCAGTTTGTGTCATGTAAGGAATAAAATAAAATAAAACAAAATAAAACTAAACTAAAATTAAATTAAATTAAAATAAAATAGAAGTCTTTCATCACAGTAGAGCGTTACACGGAAAGGATGTTTGTCTTGTTTATTTGGAATAAACATGAATTAAAAATGATCTTCAAGCACAAATGCTGTTAATAGAACTGCACATTTTTCTTTCAATATGAAACTCTTCAATGATTGTGCTTTAAGGTGGGAGGCAAACAGGAGATTTATCAGAATAATAGTTTAATTTAATCTTTTTCAACAGATTTTGGAAACTGAAAGAACAGAGATTCAATCGATTTATTTATAGCTTGCAGCTGATGTCAGTTCAGATTCTAACTTTTTTTGTGCCACTCCACTTGGTTACTTTCTCAAATAATTATTTTATGAAGATGTTCATTTTTTCTGTAGACAAACATCTCCATTGGTCACTGAAGTCAAGGTAAATAAATCTAAACAAAATCAAAGTATAAGGAACTAGCTACAAAAGTGATGTCCTAAACTGTCATTTCCATAACTGGCCTTATTTGTCCAACCACTCCTGTATACAATATATTCCCATAATTTCTCTTAGGGAGGGAGAAATGTGTGACTTCTACACAGCTAATTGCAGATATCCTTCTGAAGGTACTTTTTCATATCTTGCTTAGATATGTTTTTAGGGAATGACTTTTAGAAATTGAACCAATATTAAGAAACAAAGTATTTTAGAGTATTTTCAATAAACTGCAATTATTTTGGGTGGAATCAAAACATCTTTCAGAATAGGGTTTTGATCTTCTCTTTTTTAACATTGAAAAAAATTGTGAGAAAAAGTTAAAATCGAAGCAAAATCTAAATCACAGTAACAATTCTTCAAGAAGATTCTCAGAATGTACTCCTATGCTACAACAGGAGAAGAGTGATATGGATCAGGTAGAACAAACAGAATTATAGGTCTGGAGAATATATTTTGAACTTCCCGGTATCCATCCTGAAGTGCTAACTCCACCTCTGTGGCAAATTACTTTTATCTGACTAAGTGTTTGATCTAAAATAGTCTGAATTTTCTCAGGTCCCAACTGTACCTTTTCACTACAATGTTAGTTAAAAAATACTAATTTGGGTGGAGGAAAATGGCAGTTAAAGGCACTGAAAGAGGGAGAAGACATATTCTCTGAAAGATAGAGAAACTCATTGAATTAAATTTAATACCTGCATTTCTACTCTGCAGGACATTGTTTATATTTGGATGACATATGAGGAGGATCAATTGCAAGTCATATTTTTAGATTAAATTACCTTATTTGGTTTCTTTGCCTCTTTACCATGTTTCATCATATCAAAACTGTCATATAAACTTCAAGAGTGGGAGCTGTCTGTATTGACAGTTCATCATTGGATCAGACTTCTAGAGCTATTGTTTTATTAATGTTTTCCACATCATTTTCTTCTTTCATATCAATATCACAAATCCAAAGAATCCCTCAGTGTGCTTTATCTATGAAATAGCAGTAAGAATGAGAAACAGGAACCTCACTCATATGTTTATGATATACCCATCCCTAGGCAGAGTTGTAGACATAGTCTGTTTTGGCTGATGAACTACTGAGAATTAAAATCACAGTGACAATCATTTTAAAAGTTCCATCAGGGAAAGAAAAAGTTTTCATAATCTACCATTTTGTAAAAAATCTTGCATTGCAGATTCTAGACATTGTCACCATGGACCAAATACCCATGTAACGATTAGAAGAGGTCAGTGCTGTAACACCTCAGAATAAAGACATTTGTGGTTAATTTTTTTAACTTCTTTTATTGGAAGAATAGTGCCAGTCTAATTCACCTACTATTTTCTTCCTCTCAGCTTGCTCCAAAAACATTTTTGCCACCTTACTTATCTCTCATCAAGGAGGGATTTCTCCCTTTCTGCTTTGAAAAAATAATGTCAACTCATTTACTTGTGAAGAATTAGTTTGTGCATATGCTACCTGTTTGGAATCTCTGTATAATCAGTGTTTACAGGATCCCTGAGCCCCCTTCAGAGAAATACTTTATGGGCTGCTGTGAACGTAGACTTCAGTATGTGCAGAGGTATTTCTTTTTCACATCATGTAGTTGTCTGAGACACTCTGCCCATCACTATTCTTCTAGGCTTATTTAGTTCCTGCTTTTAAGGTACAGATGAATACTTTGCATTCGCCATATTTTTCACAAACTCTCCTGTTTCTTGCTGTCTTTCTGGCTGAATCTACAATTTCAACTCATCTAAGTTCAGCTGAGTTCCTTTTCTTGTTGCGTCTGACTCATTTTATTACTTACCTGGTGGATCTTTCTTCTCTTGTCCCAGGTCATTGCTTCAACTTTTTTTGCCTCACTGCTACGCACTTCATTGTTTTCCTGGTGATGTCTTCCTATTCTTGCTGGTCCTTTCCATCATTTCATTACTTCTGTTCAAATCTGTTTGCTGTCACTGGGGACTCTGAGACATCATTTCATTTCATCCTACCACTGCAAGCGTATCACTCCTTCAGCTTTTACTGCATACATGGAGATCCAAGGATGATCGTATTCTATTAGTACATATACAATCATACTTATCCCAGTGAATCAATCAAATTGAACAGTTTCCTCAGAAATTATAAAAAGTGTGGACTAGTGATTTAGCTTAAAACATTCCTTATTCAATTTTTTGTTTTTGTCTGTGAAAGAATTACATAAACAGTTGGGGAGAGGAAATTCCATTGCATGACAGAAACCAGAGAAACAAACTTCAGCAGGGTGCTCCTAGATGAATGACAAAAGAAAGCTGAAAAGCATTGATTTTTTTTCCTTATTTGTAGTAATCTGTGCTTTTGTATCTGAGAATGTTAGGTAAAAAATGCAAACAAATGTGATTTGCAGGCAGATGATATTAGTTTTTTGATGTTAGCTGTATGACTTCAACCATGGGCAGACTTGTTTTTTATAATAAAATGAATTGCATACTGAAGACTAAGAGTCCATGCTTTTCATTAATACTTTTATCACTATTTTTGTTTCAATCGAGCATTATTATTGAAATATATGCCCTTATTTTTACCACATATTTACCTTTACATGAACAATTGATGCTGAAAAAGTCCATCTTTTTGTTCATTCTGAAACTTGAATACAAAAAACCCCAAAGATACAAACTAAACTCTTCTGCTTGTCTGTCTGAAGTACTTTGAGAGACTTTTAGCTGCTGTAGTGCAGTCCACACTAGCCTCTAGTGTCGTCTGTGCTCATCTTGTTCTTTAAGAGAAACAGCACATATATAGTGGCTTTAATAGGATAACATGGTCGAGTATATTAGAGAAGCTGATAAAATTTTTCCAGGATTGACATCACAGGTTTTGTTTTCAAACATTCAAAAGTATTTGCTCAAAGGTGACATGAAAATATATATTTTCATATCAGAAAACCCTTTCAGAATCACGTTTTCACACATATGTATCAATAATTAAGAGTTAGAACCCACATAATTCCTATTAATGCACTAGATAGATAGTATCTCATCATAATTAAAATGCACACCTCCATATCTTCATTAATTTTTTCCCTTAAACTATTCAAATACATTGTCAAATTTAGTTTGTTTTCATGTTTCTAGTGAATTTTATGAGCTTCATCAAGAAAACAGCTGAACTTCTTTATTATATAAATAAAATGTTCATTGAATGCACAAGGATCTTTAAAAGTTCCATGAATAATGCTTTAGTGGTACAGAAACAGTAGTGATGCTTTCAATTGTGATTGTAGGCTTTCCATTTCTGAAGCTGGGAGTGCATCAGCAGGAGATGTAATACTAGATCTCATAATCTAGAGGAAAAATTGCAACAATCTAGACATGTATTTTAGCTTTTATATAAAAGCTGAAGTAAGGGAAAATAGATAAATCCATTATGGGGCCTTTTTTTTTTTTTTTTTTGCATGTGTGAGTGTAGCAGAGGACATTTAAATGAAACGTTATCTACATTCTTTTACAAAAGTTTTCATATCCTATATTAGGACAGGTAAGAGAAAAATGTATTTTTTAGAAGATACCTACTTATTTGGGAACTGATTTTAAAATACTTTTTTCCCCTAAAACTAAGATTCATCTGGTATAAATCACAACTCCCTTTTTATATCAGTTGAATGTAAGGTGCTGTTGGCTTATTTTTAGAAAATATTTTTGTCATTCTCTTTCCTCCACTCTTATATATATTCTAAAGCAATTTTTCTCAGTCTTCTGACACTTATGTCTCCATGTCTCCGTGATAGTCAATGTATT
>WEIT01041631.1:0-23382 GCA_013389985.1 Dryoscopus gambensis | reverse complement strand
GGTAACACATAAGAGAGAGGAGAAGAGCCCAGGGGGACTACTACTGAGAGAACTACTACTGAGAAGGGAAGGCATGCCAGCAGTTTGAGGAATGCCATCCTGCTGTAATCCTTGAAGAAGACCAGCTTGCTGACTTACAGAATCCTGTCACCGAAAATACCAGTAGCATCAGAGACCCACTGAGCTCCACCGTCTTGGGGGGCCCCCGCACGCCGTGCCGGCCAGCTCCGATTCCAGCTTCACGGGAGAGAAGGGGAAACTGCACCCACAGAAGGACTTTCAAATCTTTCAGGTTCCCTCCCCTCAGTGGGAGGTTTTGTTACTCTTAACCTGTCTGTTTGTTAAATAAATAGTTTCACTTTCTCTTTCACCTTCCTCCGAGGAGAATTTTCTTTTTTTCCCCGAACCTGATAAGGGGGGCAGGGGTGGCATCTCCTCTGTAGGAGACGTTCCCCTCGGACGTTTCCCCTAAATTTGGCCAAAACCATTACACTTGATAAAACTCTTCTCTTTAGGTTCAGAAGATTCTGATAGTCATTTTTTAACTCCTTTGAAATTTTCACTTCTGAAATTGAATGAGATAGTATTGAAGCTTTAAAAGTTTTTCAGTTATCCCTGAAACTCAATTTGAAGGAAAAGGTGGCACCATAGTAATGTATCTGCATATTTAATGACAGTGCTGTCCAAACTCAAGAGATTTCAAATATTATACCTGAAAGAGAAAATTACTTAGCTGTAATTTTGCTCTTTAAAGGATGTCATTATACAAGTTCTCATTATCCAAGTTCAAAACTCTACCATGGGATCTGGAAGGATTATACCTGTTCTATTAATTTAACAGGAATAAATGGCACTGAAAATCAAAGGTATCAGTACTATCCTGATAATCTCCTTGATTCAGGAGAATTAATGAAAAAATTAGGATTCATAAGGCAACAATAAACAGAATATATCACATGTGGGAATGTTGCATCAATAAACTATCAATATATAACAACAACACTTTAGATACTCCTCTCTAAAAATGATGGTTATTTTCCTAATTGTAATAGGCCAGAAGAGAGGGAAATATAAACACGTTTTTATCAGTAATCCTGCAAGTAACTTAATTAACAGTCTCACAGTCTATTAACAAATTATGTTACACATATAAAATTCTCTATCACAAACCACTGCTATCTTCATAATGAATCCTGAAACTTGATAAGAGCATAAAATGCAACTCTGAATCAGAAAGAATAACACAAAAATTAAGCCATAAAAATACCCATAAAACCTATTCATAGAAATAAAATTGCAAAAAAAAAAAAAACCAACTTATTGTGATGCATTTTATTTAAATCAGGTAAAGTTTACTTCAGAAATCAAGTGTCCAAACTTACCACAGTGCTCCTACAAAGTGCAGCTCTGGTAAACAGAATGTGAACTGATCTTAGCAAATGAGTACAGCAGGTGATTACTGCAGAAATTTACGTTAGATAGTTAAAATTGATTAAATGGAAACAATTGCCTTATACCTGACAAAACTATAAGGAAGGTTAGATCTTTCCTCCAGCTCTTCTACAATTCCTTTCAAATTCTGACCTTAAGCTCCAGTCAGCTACAGTAAAACTTCCAACACCTGAGAACCATTTCAATTCCATTCTACAGCTCATAGCCAGACTGAGAGGCAAGCAGGGCCCTTAATTCTACTCAGGGATGCCGATGCCACATGCATGAGAAATAAGCACAGTCACGTTATCAGCGTAAGTAAAGATTTTTATGTAAAAAAAGTATGAAACAGAGAGAAATAGATAATTGCACTGAATTTATTAGTGACGTAATGATGGAATATCGGATAATTCAGATAAGGACCTGCTTGAAATTTGACATCTTTTAAAAACAAGAGAAAGACAAAAAAGTAAATAGAACACACACACATGGTTTAAAACTGGAAAGGTCATAAAATAAAAATCCATAATTAAATGAAAAGAGAGAACTCAGTTAAATAATCATGTCATGATTTACATTTAAATCTCCATTCTGTACATCAAAATTACCTCCCACAAAGGAAGATGTTTCAGATATATGTTACAGGAACTTAGTTTAAAATCAGATTAACCAGTGAAAGTCTTTCTCACCAAATCCTGGTGTTGAAGAATGGAAACAGAGTGTCGATGTGAAATATAATAAAAAAATGAGGGAATATGTCAAAGATCAGAAACATATGTTTTGTCCAGCCTGTGACACCATCCTGTACTATTTAAAATACATAGGTAGTGTGAGGGTGTCTCTTAGTCTGAGGTTTTAAAAGCAGATTTAGATCTGCGTATTCACCCCTTAAGCAATTAAGTTGCTGATCATGCACTCTCCTTCCCTGGAAAACAGTTAACACTCTGCATTCCCAAGGGATATGTACTAATCACACAAGCAGAGATGTGTTTATTACTTCATAAAATTATGCTGGTATTTCTTGTCCTTTACAAACTTGTTTTTCAGTCATCTCTCTTATTTCTACACACAAATTCTATTTCTCATTTTAACTAAGGAATTATATATCTCTAAAATGTATTTTTCCACTGCAAACAGAAGAAAAATATATGTGAATGAAAAAAAAAAAACCAAACCAAATAAAAGTTCTCGGTTTTGTCGCATATATAATTGTACATTATAGGTTTGCAAAGATTGTATAATTTGCCAAATTCAGTAATTCTTCTCAAGTTACCTGCATTTTGCAGCAATAATGAAGAGTTTGGATACACATAACCGAGAATATAAGTTTCCATGCAGGAACACTCTGCAAGTGTAAAGTATCATCATCATTCACTCTGCCAAGGAAGAACCTGGAAGTTATTCCTACATTCTGTACAACCATCAAATTTAGGCCTTCCAGAAAATGAACTATGGTCTCTAGGGCCTATAGCAAAGGAGGCATCACTGGAGCAATGCATAAAAGAGTGTTAATTCTTATTCAAATTGGTTGTTATTTTTGGAGGGTTATCTGCAATAAAATTTACCAAAAAGAAGTTTTTATCACCATCTCATAGAAAAAGAACTGGCCAGGTGTAAAAATGTCCTATGATATATTCCAAGCAAATCTATTTGTCATACAGCATTCTCATTGTCAGCTACACATTTCACAGAAGAAAAAAATCTAGAAGAAAATAATTAGTGCAATGCTTAGATATGGCTTTTTGTCTGAAACACATTAAAAAACCTTCCCATAAATAGATTTGCCTAATTAAAGTTATTTGATGTCTACAGTAATAGAAGTTATCTAGGAAACCAAGTAATCAGTTGGGGGTTTTTTGAAACAGTGTGGTAATTTTAAAACAGACTATATAATTCAGTGTTGCTGCCCATAACTGCAAAAGCTTGGCTACTATATCCATTGCTTAGAGTTCTGTTGGCAATCTATTCGCAATGGCCACATTCACATCTCGCAGCAGGATCCCACTAGAAGGTCACTCATGCATAAAGAGGTGAAGTAGTCTCACTACAGGAGCACAATCTTTTAGAACAACTGGCAGATCAGCAGATTCTACTTGTTCAACCTTAATAAAGACTCACAGCAGTAATTCTGTTTAACCAGCAGAGTTCAAAATCTGAAACCTTGTCCTCGACAGAAATTAGCCACAGATTGCTTCTGAAACTGGTCCCACAACACAATAACCAATCAGTTCCTGCCATGCTGCACTATTACCTTGATGACCCATTTAATAGATGGATATTATAAGGTCCTTTTTGGTGTTGCCACAGTCAAAAAGGTCAAATGGGAGAGTAATTTCTACCCTTACAATTTTGGAAATCCATTTCTGGAAAGCCTTTTGTAAGTGTATGATATTTTTATGTAAATATAGTTATAACAATAACTAAAGGGAACTAAAACTAGAAAAAAAAAGTGATGTTGGAGACATTGCAAACATTTTAAACTCCTTTATTTGACATTACTCCATGCAAATATTAGACATGAATAAGCATTTTAAAAATATTTTTGATGTGTGAATGAAAATTCTTTTTTTGGTGTGTTTTGTTTTGTTTTGTTTTGTTTTTTGTGGGTTTTTTTGTTTGTTTGTTTTTGTTTTGTTTTTTACTTTTTTGTTTTTTTTTTTTTGTTTGTTTGTTTTGTTTTGGTTTTTTTTTGTTTTGTTTTTCGTTTTTTTTTTTTTTAATGTACATCTAGCTTAAATGAAGTAGCAAGATTCTGGTCTTTTCTTCTCCTCTATTTGTTTCAGATTTGTGCAATATGAAACTTTGATTTGAACCAGGTTCCATTCATACCTGACCAGGTACTGAAAGAAAAATTGAGATCTCTGAAGTAAATTATCACTACCCAAAAGTGACTTACAGTAGCATAAATAATTCATTACATTCCCTTTTAATTTCTAACAGAAATCTGCCTGTGTGACATAAAATCACATTTCAGAGAATGTTAAATACAGAAATGGAAACATTTGTTCATGGCTTTCATTAGCAATATTTAGAATTGCTTCACTAGACAAAATCATGTCTAAACCATCTTCATTTTACTATGATGAGTAACATATTCAGTAAGTTGTATACGCCCTCAGAACACCATCAACAGCCTAAAATGAAATAGAAATGGTCTCTTAGCTGTCAAAAAGATGTCAATTGTAAAGTCTGGTATTCTAAAGGACTACAGTGACTGAAAGAGAGAATGCAGAAGGGGAGTGTGCAGTTTCTCTTAGAAGAGTGTTGAAATATGTGGTGAGGCAAACTGGAAAAACAAGACACGTAGAATGCATTGAGAAGAATACAATTTGTTGCCTATCACAGTGGTCTTGGAAAAAATTTAAAGGAGAGAATACACCTGAACCTAGATGAAGAAGCTTTGTTCAAAATAAAATTATTCATTTTATGTTAAAATCATACATACAAGGTAGGAGCCACCTTGGTAAGTAATATTTCTTGGCATATATTAGAAGTGGCGGGTCTTTTTCCTTAATTACAGTGTAGTGAACACTTATCGCTTGAAGAGTGACAGGTATTCACAATGAAAGGTCTGCCTTATTAAATAAGTCTGGAGGAATGCTACAGAGGAACTCAATAATGCTACTGTTGATAAAGGATTCAGCCATGAACATTCAATCCACAGCCTGCTGGGATATTACTGCATGAGGGAGCTCTATTAAGTTATCAGAATCAGTGCTGAGCAAAGACGGTAGTTTTGCAAACGCAGAACTGTGTAGCAATATTAACTTCTGTCCTGAAAACAACATATCCAAGTCTGCAGTCAGGCTGTTATCATTCGTGCTTGTTTGAGCCAGTAGTGTATCAGTGGAAGCTTTTTAATTCTGGTGGTCTTCACTAATATTTGCTCTCTGCATAATGTTCCATTGTGCAGTGCAGGTAGGTCTCACTGATCCTGGATGAAGCTGACTAGTTAATGGAGTTGGGCAGAGTTCAGAAATTTGAAGGTTCCTTCATTTTTATTCTCTGACTACGCGATTGTAAACTACTTAGTTCTGCTTTTGAGATTATTCTGCATTAAAACATAGCAACTAATACTGATAAAAACGTTATGTAAATATTTAAATTTTTAGGTAAGCATTTAAGTAAATATTTATATGTTGTCTAAGTTGAAAACATAGAGAATATTTGGAACCAACATATAATACGTGCTTAGTAATCCAAAGTTTGTTGTTTCTATTTTCCCCCTTTGAATGTAAAAAATAAAAACAACCAAACTAAACAAAAAAACCCAACCAAACAAAACTCTGTGGATATAATTGTGTTAATGAACAGAAATATATACTCAATAGTCATGTTTAAGCATCCTAATTACACAAAATGATTGAAGATCAAATATACATTTTAAAAGTAATTAGAACCATCTACAGATTGTTGAGGAAAAGAACACGAACAATTGCCCTGTTTCTTTACATGGTTTCATCTGTTTATGTTCCCATATTTAGATAATTTCTGCATCTCCATAAGCAGTTTTTACTAGACCCCAAAGAATTAACATATTTTTGACACACATTAACCTGAACATTGCTTTGTTTTAAAGTTAGCACGCAGTTTGAAATGCACGGTCTCCTGTGAGAGGAAGGTCTGGGCATGTGCAGAGATCTCTTAAATGTATGGCTCATAGGTATTCTACTTTGCCTTGTATCTAGTTTTCAGTGTTAGGGCAAATCTGTTCAATGTTCTATCCCACTGTACCTCTTCCTTCATGTAAATGTTTTGAGCACATCTATATTTGTTACAGAAATGTGTTAATTATTACAGGAGCAAGTACTTTTTGAGCTTTTCTACACTGTGTAACACAGCATGCAATAGTAATGTTCTCCTTTGTAAAGTGTACTGTGATGATATTACTGTGCCAAATAGCTGCTGGAAAGAATACTTATCAGATTGGATGCAGTATTACTTTAATGCACATATACTGTCTTCTATGCCTGGGCTGGCTGTATATTACCTTTCTTGGACGTAGTGCAAGGATCTAAACTGTAAGTGCCAGATGTGCCAGATTATGGGCTATATGTGAATTCTGCAAATACACTAATCTCTTTTGAATCAAGGTGTGAGTATTCTCAATCATGAATAGTAGTGTATACATAAGTCATTATAAAAGTCTAGCATACTGGGTTCAGGTTTTGAGTTTGGTTTCGTTGGGTTTTTTTCACAGTTTCAGTCTATCTTAAAATTGTAAAGGGAAAAAATGTTATTCTAGGAAAAAATTCTTTGTTATGTTGATACTGAAACATATATATGAAATATATATGAAAACCATATATTAGACTTTGTACTAGACTCATATTAAATTTAGTTCATACCAACACCAGTAACTTGCTATTATCTACTCTGAATATGACTGATTCCTGTCTTTCCATCACTCATTTTCTGCTGGATTGAATAGAAAATTATGGCAGTTGCTGCATTTTGTAGAGAACATCTATTGTTCATCAAGCTCTGCAAATATCTACCTGTGACATGATGAAGCGGGTTCAGTTCAAAACCGGGCAGAAACACCAAAATAACTGTAGTGGTTTAGTTCGCCTTTTTACCTTCTGTGAGCTAAGAATCCGGAGAAATGCAAAGCAGACTCCATACTTTAAAGAATATAAACAAATTTATTATTAGAATTAAAAGAAAAAAAAAAGAAATAACAAGGAATCAAAGCAAACCCCCTTTTTTTTCCCTCTAGCACCTCCCCTTTTTACCCAACTCGCACAAAAGAGAAAACATGGGGCTGGTCAGTGTTGCTGTTCTTAAAAGTCTCTTCAACATTCGGGAAAAAAGAGCTTTCTTCTGCCTAACATGGTTTCCAAACTGTTACCTGCAACAGCCCGCCCGAGAAAAAAACCTGTTGCAGGGGAAACATCTCTCCCATAGAAAATCTCACAGCCTATCCATACCGCAGTCATGGGCCCATAGACATAGGGTTTCAGTCTTTTTTAAAGATTCTGGCCTGAAAACAAAGGCTCTCTTCTTCATGAAGTCTCCAAAAGCCTTTCACTGTTTCTATATAGCCTGGCATAGGCACTTCTCACATCTCCCCATGTACTTCAAATAGGATTACAGAGACAGAACAGTCTGTGACATTACAGTCTTTACCACAACCTGCAGAAATAATTTTTAAGCCACGCACGAAAAAACGCGCCTCTGCCTCTTTTTCCCCGCCACCATCTTGACTCCGTCCCAGGTGACTCACTTTCTCTTTCTTTCTGACCTAGGGGGCTGCCACGTTAAGAAATCGATCTTGTTCGGGCTTTATATCGAAAAAAGCCTCGCTCCTTTTATGCTGCCGGCTGCATGGTGTCTTCTTCAGTCAGCACAAACTGTGCTGGCTGCAGGGAAGCTCCACTGACCCCCCAGCAGTTTTGTGTGGGGCCGCGCGGGCTGTGTGGAGGGGAAGGGAGGCTTGCTGGTCCCAGAAGCTGTGCCGGGTGGTCTCGGCTGAGCAGCAACTCATAGCTGCTTCTTAGCTGCCTGGTGGTTAAGGCTGATCCCAGATGCCTCTGGAGCCGGGATGGATTTTTTTTTTTTCCCAGCAGGTTTCTGCCCTCGCTCGGGAAGAGGGCCTGGCCCAGCCTGGGCTGGCCCGGGCCAGCCGGCCCCCCCGACCCCCAAGTGACCGTTTAACTGATCTTCCACGTGGTTTAAACATGTAGATTTCGAGAAGCATAATTGGTTTAAACAACTGTCAATCAACCCAGACTCAAACCGCCACACATGGGTAGAACTGGTGGAGTGGTGTCCCTACTTAATACAAATATTTGTCTGAAAAAAGGGACAAAGACTTTATTCCCCCCTCCTCTTCTCTGAAGATATTCAGAATCAGCTGTTAGTATGGGGTTCAGTCCTCAGTATTAGTGGAAGTTGATAAGTGACCCTTAAGCTTATCTACTGAACTTGTCCAAATTAAGTTATGCAGCTCCAGGAATATTGGACAGTGAAATTGTTTGGACATGGCCTTTGGTGACCCTGAAATTGTGACTGGGAGAATAAAATCACTGATTCAGGAGTACCTTCTGGCTGTCTGGATCTGACCTTTGCTTTTCTGATGCTATGGCTGTTATCCTTCAGCCAAAGTTAAGAAAAAGCAATCACAGGTTTGTTCAAATGCAACAGAGATTTTACAAAAATTTCTTATTTGAGAAAATGTGAGAGGCAAACTTTGTATATGTGATGGCAGAATAAAACTCTCAGCAATCCTACAAAAGTACGGACTGTAACTCATATAAACTCTGGAACTAATTGTGGAAAGGAAAGGTCACAATGTTTTCCCTATAGAACAATGAAGATGAAACATAGATGAAGCATTTGAGGAAGCTGTGTTTATCTTTTCTGTCATTGTTAGGCAACAAAGACTGTGAGACTCTCTCTGTGAGATGCACTGAGATAAGTCTTCAAGCACTAATAGTGTTACTGTTGCATACTGGTCCTGGCAAATCATCTGAAAATGAAAAAGGCCTGAAGTGCTTTCCTTTAATGGAAAAATGTTGCTGTACTATCACTCTCAAGCTTCATTTTATTCACTTTCAGACAAATTTGTAACAAATCGTCATTTCCCTCTTTTCCACTTTTGCTTTCAAAGGGTTTTAAGGTCATGCTCTTTCAGCTGTCCATAATGAATGTGAGTGGGGACGTCTGGTGTTTGTCACTGTCCTTTTAAAACATCAGCTGGCTTTTATGGCTTCTTTTTTGTGTTGTAAATTGTAACTGTGCTTAAATTAACAAAAAAGCAATACCAAATGTGATAGCCCGATCTTGCCTACTCTATCTCAAATTAGAAAGTACATTAAAGACACTGAAAAATCACACAGTTTCAAACCCAGTAAGTTTGAGGGCTTCCTTGGGGCTAAGCTGGCTATCGCCACGACCCTGGTGAATAAAGCATATTGAAAAGAAAGTTAAATTATTTTACAGAACTGCTAAAACTGGAAGTAAAGAAGCCTCTGATAGAGGTTTTTTGCTCAGTATGTGACAAAAAAACTTGTAATGTAGTGGAAAAACCTCTGAATCACCAATTTAGAGAGAGTACCAGGTGAATACTGAGTCTAATTATTGGACAATGACGGTAAATGTTGGAAAATGTCAAAAAGGGTTGTATGAATTTCCTAGATTAACAAGAGGGAGTCTCATAACAAAAGAGGTGATAGGCATTGGAAAAAAGGAAGAAATGTGAAACCAAATGGTTTACCAAGAACCGTTGAGAAATCATGCTTTGGGAACACATGCAGTCAGCAGGTAAAACGTTCATGGCGTGTCCAGTCCTTGCAAGTTAAATCCTTGCATTACAGCCAAGCAAGACGATATATTTGTAAACAAGGGAGTCAGTGCAATTTCAGGAGATATAAAGTAGTAAAGAAAGCTATCAGGATATTTTGTATGACAAATATGTGAAACACTGCTGTGAGACTGTCCCATCAAGTTTGCTAGGCTCTAAACTAGTTCTATTTTCTGGCAGTCATTTTAAGACTATGAAGAAATTTTTTAAGTTAAAACTTTCCTTTACAGGAAGGTGCCTCCATACATATGTAACAGTAACTTGAAAATAAATGGAAATGCTGAAAAAAGATACATATATACTGAATATTATTTGTATTATAAAGGAAAATGAAAACTAATGCCCAAATCACAAATTACACCTCTTTTGAAAATTCCCATAAATAAATGTTAGTTTTCTGCACCTGACATTTAAACTTATCTTTTAAATTTTATTTGAACTTGATTTTATAGGAGCCAATACTCTAATAAAAATTTATTGTTCTTAATCAGTAAGATTTTAATTTTCCAACTTGTGGTGAGTTGACCCTGCTGGACATCAGGGAACCGCCAAAGCTGCTCTATCACTGCACTTCTCAGCTGGATATGGGAGATAAAATATAACAAAAGGACTCATAGATCAGGATAAGGATAGGGAGAGATCACTCACCAATTACCATCATGGGCAAAACAGGGTCAATTTGGGGTAATTAAGTTAATTTATTATCTTCAAATATCAGGGAGTTTTTGACTTTGTTGTCAGGGCATGGGACCCCAAGAACACCTATCTGGATATTTGGAGGAAATTATAATTAAAAAACTTTTTAAGGAAACCTACTCCTCTCTGTTTCTTTACCCTCTCTTTTCATTAATTGATGGGGCCCTCCAGATTATTAATCCCCTGAAATGTTGTGGATTTCTTCTAGCAAAAGAAGGAAAGATTAGGTGTTCTGTGATAAAAATAGAATCTGAATAGCACAAATTTTAGTCCAGAAGTCTGTGTGTGAAATTTTTCTGGCATCTCATCATAAGCAGTGTAGTTTGTGTTCTGGGCCTGTTAGTGGTGTTTTAGGTCTAACAGGCAGCTTGCTAACACCAAGCTGCCGCTAGCATGACAATGCAGTAATTTTTTCCCCTGGTATCAGTAACAAAATGACCCAGCTGCTTTACCTATGCAAATTTCAAGGACCACATTTTCTAATACATGGATCATTGGATGAAATAGGGGGCATTTGTTTGTTGAGAATGGGGCTTAGTGCAAGAAAGAGTTTGTCAAAGATTTGAGTAGAAATGAGCTCTGTTCCTAAATTGCATTTGTTCTTAGAGGCTCAAAGTTCTTCTTTTGTGCTGGACTCCAAAAGATGCCTTTGCTTCACTACATAAATGTCCTTAGCAAACAGTGGTTGACATGCATTCATGCTCCATCCAAGTCTCTGCCAACAGGTGAAAAATGAAAAATCTAAAAATTATTAATCAGTGGATTAATCTGAGCTAATGAATACTCAGCTCCCTTGAAGTCTTCAGGAACAGACTTCAGGAACATCTCTCTCTTCTGAGAGAGATGTTATAGTCAGGTTACTGAGATAACTAAAAAGCTGAATAAAAATTGAGTAATCTTTGACAGAGAAAGACACACTGGGTTAAAGATTGGATCAGAAATGGCCAATCTGCTATTATTATGAATTATATCAATCAGCGTCTTTCAACAGGACTGCTTTTGGAGAATGTTCCTGTAGCTGGGTTATTATTTCTCTGATTGATTTCACTGATTGCTAGTAAGTATCTTAAATGTTTAATTCAACTCTTAAAGCACCTGTAGAACTGTATTTGAGATTTTATTCCTACTTCTGTTGTCTTTATGAAGGCAAAAATGCCCTCATTTTTGTTTTGTACACAACACTCAGGCAACTACAGGTGCTTTTTCCCTAAATACTACCTTACAGGGAAATTCAATTTTCATTCTTAGAAGAAGATGGGGCTTTTTCAAATTCTCAAATAGCTGTTATTGTCTATCTTGAACACTTTTTCATTATGTTCTCTACCAATAATTGAGGTTTCCTGCCTTTCTTATTCCTATGACCTGTAACCTTGGAAGATTCTGCTCATATGTGAATCTTGATGCTGACTGCAGGTTCTCAGAGTTTTTACCATGCTGTAAGCATCATGGAGCTTGGATGTTCATTATGTTACTTTAAAATTAGAGGAATTTCAAACCAACAGCTATGTAGTTATGTCAGAGAATCTTGTTTCACATGTTACAGCATTCTGTGGCTCAGAAGTTTTCCTTTTTTCTCAGATTTTTGTGGAGGCACTCGATATATAAAGACAGGAATTTAAGAACTGCAGATCTTGATTGGGATAATGAGTGTTGGGAGGGCTGCTGAAGGAGAAATTTATGGAAATTCTATTATGCAACAGATTTTCCAAAAAATTTATTAATAAATCAAGATCCCTGGTTTTTTACTTTAGGCCATTACAGTTTCTAGCACATCTAAATGACCTCAAGAACATTCCTCTTGCTTCATATGCAGTGAGGCAAGAATAAAACTACCACTGAGAAATATATTTCATAATACATTTTTCTCATGTTCACTGAAGTAATTTTGACCGCTAATGCCCCTCCCTTCTCTGAGTTTTTTTTTTTTACATACTCCCTCTGGTTTCTGAAGATGATGTATGTATGCCATATGGGGCTGGGTGGGATTCACCCAAGGGTACTGTGGGAGCTGGCAGAAGAGCTTGCTAAGCTACTTTTCATCATTTATTATCAGTCCTGGCTAATCAGGGAGGTCCCAGATGACTTGAGGTTGGCTGATGTGATGCCCATCCACAAGAAGAGATGGAAGGAGGGTCTGGGGAGCTGCAGGCCTGTCATTCTGGCCATGGTGCCAGAGAAGATTATGGAGCAGATCATCTTGAGTGCATTCACAGAGCACATACAGGACAACCAGGGGATCAGGCCCAGCCAGTGGGCTTAGGAAAGGCAGGTCCTGCCTGCACAATCTGATCTATTTTTATGACCAGGTGACCTACCTAGTGGATGAGTCTACCTGGACTTCAGCAAAGCCTTTGACACCGTCTCCCATGACATTGCTCTGGAAAAGGTGGCAGCACACGGCTTGGACAGGTGCAGTCTTCATAATTCTGTGATTTGCATGTATGAGATTGCACATGGAAATAAAATCTTGAATGCTCAAATCATGCATTTGAGCATCTTAATACATTTATTCCCGTTTCTAGAAATATTCTACAAATTGTCTTCTAGGGATTTTTATTTGAATCAGTGTCACTGTACCAAGTTGCACCAGTTTTTAATAATTATGGGAAGAATGTGCTGTGTGAGGGAAAAAATACCATTCCTGTATTCATATTACTCTTGTTCTAACACTAACTAAAGTGGACTGTGTGGAATTGTGTCATAAAAGGAATCTAGAAGCTGATTGGTAAATAATAGTACTAACAGCATTGGTGTAGTGTCTTCTGTGTTAATTCTTTTCATGTTATGGCTCTAATGGTACCAAAGTATTTGAAGATAGGTTAGAAAGGTAATTAACTCTCCTCATAAAGACCAGAACTCACAGCAAATTTTTAAGAAAGCTCTTTTTTTCCTATTTTACTTTGATAGCAAATTTGTATATAGCTTATTTTCATACATATGTATGTATGCATATACCTGTAAGCAATGTTCCACCTGGTCCAAAACTTGAAGAGACATCCATCAGATTCTGAAATGCAGAGAGGAAGGGAGAATACACAGTGAAAGCAAAATTGCTCTTTTGAGAGATGCTGGCTGGCTGGAATTTTTGATTCTTTGCTGGTGTTTGAGATGTGAAGTGTGCTATGTTCACCAGTTAAAGGTTTTTCAGTTTAGGATGATGAATTTCTGAAAAACTGGACAAAAGCTAATGCAAGTTTTCCAACTTATATTTGTAGGACTGTTGATTGAAGTCATGGATATACCACCTGGAACATTTATTTCCCATACAAAGGGACTTATTTGCAGCCAAAACCAGTGCACAGGTGGGCATTCACAGAGAAATATGAAAGTTTAAACACTCTGTTTACAATTTAGCATGGCATAAATCTGACCTGCTGTAGTTTCATTCCAGCCCTGACAGCCCTGTGTAATCTGTGCAGTGTAAAGGATGTGTGGATTAATACTAGAGAATCAGATGCTATCCTTACCTTAGAGCAGCTGTAATTCTACTGCTGCTGGAAGATAATAGTTTTTAGATCAATTGCTTAGACTTTAGGCTACAGGTATGATGGTTTTAAGCTCATATTTTATGGTGGCTGGGAGACTTATCTTTAGTTTAAAAATGTCGCATAGTATGTCAGTGTTTTCTGTCATTGGGTGGTTAGATAGGTAAAAGACAAAACTGTAAGGATTTAAAATAGCATAAAAGAGTGTTTGATGTTATTTTTAACCTGTGTTTGAGGAAGTCGTACAGTGCTTCCACTCAAGTCACTTTATTTGGTCATTTTTCTGTCTTTCTCAAAAGATTCAATATTTCTCAGTGGATCCTGTATTTGTGATTAAAGTATGAGATTATTTTAACAAGTATATCAAGAAGTATACATGATGTGTATATATTCACTGATGCTAGTCAAACGAATTGAGTAATTAGATAAATGCAGAGTAAAAAAAACATAGGAATAACTGACTTTGATCGTATTACAATTGCTAACAGCATATTACAATATTCTATATTTCCCATAAAATTGTTACAACCAACCGCTAGAAACAGTGATAAATGTCCTCAAAGCTAAGAAGCCTGCGCTACACTGGAGACACTCCAACTTAACTGGTTCACTTGGATCTTTCACAGAAGACAAAAGTTTGAAGAGCACTTCTCACCTGGTGTTGCTGCTTGAAATTATGACCAGCCCTAGATCTCCTGTGGAAGGTTGCACTGGAGCTACAAATCAAAGAACTATGCTCTCTGGGCAGATTTTAATATGCAGGGAAAATATCTGCATACTGACAACCACTCTTAGGTGCCTACCTACCTTAATAGGCCATCTCTTGTTCTATAGAAATGTTATGAATTCTTTGAATCTTACATTGTACACTTTTATCAGCCTCCTTTGTAGTTTACTGCAAGGTTATTTCAAACGTGTTGGTTTAAATGAGTTAAATTAATTGTTTATCCACTTATGTAAGTAGTGTTAGCAATTAACCTCTGGGAGAACTGCAAAACATTGCCTGGCTTGAGGTGATTGGTGACTTTTGTGTCCTGGTAGATCTCTGACATTCTGATTTTCATTAATCAAGCTGTTAATGTAGTGAATTCTTTAAATTTTATATTTTTATTCTATCTACATAATATTATGCTCACCTGCACATCCAGCTGGTAATCACAGCTTAAGTGTGTTCAAGTTTATGCAGAGATTTGCTGCCTAGAAAATATTCTTTCACAGAATACCATGACTGATATTGAAATCACCTACTGCACAACTAAGGGCCTCTTAGTATCCTCTGAAAAGAAAATTAGCCTTTTTTTGACATGACCTATTTTCTTTGTGGTAGTTGATTTTCAGCTGACAGAGACAAACAGTACTTTGAATTGGTAGCAACGTGCTACTTAGAACTAATGTCAGGATAATTTTGTTTTCTCATTATTTATATTCCTTCTGAATACTGGTACAATATTCAAGAAAAGCAACTCAACCCTTAATATTGCTATGATGTGGCTGGATTGGCTTGCTTGATACAGAGCATTGGCCTTTTCAGGTGCTGCTATGGTCAGAAACAGAACTGAAAGTATATACTTTCTACACCCTTATCTTCTAATCTTTTACCCTCTCCTTTTCCTTTGCATACTTTGCCTGCAATTTCTGTATCCTTCAATCATTCCATAATTTCATTGCCATCTTTATTGTACTAAAGTGAGTTTAGCATTCAAATAAATTAGCGTACTCTAACACAGGTCTAAGTTGTGAAAGTCTACCCTTTACAGTGCTTAATGTCTTATCTGTATGGTTTAGAAAAGATAATAGCAATGTGACATAAATAAAACAATTTCCTGTAAACCTTTTTTTCTATTAGTATGAATAATTTTAATATTTGTTTTTTAAGAGCTATTTTAAAATTTTTTTTTCCATATGCATAAACTCCCTTGTAGCATTCTAATGCTGCCAGTCTTTTTTTACCCCCAAAGTTATATTTTCCTTCCCCAGAAATTTCATACACTTTGCAACCTCCATTTTCCTTTTGGTACTACCCACTTCCTTCCTTCCCTGTTAAAAATAGTTATTGTTGTTGTCATTTCATTTCTTACTCAGATTGAGCTTTTACTTACAGTTTTCCTCTTTCTTTGTAATAAAAATGCTAAAAGTCCCACATCTATTCACATTCACATTTACTTTCCAACCAATTCACTAGTGATTTTCTTTATTCTTGAAAAATTATCTCTTTGAAGTACCAGCACTGAGTGGAACCATCTTCTCTTTATCCATACTTAGTGAAACCAGGAAAGGATTTTTGATTCTTGGGCAAAAGCTAATCTAATCTCTCTTCTACTTTATTCTTTAAGAGCGACCACTACGTTACATGGTTAATAGGCCAAAACAAAGCTAAATAGCAAAGTGTGATTGGATTAGAGTCCCTTATCAAATAAACTGGAGTAATAAAGTCAAGGACATTTTAATATACATTTGGGGAATCAGGTGAAAAGAATCTAATCCCTGGGCAATTCAGTTTTTTGTATGTTGTGGAAAAAAGTTGTCCTGACCGTAGTGATTCTGATGATAGAAAACACAATCCGGAACAGTGTCTTCAGTCACTACACCTCACCACTTAGGATACCTTTTCTATATTTCATATAGCAGAATATGCACCCCACGCTTCAGTTTTCTCTTTCTGTTTACAAATTCACCTATAGACATGTGCAAATGCAATGTGGACCTCCAGCACATGGTGTGAGAGTTTGCAGAAGACATATTAACTTCCTATTAAAGAAGCAAGCAAAGGTGAACACTGCTATACTACTCTTTTTCCTCTTATGGATCACCATAGCTTGGCTAGATTGGCTGGATTTTTTGCAGCAACAAATCCATTAAGTTAATTTGCAAAATATTATCTAGAAGTAATACAGGTAAAAACCAAATTGAAGTTATCTTAGCAAGAGAAAGAGGTTTAAAATCATGGAATCATTAAAGTTGGAAAAGATCTTCAAGGTCATCAAGTCCAACATTTGATTACCAGCACGTCAACAAAAATATTGCACTAATTGCCAGTTCCAGTAGTTCCTTGAACTCTTCCAGGGATGGTGACTCCACCGTCTTCCTGGGCAGCTTGTTCCAAAGTTTGACGGCCCTTTCAGTGAAGAAATTCTTCCTGATGTCCAACTGGAACGTCCTCTGGCACAGCTTGAAGCCATTTCCTCTTGTCCTGTTGCCGGCTGCGTAAGAGAAGAGGCCAATCCCCATTTGGCTACAATCTCCTTTCAGGAAGTCATAGAGAGTGATAAAGTCCCCCCTCAGCTTCCTTTATTCTAGGCTAAACAACCCCAGCTCCCACAGCTGCCCCTGATATGACTTCCTAGACCCTTCATCAACTCTGTTGTCTTTCTCTGGACTTGTTCCATATCCTCAATGTCTTTCCTGAATTGAGGGGCCCAGAAGTGGACACAGTTGTTGCAGTGACCCAGCCACACTAAGGGGCTGTGGCAAGAAATCCTCCCCCAAGCCTGAGTGACAGGCTTCTCCTAGGACACATTATGCCAGTGTACCCCAGTTCTGTTCCTTTGATTGATTTGTTATTCTCCCTGCCTCTTTATCCCTTATATGTACATACCATAGAGTGTTCTCCCTCCCCTGCTTGCCTGTTTGCCCTGTACCTTAGTCCCTCCCTCACGGTATCCCTACTGGTTCCCTTGCCCTAGTCCCATCTCTATACTGCCCTGTGCCCTGATAACCCCAGTCTTGATGCTCTGCCCGCCCTGCAGACCCCATGTATAAACCCCAAACCCCTCCTCCATTTTGTCTTTGACCCTGGTCCCATTCACGATGAGGCTGAAATAAATCCTCATGTGGAACACCATGCCAGGACCCTTCCCGGCTCTTTTGTCATCCACAAGGGAGTGTGTGAGTGCCAGCTGCTTCTCTGGCTGAGACGGATGCTTCCTCCTTTCACTCCTATGAGACCCTGACCCCTTCTGAGCTGCTCCCTCTGGGAGCCACCCTTCTATGGAGGCTCAACCAGCGGGGCGGGACAGGAGCTATTGGCACATCTGAGCTCGCCAGCTATAGCACAGAGGCCCCTGCCAGAGTGGCTCCAGTCCCTGTGGAGATGCTTTTGGGAAGGTCGCGGCACCTTTCCTCAGCACACACCGTGACACACAGTGCTTGGGGAAAGGCCCTCTCCAGTGCTGCTTCCTGGGGCGTGATCACTTCTCTATTCAATTTTTTCTTAATTTGTATTACACTAGTTTGTATTCACAGAATCACAAAATCACAGAATAAGCTGAGTTGGAAGGGACCCACAAGGAGTCCAACTCCTGACCCTGCACAGCACCATCCCTAAGAATCACACCATGTACCTGAGGGTATTGTCCAAACACTTCCATAACTCTGTCAGACTTGGTGCTGTGACTACTTCTCAGGGGTGCCAATTCCAGCATCCAACCACCCTCAGATGAAGAGTCTTTTTCTGATGTCCAACCTAAACCTTCCCTGACACAACTTTAGGCTTGTTCCCTTGGGTCCTGTCACTGGTCACCAAAGTCTGCCCCTCCTCTTCCCCTCATAATGAAGTTGTATACTGCAGTGAGGTCTCCCCTCAGTCTCCTCCAGGGTGAAGAGACCAAGTGACCTCAGCTGCTCCTGATATGGCTGACCGTCAAGGCCCTTCTCCATCTTCACTGCCCTCCTCTGAATGCTCTCTAACAGTTTTATTTCCTTCTTATATTGTTGTTCCCAAAACTGCACACAATATTCAAGGTGAGGCCACCCTAGTGCAGAGCAGGGAGGGACAATGCCCTCCCTTGACTGGCTGTTGTGGCACACTGCTGACTTATATTCAACTTGCCATCTCCCAGGATGCCCAGGTCCCTTTCTATGGCAGTGCTTTTCCTGAAGTATACTTCTTAAATCCAGTGTCTCCTAAAACTATGACCATGAGTGATAGAGCTTTCAAATTTCATCTTGATTAAGTTTACTTATAAGCAGTCTCTGTAAGTACTGACCCATGGTCCTAAGACCAGCAGTAGCCACAGTGGGTTACTTACCAGTCTGTGTTTATCCCAGCAATTCCTTTAGTACTGTAGGAACTTTACGAGATGTTTTTTAACATTTGGGAGCAGACATGAACACTGAAGATAATGTGGTGAGAAGAAAACTTGTCAGTCAGGAGAGAATGATGTTTCTTTATTGCACGACTGTTATAATGAATTTTCATGCTAGTGAAAATGCTTGCCCTCTTATAACACCCTAGTGAATGTCCCTGCCAGCAGAAAGGTCAGGTTATAAGATGTGACTAATATTATTGTCAAAGAGCTCATATATTTCAATGCCAGTTTTATTGTGCCTTTGTTTGGCACATATTGGGTGAGAGCAACATGATTTTTCATCCTTTTTAAAGAGTAGATAATGGATAGCACCCATTTAGAGGCACAGTACTTTCATTAAAAGCATTCCGTGCTAGATGGATCATACCTATCTATTTCCCCTTTCTTTTTTTTTTCCTGTGACAAGTTGCTTAGGGACACTATGCTACTGACAAAGAAATATTTCCCAAACAAGGTAATGTACAGAAGCCTGTGGGTAAGTCAAGTACTTCTTCCCTATTCATTCTGCTTTTGAGACAGTATATGTATTGCTTACTATCTTGACAGGCATCCTTACCCTGAAGGCAGTACATCAGCAAATGTCAGGTCATGTGGGTAGCCCCTTCAGTGTGCTAATTGAAAGGGGTTACTTCATAATGGTAATGTCACTATGATTGATATAAAGACATCTTCTATGTGAAGGCAAGTACTTGGAAGATGCCTATAGGTATCTACTGTAGATAAATCACAACCTTATTTCAAGCCATTTTTATGGAAGAAGAACAGACTAGAGAACAATTCACTATCTAGTCCCACTAGATAGAAGTGAATTGGGTGAGATCTGCATTCAATTATAGAAGACCTAAAAGTGAGAAGATTAACTATTGTGTCCTAGAGAGGAACATGAAGCTTTTTGAGCTTAGAGATGCCACAAGAAGTACTGGATACTCTTACTCCATACCAGCTAAAATAAGGAACATGGAAGTCCAGAATGCATCCTGAAGAACAAAGCTTAATTTGCAAACAGTCTTGCTTAAACAAACATAATCGTTCTAAGTGAAAGGTTTTTTTTCCTTCTGGGAGAAACAAACTAACTTTTGTTGTCGAGTCTTTTGTGTTCTTTTTAAGGAGGAAGGAAAGATATAGGGAATGGGTACTAAGCTGAAAAAATCCTCTCTCTTGCTTCCATTTTAGCAAAAGTTTTCTATGCAGATATGTGTGTTCCTTATGCGCAGTGTTTCCCTTCACTATTTTTTCTGCCAGCATCTATTACCTAAAGCAATGCATGTGCAGAGTATGAAGTATAGAAAGTAGTATAACATTTTGTAACTATGGTGCTTGCAAATGTTGTTATCTATTATAATCCACTTGAATTTTTACTGCAGTATACTAATTCCTTAAACTGTAGCTATAGTACAACAGTGGCAACAATGCACCCCTGGATTTTGTAAAGAAAATTGTTTCTATTACTACTCAGGATTCAGCTATTAGTCCAGTGGCGTGGACATTCAGGTACTTATTGACTTAATTTCTCCCATTACTTTTTTCCCCTCTTTTGATGACTAAAAATACCTAAACACTTTTCTCTGCAAGGCACAGAGGTGTGGCAAAATAATCACAATTCATATGTAGGATTGTCTTTTTATTTTTGAAGTCTGTTTTGACAACAGAGAATTTTAAGATGGAAGGGCTCTTCTGCCCGGAGGAGACCTTGTTGACATTACTACAACAAAGTGGTCCTAACTATAGTTACCATGAACTATTATTTCTCTAAAACACATTATATTCCATTACCCAGGAGTAATAACAATAAGAATGGCCTTCTTTATCTAGTCACAAAATTGAAAATTCCATATTACCCTTCTGTTAACTCAGTAAATATTTAACCTTGTATATTTAACTGGTTTAAGAATTACAGAAGTGTTTGGTAAGTGAAGGTAATATAGGGGACTGGATTTCTCTTGGAAACTAAACAAGAGCAATCATCTTTTATGCATTTTTTCAAACTAGGAACCCAACAATCCATGAACCTGGTCTTGGTCTGTTGAGACAAACTTGCATTTCAGCCTAATCTATTTCAGGCTCCTATATCTTTTGGTAAATCAGATTAGAGAAAAAGAACTTCAACATGTGTGAGTTCAGGGCACAGGGGGAAAAATACAAAAAAATAAAAAAAGAAAAGGAAACACTGGGGAAAGCTTGTAATTCAGACACAGCACTTCTGGGAGACAGGATTTGTGACCAGAAAAACATGAAGCACAGTGGGGAGACAGAACTCAAGTCCACATCCCACAGTGCTTATCTGACTGAGGAGCAGGACTTACCTGAGCAAAACCCAAGGAAACAAAACCAAAGTACATCAGGCATGTGGCAACAGCTGAGAAGGGGTTTTAGGGCACATGGTAAAAGAGATCTGGTTTTAAAAAGGGAAGGGAGTCTGGCCATGGTCAAAGAAGACTATGAAGAGCAAATTCAGATAAATCCTTTCACTTCCTTATAACATGTTCCAGGTTTATGTTGGGGCTGTCCAGACAGATTGTGAGTCTCTTCTGGAAGGAAGCCACAAAGTCATCATGGATTATTTCAACACAGAAAATTTCTGAATAGGTTTAAACTCTTCTGTAATGAATCCCAATGATGGCTGGAGGGAGGTGTTAATGAGTGTGAAATGGAGCCTGGGAGTACAGAAACTCTCTTGATAATGTGTTGAAGTGGAAGCTACTACAGAAATGGAAGCCTTGAGATGTAAACTAGTATTTAACTCTTCTCATCTATTCTAAACTTCCTTCTTGTTATAATTCCTTGCTGGGAAACATTGTATACTTTGGGTCCATTGTATACTTTTGGACCACTGTATACTCTCGGTACTTTTTTTGACCATCTTTTCTAAAAGTGGTCCTGCAAATAAAGATGTATTATAGGTGGCTACAAGTAAAAAATAAATTCTAATTTTTTACTCTATGGAATTTGGAACATTATACTGAATACAAATGTTCTAATTAAGTATTACTCAATATGATGTGCTGTGGATTACTGTGGAAAAAAGAAAAAAAGGAGAAACTTCTGGAAAAGAATCCTTCTATCTAAATCTAAATTGTCCAAAGGGAAAATCAGATTCCACAAAAATAAAGCTGAAAACAGAAATGTAAAGTCTGCATTCCTTGTTAAGATAAAAAAGACTCTCCTTTTATAAATGTGGAAGCCAGGCCATCATGGTCATTTATCTTCTGTTGAAAGCAGCAGTTTATCAGCTCTGCTTTGCCCTCTGCTTTTTTTCATTCTGTGCAACCACTTGACTTCCCTAAGGTTTTGCCCAGCTAGTGAAAAAAATAACTTTTGTTCTGCTATTTATCTTTAGGCAAGCATTTTTCCATATCAACTTTACTCCGTTCTTATCCTGCACTGCTCATTTCTGGGCATTTTATTTTGCTGTTACAGCATAGAGCACTGAAAAATCTGAACAGTTCATTCCATAAGAGTTTGTGGGGGCAGCTCTGTGTCTTTCATAAGAGTGACTGTCCTTCAGCCCCCTTCAATTATATTTAGTTTGAACATACTTGCACTGTCAGAGCAAAATAGTCTTATAAAGAAATGTTTTGATATTGTTATTTTGCAAAATTTCAGTGAAAAAGAAATACGGATGAATACAAATATCAATTGGCCTAAGTATATCTAGATATTCTTGGCTAGAGTTGGATTCAAATTGCAAATTTGCAAAGGGAGTCTGTGTTTGATTTTTAAAAGCATTAGTTCTGCAAAGCAAAGATTCTAAGGAGAAAAATTTTCAATATTGTAGAATATAAATCACTTAGAAAATAGGAATCTTCAGAGAGAGGATACCAGAGACAAAAAAGTATAAAGTTGTCCCAAACATATTATATCTGCATATTTAAGCCCAGATTAAAGTTTCTGGTGCCATCTCAAAGGTCCAATTACAGTTCTTTGCAACATCTCAAAAGGATTCAATTACATTTGAGTGGCAGGGCTATTTTAACTTTTCAGAGCTACTGAAATTAGGTTTCCCAGGTAAGACAATGGATTGATGGAATTTGATTACTCATGTAGGGTAAAAATGAGGTGCTTAGCAATGTCTCTGGAAAGGTATGTCCCAAGATCTGAGGAAGAAAAAAATCCTGCCTAGAATTTATTTGAAGCCATGTTTTTCTGTGTCTTTCAAACAATGTTTTGGGGAATTATTTCAACTTCAAACCAGAATGTTATCTTTTGAATTATATGGAATAATTGTCATTTGCAAGGCAGTTTCATTAGAGTTGTTAAATATAGGTACACATCACACATTTTTCTTTCATAGACTGGACTACACAGCAATAACATAATCAATCAGCTAATAATTGAATCGCTTTCACAGCATTCTTCTTCTATCCACCTTCATCTAGAA
>WEIT01041554.1:0-11228 GCA_013389985.1 Dryoscopus gambensis | reverse complement strand
ATATAGTTTGAAATGAGATGGTAGCTGCTCAACAGAGAGTCCAATCATTTAGCAAAGTTCCAAATGATTTTGACAGTCTGCTCAGACATACAAGCACAAACAAGCTACTCTGATCTCAGCTGCAATGTAGCGGGTTTTGCACAAACCACAAAATTGAAAGGGAAGAATAGTTTCCTTAGAGAAAACCTGGTGAGAAGAGAAGGAAAAAAGAGCACTTTGGCTCTATCTTCCTACTATAACAGCTTGTGGTCTACACTGATACTTCTGGTACCAGAATGAAGGTTGAAGACATTTTCTTCCACTGCTTGGATGTCACCTCATTACTGTAAATACAAGTAGAGTGAAAGGAATTATAACTGCGCATGATTAATAACTGAAGTGTATAAGGCCTTTTTAAATTGTTTCTTTCATTTTACAACTGAATATACAGAAGTCACAAGGTGTGCTAGCTTTGAGGGGAAGGGCATTTGGGGATGGTTACGTACACTAGTAAAAGAAAATATTATCATCTTCCCATGCTGATGCTTCTTGTCACTTCACTTCAAGCTGACACTGGCATGTAGCAGCTCTGACACCTTTCAAGTATCAGCTCTGACCAAGATTAACAGCCAGATAAAGCTAACTGAATACCAACCAATCAAAAAGAAAACCTGACTTCCAGTCAGGTTTAGATTGCATGTTCTCTTCCACTTCATCTACTGTCTGATTTTCTTTTGCTCTTTTTCCCATCAAAGTATTTTTCAGGTTTCACAGTCTGTCTGCAAATAACAAAGAACATTTTCCTTATTTCAGCACTGCTGAATGCATTCCTAGTAGCCAATTTCAACACACTATAGGTAGACTGATTTTCTGTGTTTTGATGCTTACATCAAACAGGAAAACCTGGACAACAGTCTCTCTGTCTCAAATGCTGAGCCCTTTAAGCACTGTCTAGTTAAGCAAAATACTAGTCTGAGCACGAGCACAGATGTCCAAAAGATCAATACAAGGGAATAAAAAAAGAGGGCTGTGTGTTCATTAGTTTATCTTAGAGAACGCTGGCTAGAAAAAGCCTGAGTAGCCTGAACCCAAACTAACAAGGGCACACATGATCTAAGTAAGGTTCTAAATTCTTATTAGTAAAAAACATGTTATTAAGACATAAGTATGCCAATTAAACTAATACTAAAAATAGAATAACAATCAACCTTATAGACTAGCAATGCATTTTGGGAAGAGGAGTAAGTGCTTTATGCAACTCAGTTTATCACCAACTTTTAATTCATGCTTTAAGGAAAACACATCATCTCAATCCTGATCAAATCACTAGGGAAACAGACATCTCTACAACCCTGTTATTGTGTGAAGGAAAAGGAAAAAAGATGTTAAAACCCCCAACCAAAGAAAAGGCAAGCATGCTAGCCAAATAGGAATTCCCAGACACTTTGCAGACCACAGGATGTGTTAAGATTCAGTTGCATCATTGACTAATCCTTCTAAAGCTTGTTCAGTGAGCCATAACTGAGTGAAGAACTCAACTACATCCCATTATTCAGGTCCAAAACCTGTAATACTTCAAGTACTACTCATCTTTTAACCCTATATTGCAACTGAAGTATATCGGCATGGAGATATACATAATATTCTCCTGTTAGACTGAAAATTGCTCCACTATTTTAAGTCAGGATGTAGCTCCACAGCAGCCTGAGCCAACCTGTGCCAGGGCTCCCAGGGTTCTGTTCTTTCACCTGCTCCCTAAACACAGCAAAAGCAGTTAGACCAATGAAAGGGAGAAGGCAGAACTGTGACAGTCACAGTCCTAATCACACATCCTCTTAGCTTGCCATGGCACAACACTCTGGACTGTTGCATAATCTTTTTAAGCCTCCCACAGTACAAGGTAGGGAATCATTGCTTCTTTCTCAATTAGATTTGAAAGGCAAGTGCGTTTTTGTAAGGAATGCCTGACAGTGATAGAAAGAAAAAACTGTTTGTCTGCAGCACTTCAAAAGATGCAGATACTTTCACATTCTTTTCTTACAGTAATTTCAACAACAGCAGTGCTGACTTGTACACTCTTCCCTTCCTGCATTCCTGTTACTAAGCCAGCCCACTAGTGAAGACTGATGGTACATCAGAGTCAAAAGTGATTCAGCTGAAAGCCAGGAGTTCCCCATGCCATCTTGAGTTATTCTTCCAGACACGTCTATTCAGTGATTTAGTTCACCATACTGACACAGGAGCAGGTAAAATACAGGGCCAGTGAGGCAAGGAGAAGGAGAGCAACTTCCTTGCCTTGTATGGCAAAAGCTCCTATAGTATACTATTTTAGCCAAACAATCAGTCATAGCCTGAAAGTATAGCTGTGGAATCTTCTCTCTTCTACTTGCTTCAAGACCCAAGCAAATACACTCAATGTGAGCTGATAATCTGATAGGGAACAGAGGAAGAAATTCACCTGTAAAATTCTGACGTTTTTGTTTTCGTATGTACTGAAGGGGAAGGCAGACAGCTTTAATAACAGGGTTGTGATGACTTTATAAAGGAGAATACTTTATCAACCTGACAAATTTTGGTGATGAGACAAGCTCACTGGAAGAGCATAAAGCAGGCACTGTTGTTTATCTGTGCTTTAACAAGGCTTTTAACATCAGCTCCCATAGCATCCCCATAGGCAATCTCATGCTAGAAAAGTGGACAGTCAGGTGGACTGAAAAGTACTCAGACGCTCGATTCACAGGGTTGCCATTAGCAGCACAAAGTCCACCTGGAGGCCAGTCACTATCTGTCAACCCCAGGACTTGGGGGTTGGCCCCCAGTGGGGCCAGTACTGTTTGATGTCTTCACTAATGACCTGGGCGATGGGGCAGTGCCCCCTCAGCAAGTCTGCACACAATACGGAACTGGGAGGAGTGGTTGATACAGTAGGTGGGTCTGCTGACACCCAAAGGCCCCTTGATGGGCTGGAGAAATTGACCACCAGGGATCTTATGAAGTTCAGCGAGGGCAAGAAGCAAGTCCTGCACCTTGGAACAAATAGCTACACACATCAGGACAGACTGGGGGCTGACCATCTTTTCAGAGGTGACTCTGAGTGCCTGAGTGGCTCGACAAGCAGTATGCAACATGCCCTTGTGGCAAAGGCAACCAACAGCATTTGGAGCTGCATTTGAAGAACGTTACCGGAAGACGGAGGAAGGTTATTTCTTACCCTGTGTTCAACCACGAGTCCAGTGATGGGTTACCCAGTACAGAGAAAGGTACAGACATATTCAAATTCACACGAATTCCAATTCACAGGGACAAAAATCAAACACAAAAATAGCCTATTCCCTCCCTTCTCCCCGCTCCTTCCTCAACAAGTACAACAACAAAAAACCAGAGTAAGCCAGAACAGGTGTAAAAAACCTTGGGTTTACCTGGGTGGGTTGCTTGGAAGTTCCTGACAGGCAATACGGTTAGAGCTGGGCATACAAGAGTTCCCACGTTGGTAAAAATCAAGAAGCACCTGCTCTATCTGCAGTCTACACTCCACCTGTGTTATCTCCCTGAGACCCCCAGAGCCCCAGGCTATAAAAGGTTTTGCTGCTCTACAGGCATACTTAGCACAATGAAATCAGAGGTGGGAGCATACTGAAGTGAGACAGGATCTTTGAAAGTTAAGTCCATAAATGGACACACAATTTTTAGAAGTCTGGTAACATTTCCAAGAGTCAATAAACGTCTCTGGGGGACCAGATGAGTAAAAGCATGTATCTGAAACAAACCAAATTTTTCAGCTGCAGGAGTATCAGGTCCTTGTTTCATGGCCTTGTGGCACCAGCACACTTCAAAGAAAAGGACTGACAGTCTCAAGAAAAAAATCTGGCTCAGGACATTATTGGACAAATAAATCTTTCACAGATGCTCAGGATTAATTGTAAAAATCCTCACAGTCACACCAAATCACACCTCATCCTGCTCACACATTGGCTTAGCTCATAATGAAGGATTGAGTTATCTATCATATAGACTTGATGTAGGAAACACATTTTTTCCTCATTTCCTCACCTCAAGAGCAAAAATGCATGGTGAAAACTCTGGTATAGAACAACCGCTATAATACGATAAATTCCCTCATAACTCATGTCTTTCAGCACTCATGCTTGTCACTGCAATTAGCATTTCATCTGTGAGGCTGCCAATAAATAACAAGTCTCATATTAGTCCATTTGCTCATGTCATTTTTAATGAATGATGAATGACATTTCATCCATGTATTGTAAGATACTGGCAAGAAATCTATTTATCTTACACAGCAGAGCCTCTTCATCTGCTGTTTGCAAAAACCTTGACTAGACAGTCAAGAAGTATTGCTTCTCCATCGACCAACTGAAATACACGAGACAGTTCAAGTATCCCTGAGTAAGAACTGTAGTTCTTAAAAATACTGAAAGATATTAGAAAAAGCAGAAGCCCTTCTCTGCTGTACTTTCAGTTATAAAAAATTCCCTTTCTTGTTTATCATATTACACTCAAAAAATTCCTTCGGCTGCTCACTTACACATTACAAGCATGTGATAGACAAGGAAGAATTCTACGTGTGGCATCTCCGCCTGTGACTTCATAAAGTTTGGAATTATGCACAACCTTCCTGCCTTAATTTCAAGAGTTTAATTCTATTAAGTGATTTTTAATTTCTCAAACCAGACACTGTTGACTTACACATGGAAAATATTTACTTTTTGCTTCTGATAAACCTATCATGTATAATTGGCATTAATTAGATAAGTCATGGTGCAGGGCAAAGATTATAAACTATTGATAATACACAATGAATTACTCCTGCATGAAATAGCAATGAAAAATTCCTTACATCACTTCACCATTTATTTCTTTGTATGTTTCCAGCACTTTCTCATCAGAGACCATACAGAAATGTATACATATTTCACCAAATGAAACACACATTAATTTTTAAATAAGGCAGAAAGTGTGACAATCAATCAGATACCCACCTTGTCAACCAGTGTCCGAAGTCTGGCCGATGAGCCCACTGGACACCTGTCTGATTCAAGGATCGAAGCAGGCGACAGCAAATAAGGATGATCCATGGAGTTGCTAAGCTTATCCACTTCTCTGATCCCTTTATGAATTCAGATGAAGAGGTGGCCTTGCCCAGTTTTGAATTACTCGCTGCTGGAATGTCTATATTCTTGCACTCAGAGGTTTCCCCAATGCTATCAAAATTTTGTTTCACATTGGTGCTATGTTGAGGGTCACACTCTTTCAGAAGAAAATAATTTCTACAGAGTTCCTGACACAGCACCAGACAAAGTGTATTGATAAGAAAATACCAGGTTTGATGTTCCTCTTCTATAAAACTGCTTGCCCCCAAGCTCAAAACATGGCCAATAGTTCCAGCCAGAATCAGCACATCTATTTCTGACCAGCTAGAACTGGACAAAGTAGATTTCTGTAAACAAACAAGCATAAAAGTGGTGAAAGAGAATATAAAAATTTCACTTTAAGTATTCACATAGTGCTTACAGCAATGAAAACAAAATAAATAGCAGGATAACTTATTTCTATCTTAAGAAATCTCAAAAATTTATAGAAGAATCATTTCAGTGAAGCATACTTACTTAGCACTATAACATAGCAATAGTTTTTTAAATTGCATTCTGTTTAAGGAATAAAACTTCTCTATGAATAATCACCACAACTGTATAGATTAAGATTCCCTATCACCCTGTAAGTTCATGCCCTGCTGCATATTTGTAGAAGTAAAAATAGAAATCCTGCAGAAATCGAACTCGAGATATAGATAATAGGTAATTCTCTAACTGTTCAAATTTGTGATATCTTCAACTCAGTACAGTGACAGCCTTCACTACTCAAGTTAACAAAGTTATTGCCTGATGGCACCTCTTTACCTTGCTTAGCTTGAAATGAGTCTTTCACCATAAAATCTACTTTAAACCTTTACCTATCTATTATTTACTTCACACACTGTGCCTATCTAAAACCACAATATTTTTTGTCTAATGCCTCCATTAGCTCAATTTCCTATTCTCAGCAGCTATTTGGAATTGCCTTATCATCACTACCTTCAATGATAGGGCTAAAGAGAAACCATAAGGGCATGAGGAAGTTAAGAGCACCCGGTTCATTGATGTTATCAGGTAAAGAACCTTTTCAGCACACAGGGGAAGCCATAAAAAGACCACACAAGGACACAAACATGATAAGTAAGCACTATTGGAGACCATAAGATGACCAAAACTCTTCAGTCGTTAACTGACAGGCCAGTAAGAAATCACAGGCATAGAAGAGCATCAGTCTGGACTCTGTTACAGATAAGGGGGAAGTGACAGTACACAGGTGTTACAGATATCTGATGGCGCCTGTAGATCTGTACCAACTCATTAAGCAAAGCTTCAAGAAAGCCTCAGGGGTGGGGAAGAGGACGTGATGAGGAACATACTGGAAACAGGGGCAAAGTAAGAGGAGAAAGGGGAAAGGATTCAGTTACATATAAGCAGGAGCCAGTGCACTTTTCTGACTGAGCCCTGGGCCTGGTCTCTGTGGTCTATCCTGTCTTATTAAATCCTCTCCTATCTTTCTGTGCAACTCCACATGCTGTCCCAAATGTGGGTGTTGCAAGATGCCACTGCAAGTAGCTGGGGACAAGCCTGCATGTCAGCTTGAGACCAGAGCAAGTAAAAGCAGGTGCCAGCAGCTGCAGAATGATCATGGGTCACTGGACCCACACATCTGCAGTGCCATGACTGCAGCACGTACCAGAGTGACTGGAGAGGGGACCACTGGCCATCAGGACTGTAAGCCCACAGTACCAGCAGCTGGAGGGATCAGCGTACATACAAGACAGGTCAGGGTGTCAGCAACAGGAAAAGAGACCATGGATCACCAAGCTTGCAGGCCAGCATGATTAACTGGAGGGCCCAGAGTACACACCTATGTGTGGGAGGTCACAGAGCCACTGACTGGAGACACCTGTCTGTTTAACCTCCCCTCAAAGTCAGAGCCAGACGTGGGGACAGTGACCCAGGATGGGCATGCAAAGCTGTGCTCCAACAGTAAGGCAAGACAAACACCCCAGCCCCAGAGGACAGCAGGAGCTTCCTAACATACCTTAGCAAATAGGATAACATACATACTTGTGAAGAATTTTGGGAAAGACACTGTCAAAAATCATACATTACTATTTTATTTTCTCTACTTTTGCTCTATTAGAGAATATCATAGAGTATCTCTTAAACTGCACCTAATAAAACAAAAATTTAAAAGCCAGATCAAAATTACTGCATACCATTTTACTTCAGAACAAGATCTCCGAAACTACTTTCACATTCATTTCTTTAACTGCATATTTTAACCACATCATCCTCCTACATTTGACCTATGAACAAACTTTAAAAAAATCCTGAATATTCACGGGGACAAATTTCACAGAGAACATACTAAATTAAAAGATGCACAGTGTAGTACAATTCCTGCACAGTTTAAATAATGTTAAAAGAAAATTGAAACAAACTGACCTTCGAGCAGGTAACAAGAAAGCAGGTATAAACAATACAAGTATCTCTGAGCATCTTAGATGAAAGTCTCACTTGTGTTTATGACTTACTGACAGCAGCACATGTATTTTTGTTCAGTAAGCAAGAGGATGTAACAGAGAAGACAACAAACA
Organism: Dryoscopus gambensis; assembly: GCA_013389985.1. NCBI lineage: Eukaryota > Metazoa > Chordata > Aves > Passeriformes > Malaconotidae > Dryoscopus > Dryoscopus gambensis. Next base: position 3,556 of record WEIT01041554.1, on the reverse strand, counting down.
CACAATGCCAGAAGATAGTTAACATCACTAGGAATTTTCCTTTAGGGAAAAAATTTTTGCAAAAATCAAAATTTTATGAGATGTATGTGAAAGAATACAGGAGCTATAATTACAATTATCATCTATTCACATCTCCTTCATTTCTTGTGTTGTTAAAGAATGCATTACACCAAAGTCATTTCACTTCAAAGAAACCAACAACAGAAAGAAACAAACACACAAACAAAACCCCACACAACCAAAAAAGTCCCCATGAGGTTACACACAACAATAATGGGGGGAAAAATACTAATAATCTCAAAAATGCCCAGTTTCAATCTAAATTTACCAGCATTTGAAATTTCTTTGGTGTTCTAAAGACCACTCAGGTTTGTTTAGTACGCTATTCTGAAAAGCAAATACCATAAGCTGGTATTTGGAACAAAAGGACAAGGTTGTCTGTGCAAAGACCAAAGAGCATGAAATTCACAAAGCTAAGACAAGAACAGTATATGACTGATCTTCAGCAAGTTTAAATTCCAATAATTCTATCATGCTGACCTTAAAGATCTTGGCTAACTAAATAAATGAGCATGTAAGCACCATCTGCTTGCAGAGACAAAGGAATCTGAGATCCTAAATAAATGAGAATGAACAAGTCTGTGATATAATTTGTCTTCTTTGTAAGACAAAACACGAAATCTATAAAAGGATTGGTCTCTTGTACCTGGTTGGTGTCAGCAACTGATATGAAAACTGAAGAAGTGATGCATTATCAATGGGGAACATACAAAAACCTCATTAAAATGATGGTATTAATGTGAAATGTCCAAGGGTAAGAAATCTGTGTTTCTTGCCTGCTCATCTCTCACAACTTCAGTAAAAAGAGAGAAAAATTACTCTTAAATTCACAACAAAGGATTAAAATTCAATGACATTTACTGATAAACCACATTTCAGATCAGAGTTAAATCACTATGCAAAATTAAAAATTATGATGCTATTATAATCTCCTGAGCCTTGATAATCTTAAGAAATTCTGGAAATACCTCCATCAGGGTTTTCTAAATTTACGTCTAATCCCTTAAATATGAACTGTGCCTTATTAGGAATGTCACGAGTATGGTGCCATATACAGTCTGACCTTAGGTTACTTAGATTGTACCTAGTTTTTAGATTTGGTTTAAAGGCATTGAAACATAGGTCTTACTCGGATATTCACAGCTCTGTTTTTTCAGCTGCTGAACATGTCCAGCTCTCAGGAACTTAGCAGACACTCCAGATACTAAAAAGCCCGTACGACTCTCAGCTTGTTTGATATCTTGGCAAACAAACTTAATATAGAATCTTTTGTTTAGAAATTTTTAAATCCCAGGCTTCAAATGATGTAAGCATATCATCTCCCAAACCAAGGCAGCTTTAACAACTGATGTATCAGCACTAGTATTTAAGCAATACAGAAACTGACCTCTCTGCCCTATCTTTGAACATACCTTGCTGGCTTGCAGAAGTGCCAGTATAGAAATGATGTAATACATGCACCTTTGACCATTAAATTTTGAAATTTCTTCACTTTTAAATAAAACTTCTTGTAGTCTATATTCTGAGTCTTACTCCAGTTATCAGGGTTTTTTTGTGGCGAACCATCCACAGTTAATGCCTGAGAAATTCTGCAACTACTTTTCAGGTAAGAAACATTTTGTTTTTTCATGCTCACAATTTAAACACTTATCATTGTGTTCCCTTCTGATACTTGAGCTCCCTGAACCCAGTCTTGATTCTCTATGATGGTAACTTTTTCATGACAAAGTACTACAGATCACACTTGCTCCTACATTTTCACAGCAGTTTGGGATCATTTTTGAAAGCTATCTGGTAAAGACACCATCAAATCAGCTTTTATCTCCCCAAGTCAAAAAATGCCAAAAATATTTTAGGTGCAATTGCATAAAAATGTAACATTGTTCAACTCATCAAGAATATCAAACAAAGGAGGAAAACCAAAAATACTGTTAAATGAACACGTGCTTTAAAAGAAACAGAAAGAAGGACATTTTGTAGATGTAATAAAAACCCACCATAATTCTGCATAATGAAAATTCTCAAGACCTCTGCTTGATAAGCCTTAACTTCTGTGTTCTAGTTTCAATGAAACCTTTCGTGTTTATTTCTATCAGAAATGGGGGGGGAAAAAAACCCCACAACTAGTAGTAGTAAATAACACACTTAAATCAACTACCAAGCAATTACAGTGAAACTATGAACAAGAAGTTAATTTTTTTAATGATTTTCTGGAATTCATAAAGGGCTGCAGAACTATTTAAAGCCTGAAGTATCATTAAAAGAAGGGACTGGTGCTGCTAGAAACATAGCAATCAGAATCTATAAATAACAGTCAGGAAGCAGATGCTAACACTGCCTGCACTGGTCTTCAGAAAATTCATGAACTTGGTAATCAGTTTCTATATTCAGCCACAGTGGGGAAAAAAAAGCATTACAAATGAGAAGCACTTCAGAGAAATCTCTAGATGTGAACGGAAACAATTTGAAGGAAAAAAGCTCTGAAGCCATTAACAGGAGAGCTTATCTTAATTACTTTTAAAATACCTACATTTTATCATAGAGCTTCAGCTTAGAAAAGGCTTTTTAGCGTGTTTTTTTTAACCAGAAAGACCATGATTCAGGATTCTACTCCCACTATTAGAAGACCAGGGCTTCAGAATTCTTTCTGAAGTGGGCCCCACACAGATTCACCATGTGGAGATGCACAGGTCACAAAACACTTGGATGCAGAGATATTTTAGCGTAAGTGATACTGATAACTCACACAGAAGGCCCTTCAAGATCAACACACAGCATATAAAAACAATCCGTTTCTCCCCCAAAACCTAGGCATTCTACTGGAAAGGGGATGAAAAAAAGGAAATGAATGTTTGGAACATATTCGCATTACAAGCAGTGCCAGATTTATGCACTGCTCCTTTCACATTCTCCAGGCTCTGCATTTGTCTAAACACTGACCCAAAAAAACCCCACCATATCATTCTACAACAGCCCTGAGACTGGTAAAAATGTTAATCAGAACCAAATCACTGCTTTTATACACGTCTGGAATGAAGGTACATAGTAACTAAACCTAAGAAATATTTCAAGTTTTCTCTGGAACGTGAACAGAGACAGCAAAGCCTCCCTGACTGATGAGATATACATTCAGAATTTCAGTCACCTATGGAATAGGAGTGAAGAGAGGATGACAAAAAAGTGTTTCTACAGGTCTGAATACAAAGTCATGTCTGCCTCAACCAGAATTACTATTGCCTACACTTCACAAGACATACTTAAGCTTCCCACATTTTCAGATATATCTCAGGTAGGAATATAATCACAGACCAACCTGGGATGGAGAACCCAGTATTTTTTATTTCTATCTGCCCCAGCTCTGAAAAAACAAACACACATACAAATCTGGAAAATATTGCTGAAAACCTCATTTGTGTATTATCAACTTGAAGCAGATGATCTGAGTGTGGTGAGACATTAGAATAGGTTGCCCAGGAAGCTGTGGATGCCCCGTCCC
>WEIT01041542.1:16918-35573 GCA_013389985.1 Dryoscopus gambensis | reverse complement strand
GCACCACAACATATTCTCTTAGGGAGAATATAATGCTATTCTTAAGTTTGGCACAAGATGCAGTTTGAGTGCTGCACTGCAACCAACTAGCACTGATGTAAATCGCAGTGCTAAGCACAAAGCTATAATAAATAGAAACTAGGTCAACCATTGCAACCATTCAGAAAGAAGTTAAAAACATACTTCTCTTGCCATTCGAACTTACAGTTTGTTGGATGGAAACAAATATATTGATATCAATGAAGTTAGTAATCTCTTTGGGAAGCTTTATGCACCTGCCTCAGTTTGGCTTCAGAGTGAATGAAGGAACTTTCAGACTTTCTCCTTTTTTTTTTCCCCTGTGTAGAACAAAATAATAGTATAAGTAAGCAAAAGCTCAGAATGATTCATATGGGAATTTTGACTTATTCTGGGTTTTTCTAGGTCAAATTAGAATACTGCAGGTACCAGTGTAATTTGCCAAGATGAATGGTTTCTCTGTTAGATGCTGTCTGGATGTGACTAGCTTGGTATTTTCGAAGAGAGTAAGCATATTCAAATCTCACTCGTATGGGAGAATGTCAGGAACATTAGCATCATGGGAACTGGTGTTTTGAAGTTAGAGGGCTCCTCATTCCAGACACATCCTCAGGAGATGATCTGGTGATCAGAGTCAGTCTAATGCACACTTGCTTTTCCCCTCAAACAGCATGGAGGCATTAGTGAACACAGCTTGTGTGTTGTGGAGTAGAAATGCGTGGCAGCATACTTTTTTGCCTACCTGGATTCCTGTTGCAACTGGAGCAGAGTAGTGAGAATTGGAACTAGTTTCCTGTCTTCATTGTTGGTTAAACTGAGCTTGCATAAGCCTGTTTAAAACAAAAAGCAAAACAAACAAAAGGTTGGTTAATATTGCAGGAGGAAGTCCTTTGAAAACACTAGTAAAAGTAGTATTTTATCCTTAAGGGTATATTGAGAGACTGGGATTCACTGCCATGTGTGGATATAATGTGAAAGGATATCACTGGGTATCTTTGATCTTGGTCACATTTTAAAGCTGTGATGTGAAGATCTGGGATACTTTGAGTCATGCATTACCTTCTGATCCCTAAAGTTAAAGATGTAGGTTTGTTGTGTTCTTATGCAAGGGAGCAATGTGTGCTTTGTAAAGAGCAGTCAGGATTGTTTGTCTGGTGTGGTAACATCCCCCTCCCCCAGAACAGGGAGGGGAGGGAAGCTCTCCACTGCCCTTGCAAAGGTCTAAGCCAAATAAATGTCTGGAGGTTTTTTGGTCTTGGAATAAATCAGAACATCATCTCCCTTGTCTCTTTGCATATTAAGTTTGTGAGATAAGTCACTCTTTCTAAGACAGCATTCACAGGTCACTTCAGAGTGTTGCATAATTTTTCATCTTTTTTTTTTTTAAACAAGACTCAAGGACTCTTAAAAAAACAAAAGGCAGCAAAGAACCAGACAAATTGGGGAAACCCCTCTAGCTACAGAAGTGAGGTCTCACTTTGACAGATTTGTCCTTCCAGCTACATGGACTGTCTTCCTCTGAGCAGTTCAAGGGAAGGCAGCTGCTTTGGGTGGCTTCTGCTCCTGGAATTTTATCTGTAAGAATGTTTTTCACTGTGTACTGCTCTGGTCTTTCAACAGCCTTTTATATCAGGAAAAGTTGCACCACAGCAAGAGTAGATTTAATGGTGTATTAATTTCTGGTGTCACTTCAGTAACACTATAGAGCGTATCCTGAATCTGAGAGAAAAGCTTTAAGATGAAAATGATCTTCCTCATCTGTAATATGTTCTTACCTCTGCTTTTTCAGCATTGAATGATCATATTTTCGTATTTTAAGGAAATACTGGATTTTCTGACTCTGGTCTCAGAGAGTATCTTATAAACAGCTTAAATAATCTTGTTTATCTTTGAGATACTGAGCAACACTTTGCAAATGGGTAGAATATGAGGTTATTTTGAAGGTGACGTGGCTGATGTCGTAATCAGGGACTGCTCCAGGTGATTTAGAGGATAGTTACCATACCATGGTTTAAGTTCTGGGTGTGTAACTGAATGTGGGACATGAGTTCTGTGTGGAACACTCAGCATTCAGGGGTTATATACTACCAGTATGTCAGGAGATGCCATCAGTTCCCTCCTTAGTACTCCTAATGAATTAATTTTTGGTTTTGATGGGCTTTTAAATAGCAAATAAGCTTGCAGTTTTTTAGGTAAAGAAATTGATCTTTATTTCTTAGATACTTTATTTCTTAGGTGATTATGTCATTCTTGCCTATGTTTCCTAATACAAAGTAAATGTTGCTCACTTACATGTTCAGGAAAACAGAATAAAAGGTGGTTTTTCATGTGTTACAGCTCTGTGATAGTTATTTGCATATTGTATACATTTTAGAAGGAACCTATTCAAATAGCTATGTAAACCATTCAGAAAGACTCCTTTAGGCTCTGTTTGCTTTTATAGTGCAGATAGTTTAGGAATTGTTTCTTTTTAGAGGATTAACATCTTTAAGAACATGCTTTCTAAAGAATTGCTTTTATTTTCAAAGTGGGACGAAGTTGACTGACAGACAGGCTTTCAAAGCATCTCAGTTCTGGTGTACTTTGGAACTTGCCTAAAGAAATGATTTCCTGACCTGTACAGCCAACATTTCTTCAAAATAGGACTTTTAATAGCCTGCTAGGAAAACTCTCTGCAGCGTTTGGAAAAAGGAGAGAGCTTTATATCTGCTAAAACAGAGAACTGGGCTGGTAACTTTATATATGATTAACATGCTGAAATTGGACAAATAGCATCACAAAACTCAAAATGTGTTTTATCTTTCCAGAAAAAGTAAATTATGGCATACTCGGATTTCTTTGTTGTGTATTTGTGTACTGGTTTTGGCTAGGATAGAGTTAATTTCACCCACGGTGGTTAGTATGGGGCTATGCTATGTTTTGGAAAAAATTAACAATTTAATTAATTAAACAGAAAAAATGTTTTGGAAAAATGAAGAGTTTTTTTGCAGAAAGTATTTAATGCTGTGAGGAGGAAAGCCAAGGATGGTGGATGGAGGTTATGCCTCAGTAGTTGGATTGGTAGAGCTGGCAAGAGCAGCCAAGTTTTGAGGGGCCCGAGGCCAGGTGCCTGGATGTGTGTGGGAAGTGTTGGGCTGCTGAGCTAAAGGGGGAAGGTCACAGGTCAGATCACCTCTGTGAGAGCGGCTGAGTCCTGCTTCTGGAGCAGAAATGACCCTTGAGACAGAGAGGTGCTACTGAGGATGGAGCTCTTCTGGTGTGGGAAAATGTTCCAACACATGGAAAGGTGTGCAGCCTCCATTTATGGCTGGAGGAAAAGGTGGGAAAGCTGGGGAGACATTGTTGCCCCTTTTTTGAGTGGGTGGTGTAGTATCCAGTCCAGCTGAAACTTTCACTTTCCAGGATTACTGCTTAGTGGAATAGCATGAAGTTGTGATGTAATATATTATATGAATCAATGTTACTTGTTACAGAATGAGGAATCTAAAGATTTTTAAACATCTGTATTCCACTCAGGTTGGATGGAATCAAAGAAATTACTTATCCTGTTTCATCTGCAGCAAGAAAACTGTAATAATTACTGCTGGAAGGGTCTGGTTGGGACTCTGGCTCTGTGTACAGGAATGATTTCTGTTTCACCCTCAATGAAAGATGAAGTATAGGGGTGTCTCATTTTTCAAACAGGACAAATGATAACTACATGGAGAGGATCAACCTTCAAGTGTTAACTTTCAGCTAAAGCTGTAGGTCAAGCTTTTTTCTGTGGTTTTCCTTCTTGTCTTATCTGCAGACATTTTCTGTTTGTTGGCTGTTCTAGCTCTCTGCTGTAACCTCCCACAAATATTTCACAGATTTAGCTTATGCATCCCTTCAAAATAAAGACATAATATTCCCTTCTTGCTGATAGGGAGGGGACAAAAAGCAAAGGGATCTTTGTTTCTTTGGAGTCAGGTATTCAGCATATTAAACACTTCTTGGTAAGACCAGAGGTAGAATAAAACCCAGGATTTGACTGAATGATTTTTTTCTTACAACAGTTCAAAAATCCTTCAGTTTTGTTATACTGCAGCCTGCAGTTGTACATAAATGTTGCAGTGGGAATAAGAATAACAAAAATATTATTATTCTAGAAACATAGGTTTTTAAAGTTGTTCTTGGACAACTGCTTGCATCTTCTGAAAGATCCTGGTTACCAGCGGGAAAGCATCTTTATGGCAAAGACTCAGCTTCTAAATGAGAAAATGAAGCACCCTGTTATCTCAGTTGTGTAGTATGAAAGCAGGAAGTGTGTATTTAAAGTGAATTGCTCTGGAATTTGTTTAGGCCTGTATTTTTAAGTGATGTTTTTAGTACACAGTCTATTTGTTTTAAAATCTTAATAAAGCCACATGTCTCATATCTAAATTCAGGCAATCTGAAACTCATTTCATTAGGACTCTGTAGAAATATGAGGTGATGCCTACACTGTTATCCTTGCAGGATATGGGAAATCAAAAGCTTATCTTAACAGTGAAACTGTAAATCTGGATAGTGAATTTGTAATATTAGATAATACTGTGTGGCTGATTTTTGTTTTTTATTTCTTCTTTCCCTCCATTCTGGAGTTGCATCAGAGTAAATAATAGTATATAGAACCTTGTTATTACTGTACTACATTCAACCCTCATTGCAATTCAAACCTGTATTCCTTTTGCATTGAAATTTTAAGCCATGGCCATCTCATTCTGAGGTGGGACCAATTTTACCCTTCCCTTTAACAGAGAACAACAAAACCCCTCCATAAACCTGAAGGAATATTTTTCCTGACAAACAAAGGAGCATTATGCCAGCCCCATGCCTGTCTTGGTGTTTAACTCTGACATTTAATTCAGAAGGGGACCAAGGGGAAGTGCTACTGTGGAAAGAGATGCAGATCTGAAGACCCAACAAATCTTGTGGCTGCACACATCTACAGAGCCAAGGGTTTCTCAGAAATAAGAGTAGAGACTGTCTTCTGTTTATTAGACCTGGCAGATTCAGCTGACCTTCAGAGAAGCTGTGGATTTGTTCTGTTCTGTGTTTCACTCCTCTCCCTGCAGCTGGAAATCAAAGTGGACACAATGATTGCTGTGTAATTCCTGCATCTGCCACAGGCCTCTGCTGCAGATAGGGGAACATATATGGGGGTTAGCCTACTTTTTCACTTTACCATATGGCTTCAGGAAGAAAATCAGATCTTCATATTTTACTGGCATTAATGTTATTCTTTTCCCCCCTCAGCAGAAATAAAGCAATGTCCCAAGATTCAGTCATTCTCCTGTTTATAGTTTGCATTTTCCCCTTCCTCTACTAGAGAATCTAAAACAACAGAGAGCCCTTTTTATACTGTCAGTACAGCTACTGGATGTGTCAAACCATGTGCCCTGCTACCTGGTGCACGCTGGTCTTAAGCCATGTACTCTTTGTGCTTGCTTTGATTTTGGGTTTTGTTTTCTTTGTCATCCAGTTCAGTTATACTGATATGTAGTTTGAAAATTCAGAAAGATGACTCAAATTCTATCATAGTGTTTAAATCTAGTCTAAAGCAGTGGGGGGTGCAATGTATATTTAAATCCATATAAGTTTTTTTGTGTGTGCATGAGTCATCTTACCTCAGCAAATAGCAGAATCCAGCTGAAAAGTGGAACCTGCTATCACACAGGTTAATTATTCTCAGTAAACTATAATAAGCTTTGGTAAATCTAATAGTTGTTAATCTATTCTTTGGGCAGTGGCTTTAATTGCAAGACTTACTGCTCTGCAATACTTAGTTTTATGTTGGGATTTCATCAGTGTAAAAAGCTCTTAAATAGCAAATAAATCATGATTTGAGGTAATGGTCCATCCAAAAGATTAGAAGCGAAATTCTCTGAGAACTGATAACCATTTATTTGACACTATCTTGTGCACACTAGAAGGTAATTTTTCAAAGGTCAGTTATTCCCTGGCAGAGGAGTTTGTTAGATATTAAAATAGGCTAACATAAGCCAGAGCTGGCAGTGATTTACACTTGTGGTCGGTAGTATTTATGAGAGTTCACAAATGTCTAAGCAACCCTCCCAACTTACTACTTATCCTTTCAGTCCTTACAAAATTAAAGTTTTTTCTTCAATGTGCTGGCATTTATGGCAAATACTGAAATGTTCATTTCTGCTTATTTTTACAAAAAGCAGTTTCTCTGGCTTCTATGACAGAGTGATCATGATGGGATTAGATTTTCTTTTCCGAATTGTTTTCTTTCCCCAGTCCTCCAGCTACAATTACAGAATGTCCTGGTTTTTAGTCTTTTGGTTCCCTCCCTCTTCTCCTTCCCTCATATGACTCCAGGCAAAACTTATTTTTGCACTTCTGTTTCATGGTAATACCAATACTGTACCATCTTTCTGGCTAGTATCTTTTCAGTAATGAGCCTAGTGAAGTCTAAACCCAAATTCATGGAAAATTCTGCTGGAAAGCCTGAGAAAGGTCATGTTTCTGGTTTCTGCATCCATTGGAGGTATTCTGTGGAAAGCTCGGCAGAGCATCTAAGCAACTGCTTTACTGAGAAGAAATAGAGGCAGTAGGATGTTGGCCTTGCTAATAACAGTGTTTTCTTTATTTCCCTAAGCCATTAATTTGGATTTTATAAATGCTGCAAGTTAATGTTTCTGTGTTGAAGGCCTAAGGTTTGGCAAGAACTTCCACATACTGGCTTTGTGCCTCAGTCTTCCTACAAAATTGGCTTCCTTGTATTTTCTGTTTCAACAGCGACGGGTAGCACACGGAAGCTGTGCTGGTGGGTCAGAGACCTGCCAGACAGATCCCCTTGAGAGAGACCTAGCAGTGGGGGGTGAATGTATCTGGTGACATTCCTGTCACCAACTGGCTGCAAACGCTGCTCCCTTGGGCTGTGCTCCCCCTGGGTGACCGGGGCTGTGCCCCCGGCAAAGAGCAGTGACACACCTGGTGCAAGTCACGTCCACACACATAAGGTGCTAGAGCTTGCGAGGGAAGATGCTTCTCAAATACAAGAGCACTGAAATCTGAACATTTATAGAAGTTGAGGGTGCTCTGAGCAGTCAACAGTATCTACACCTGAACATTTTTAGTACCATTTGTAATCTCTGGCACTTCTGTAGTAGTCAATACCTGTCTGCTCTAATGTTCTGGATATGGATAGGCAGGTGGCTTAAGAAAGGAAAGAAAAATGAAGAAAAAGTGTGAGACCATGGTGCAGAGAATGGTCTGATACTGTGTTTTGATACACTAAGGTAGTAACACATCTGTATTTATTAAATACAAAAGTGTGTTTGTATAAAAATAAAACCTGTAATGATATGGGCAAGAAAGATCTTTCTGACTTGAAATGTTTCTTGCCATGTCAGCTGTGTGTTGGATTCAGTTTCCAGTACTGCTGTACTGTATCTTTCTAGAGCTGGAAGTGAGGCTCTTTACAGACAGCTTCGTCCAACCAAAGCAGAACAAGCTGGTTTAGATTTAAATTTTACTTGCCTTTTTTCAGGGCATCATGCTTTTGTGGAAACATCCGTATTTGTGGAAAATTGGTGCTCCTCTTTCTCTGGCAAAACCCCAATGACTGTAATGCAGTTATCCTGGAGAAACTGTGGACAATGCAAACTCTTTAACTCAGTCAGACTTACTACTAATCTTGATGGAAAACAGAAGGACAGACAATAAGCCCTTTCTTGGCCTGTAATATTAATTTTCTTACCCATTTCAACATGAAGAAAAACTTCATTGGAGTGACCAGCTTTGCTATGAGTCAGACAAATTTGCAGTTTTATCTCTGTTTTACTTTAGAAAGTGTTGAAACTAAAGCTTTGCATTAATTTGTGTTACAAGCATCATGTTAATTTCTTCTGTATTGTTTCTCTACGTTGGATGCAGACCATAAAAGAAGAAGCAAAGTAAGGACCAAATATTTTAACAACTTAGACATAGGCTTGTTGTAAAGAGACTGGCTTAAGGTAGCTGGGGGAAGAAACAAAAGGTGACATCTTGTCAAAACTGAATGCTCAGGTTAACTCCAGTGTCTGTTCTGATGAACCTGAAGGGAAATTAAGTAATACAGGTGTTTCTCAATGTCTTAGGCAAAGGGAGAAAAAACAAAATGTGTTATTGGATTCTTCATTTACAGTCAATACATGTGCAAATGTCTCCTTAAATTTATTTCTGTTATGCAGGAGAGTCATGAGTGGCACTTGAGCTGAATAGGAAACAGTTTTCCCACTTCATGAAATTTTGAATCTGTAAATATTTAAATGTCTTGGTCTATTTCGCTTACTCCTAAGTCCTGTTTCAGTTAGTGATTTTATCCCATAGATTTTTAAACTTAGAAGTTGTGTAGATGAGGATTTGTTTGAAGATTACAAATCCATTGCCAGAGTTTTTTTCCCAATTCAATAAGGGAAATTTTTCACATTCAGAGTCTCTGGATGAAAACTGTTTTATCCTGGTTTGTAATAAATCAGCAGCTTGGAGAAGCAGAGAAAGAACCTTGTATTCACCTTTAACTTTTAGATCTAATTTGGGTAGCAGAGAACAGTATTTAGCAGATCTATGAATTACAGGTTTCATTAGGTTCCTTTTTTTTTTTCTTTCTTCCTCCTTGGCTGTGAAGTTATAATGACAAACAGTGTTATTTCCCTTCTCGGCATATGCCACATGCTGCTGGAAAATATGCAACAAAATGTGATGTTAACATTTTCCTGACACTTCTAAAATTAAACAAAACCTTCAGGGAAAGGAAGCTTCATGTTAATTTATGTATTCCTTAGACTTCAGACTAGGCAGTGAGGGTGGACACCACCCAGAGCTACTTCTCCAGCCAAAGTTATTTCTAGTTTACAGGTAAAAAGTCAAATCTGATGAGCAGGAGGCTTGAACAGTGACTGTTAAAATGTGTTGGACATGCTTTTGTCTCCATGTATTGATTACCTTCTCCAGGATTCTGTACTCTTACTATAATAAGACTCTCAAATTAGTGTTTAAAACACTAATTGTCAATGGATTATGAAGCCTGAATGTCATCTGTATTTCCTTGTGGAAGTAACTGCCAGTGACTCAGGATACTCCTCAGCCCAATGGCAACTCAAAATTTCTAATTCTCTTAATGCAGTTGTGGTGACTGTTTTGTATTTCCTCAGCCTTGGTGGGTTGACTTTCAGGTCTGCATCCTACAGAGCAAGACACATAGTGGGTCAACTTGAAAGGGAAGTAGTTTTTTAGTTGTGTTGGGGGTTTTGTTATTTTTGTTTTGTTGGGTTTTGTTGTTTTGTTTTGTGGAAGTGTGTTGTCCATTGCTGGAGTAAGTCCAGAAAGTGATCTGCAATTCATCTTGTACTTAGATCTTATTAGATTTTTGGACCAAAGGCACAGCAGAGCTGAAACTTAATTTTCTAGGTGGAAAAAAGTAGTCATTCTACATAATAAATTTATGGTTTGACTAACCGTAAAGCCTCAGTTATCATGTTTCACTCTGAGAAATATGCTGCTGTCTCACTCCTTTGTACCAATTCCTACTTACATGCATTCATATCAAATTAAATTTCATGTTTTAGTGAGTCTTTTACATTAGCTGAAGATAGACCAGTGCGTGAGCAAACGTACCTGCTACATCAGAATGCTGTTAATGAATTTTCCTTCATGATCTCGTCAGCTGTAAAGATCACCTTTTCTTGTGCTTCAAACACTGATGTGGTGGAGGTTGCAAGGTTTTCTGAGGAATTTTTACTTCTCCCTAGAACAGAAAAAATATATCTTCTCCCTCCATTCCTCCAGTAGCATGTAGCAGCAAGAAACTGTATCCCCTGGAATAACAGACCAGTCACCATGGAAGAGTACAGGAATTTATGGACTTGTAGCAGCCTGGTAATCTGAAGTACATCCTGATTATACTTCTGTGAAATCTCCTGTTAGCATAAATGTTCTGTATAAGGAAAAACTCCCATGTTGCATACATTTCTTAGAGAGCTTGGCACAAAATTCCTCTGTAGATGTTACTATTATGTGCAGTAACAGGACATTTGTGTTCCCCTTCTCTGACTTCTAATNTTTTTTTTTTTTTTTGGTGGTAATCTTTAAATATGCACTGCATGAAGGTAGGGTCTAAAACATTCTTGTGTTCCTTCTGGCCAAACACATTCAGAAGTTTGTTCAATTCTGCAGAGACATACAAGGTAATTTGTGTCACACGTACTATTCCCGTTTCGTCTTTTCCTCCAGAATAAATTTGGTTTAGGCTGTATGTGTGTTTAGCTTACTCTCCTTGAAGCATTGATTTCTTTGAAGATAAAATCACAAGGTTTTGGGTAGTCTTTGTGTAGAAATCATACCTTGCTGATTAGACATTTAAATCTTCTGTGTTCACTGTGAATGAAGGGAAGCTTTTGCTTGTGAGGTAATGTAATCTGATGTTATATTTTGTGTTATTAATTTCAGTTTTTCAGTGAAGACTCATGAATGAGTTAATGAAGAAGCTAGAAAATAGTCAAGAATCATAAATTACCTCAGAGGAATCACAGAGCACCACGGTCATCAAAACAGTTTTCAGTCAACTGTCTCTTTGTATGAGTAATAATTGGTGTTTCCTCTCCAGCATACTTTGTTCTAAATTTAGGGATATATTCTCTCATTGGTGTACGTGGAAATTTTTCATTAAATTTCTGTTAATGTTTTTCTAACTAATTAGAAATTTCTAATTTCTAACAAATGTCATGTGGGGACCAGAAATTCCATGGCACAGCTAAGGAAGAATAGATGCCTTCAGTTTCCTTACTTGGATGTTGGATTTTAGCACTAGTCACTGCACACTGTGTCAGCTTTGTGCCATTTCAGTGCCAATGCCGCGGGTTTTCAGCCAAAGAGGTTGCTTTGAAGGTGATTTTCCTGAAGTTCAAAGCTCCCGAAATGTTAACAACTTTCCAAGCAAATTCTACAGTAAGGGCAGCATTCCACTCTTGTCTCCTGTGGCATTTGCTACTTACCAAAATGAAAGAGGAAGGGGACAGGCACAGTCCCACAGCAGCCCACAGGGTGTCTATCCATAGCTGTCCTATGCAGAGTGGGAATTTGCAGTGTGCTAACAGAATGTGCCTCTGCTCTGGCACCAAGGGATGTGGCAGACAATCTCAGGGCGAGATTCTTCCTGCTAGAGCTACATGTGCCTTATGGGCTGCCAGGGAACCTAGCCTCCTGGGAATGACTGCTGGCTCATGTGAACGGCCCAATGCTCCTGTGCCTGGTGAGTCAGGTGTTTCAGGCAGACACCGTGAATGTCCGCCTGGCCTACTGAAATATTAGTTAGTGATACATGACAGCCCAGACGCAGAGGTGGTTGCATTTGGGAAAATTTGGGCTTGTGATGAAACATGTGTTTAATATATTTAGGCAATTGCCTAACATAAATGTCCTGCTTTCAGCTGCTCCATGTCTCAGGAAAAGCAGTAGCATCTGTAAATTTGCTCTGTGTCCAGACCAGCAGTGCTGATAACGCTGTAAGAGCTCACCAAGTGCTGTCACCGTGGAATAAAAACACCAGTACTATATGTACTCATGGAAAGGGACTTTCTGTCCTCTTTGTGAAAGCCAAGCCCCTCCTTCCTGTGCTTCATTAATGGGAGCCCTTGAAGACAAGAATTAGGGCATGAATTCTAGAGAAGATCAGGGAGACAGTAGTCAATGACTCAACTAACACGTGCCTGAGGGCTGTAAGAGATAGCATATGGAAAATCTGCCCATCAACTTTGCAAGAGCAAGCATAATTAAAAGGAGAATGTTTGGTGTGTTGCCCAAGCTTGACACAAAATTTTGGAAGAGGTGGAATAGGGTGGATAGAGCAGTTAGTCTATATGTAGTAATGATTTTTAAACGTATAATTCAGTAATTTACAGCATGGCTTTTCAGGGTATTCAATTAAAGAGGAAGAAGAGGGTTAGTAGAAGCAAATGAAGGGTAAGAGCTGTGAAACAGCTTCTGCAAAGCATGGGAATAGCTTAAAAAATGAAGCACCAATCATGAAGAAACATCTTCAGAATGTAGTCAATGTATTTTTAAGTCCTGGCACAAATACAAGATTTGTAACTGTAAATCAGCATAAATTATATTTTTTTAAGTGTTTCACAGCATGTCTGCAGCTCTAATTGTTAACTTCAATGTGAAAATAGTTTGTTTTTAATGCTATATCATGGTCTAGACTGGGTCTTATATCAGGATGCAACAAATACTGTGAAGATCTTGATAAAACGAACCTTCAAAGTTACTCAGATATTACAATATTCATTTATGTCTACAAATGAAAACTGAGTTTGGGTTGTGCAAGATTTGCTGCAGGCTTTCTTGTTGGCGCTAGGTCCATTAACGTAAATATGTTTGCTGCAGTATTTTCAGTGTAAGATTGAGGTTGCACAAATTGCGTACAGACTCTGTTTGTTGAAGGCGATGAGAACATGAAAACCAGCAGCTGGCTGTTTCACTGGCCTTGCTCATGAGGCCTCATGTCATCTAAAGTGGGATTTGATGGGGCTTCTACTGTAGCAATGTGGAATAAGATCAGAGACACACACAAAACATGCTCAAAATCATTATTTTCACTTGAAAAGATGTTTTCCATGAGCTTCACCATACTTGCATGCAAAGTAATGATGAAGTTTCTGTTTTGTGTATGTGAACAATGCTGGGATTTCAAAAACTGCTTTGAGTTTTAAAATCAGTTAAAATTTAAATTAAATATAGACCATGAAGGGAAGAACGACTTCTTATTAATATAACTTTACTAACTTCAGGTCAACCTCTTTAAATTTAAATTCAGCTATTCCTGCTGAAGTAATGAGAATTTTGTTGGATAAATTTTTTATTTCATATAAACCTATTTATAAGTCCCCTTGCTTGCTCTACCTGCTTAAAACAAAACACAATTCAAACTGTAAGGCACGCAATGAGCACCTGAAGATTTCTTTAATGAGTTCAATCCAACTGTGCTTTTCAGTCTCATTTTTTGCCAGTGTGCATGTAAGACTAGGACTCGATCAAAAAGTCATTCTACAATAGGAGACTTTCAATCAAAGTGTTTGATTGCTGAAAGCAGTGCTGTATTTAGAGATGCTGGTAAGAGAAATCCTGAAGAAATATTCTGCTACTGGGAGACAAAAATTCGGTGTGATAAAGAAATCCTAGATGCATTCTTCAGCAGCTTCAACTGGAAAGTAGCACAAAATACAAATCTGACAAGTCAGGAAACCTGAAGGTGTCCGGTGCTCATAGAATAGCTTCCCACCCCTCCTTTTCCAATTCTAAGCTGTTTTTAATTCTGTAGAAGGAAATGTTCAAATGAGAACACAAGGAATATTCTTACATCTTATGAGGAACAGCTGAGGGAGCTGGATTTGTTTAATCTAGAGAAGAGTAGGTTTAAGGGCAATCTCAACACTCTACTTGAAAGGAGGCTGTAGTAAGCAGGGGTGGGGGGGGAAGGGGCAGCTCTTCTGCCATACCTGGAGTGAGAGGAAAAAAGGAAATGGCCTTAAGCTGAAAGAGGAGATTTAGATCAGAGATTAAAAAAAAAAAACAAAAAATTAAATTTCACTGTTAGGGTGGTCAAGCATTGGAAGAGGTTGCCCAGGGAGGTGGTGGAGTCACCATCCCTGGAGGTGTTCAAGAGGCATCTGGATCTGGGTGATGTGGTTTTGTGCTTACCGTGGTATTGGCAGGTGGGCAGCTGGGCTGGATGATCGTGTAGGTCTCTTCAAACCGTGACGATTCTATGATTTTTTTTAGATCTTTACGTGGAACTGGAATAGACATTTCTTTCCCAGCTTGTTTTATCCCTCTGAGAAGTTTTGTCCATCTGAGGAATAGTTTTGGGGCAATTATAAAATAACACTCTTTAAATGCAAGAGGAATTATTTTGTTTTCTATTCTCTGTGTGGTTAAGTGGGCGTTAATTTGGCTTTTTGATATGCACAGCACCTGGATTGTATTGGGCATGCCCTAAGACTTAAGTAAGAGAGAAACCTGTATTTACTTGAGGACTTTGTGCTCATAAGGGCGTATTTGCGACACCTGAATTTTTTCCTAGAGAGTGAACCAAGTACACAGATGGTCAAACACTGATACTTAGAGGGGACCTGCAACATTATCTGCATTTCCACTTAACAGTGAATAGAGGTGGGTGTGAAGTGTATAGACACACCATGATTATAAGTAGGTTTAAGATTGAATTTAGTGGAAGATGTGCAAATACATTAATGTATGTTAGATTTACTTTTTTGTGGAAAAAGAAAAAAAAATCAACTTACTGCTGTTTATTTAAACCAAGGTTTGATAGGATTCGTAAAGGTACTTAACACTTGAAAATCAGCAGCCTTTATATTTAGGGTCCTTAAACTTGTTTCATAAGCATCTTAGAATGAAGTTGTTAATTCCTTTAGTTATTCTTCAATACCATGAAATCTTTTCATGCTTGAAGCCATCCATCATCATGGTAGAAGAAAAATGGAAAGAAGTCTTTTGTAAAGTGTCTGACAAATCACTGCATTTTGAAGTGATGGAGAAGAATAAATTTCAGGGTTTGAATTTTGACTGTGTTGTGTGGGATCTAAATCCCTCAGTATGGTGAGAATGGGAACAAACCTAGCTTTATACTTCTACTGGAATGATTTACAAAACCCACATTCTTATGCTATAAACTCATGACAGTTTAAAAACAAGCCTACTTACCACAGCAGTCTGAGTCATGTAATACTTGCAGAATATTTGGGTTACACTGATAACTTGTAAAAAAAAAAAAAAATCCACTACCTTCTTTGTCAGACTTCAGCTCCTGTGTGATGCCATCCTTGTGCACCAGGCACTGTTATAAACCTTACACTGATTGCAGATCGGTATATCAATGTTTTACTTTTTTGGTAATAAATTACTTGCAACTGTCTTGTATCAGTTCTTTGAGAGCAGAACTATTTTAAGGGTTCCTTTAATAGTTGTGTTTCAGTTTGGGTTTTGTGGTCCTAATATCACAAACCTTCAAATCTAAACATGAGAAAAACTAAAATGGAAACAGCTGCCTCTACTTTATACCTCTGCTGTTGGAAATGTTTGAGATACGCCCTCTGCCTTTTTTCTTCTTTTTCCCCCTTGATATGAGTCATGGTTGTTTTTCCTCACTTTAACTCTTGTAGCAAGGGAGATGTAGTACAGAAATGGTATAGTAGAGTAGGGAATTGATGCGATAAGTTTCTTTCTTAAAAAAAAATATGTTTGGAAAAAATATTCTTGCTAATTCATTGTGTAGCAGCTGGTAGACAGCCATGGTACCTCTTGTTGCTCCCCTCTATCCTGATAAAAGCGCTTTGCAGAGTTCTTTGCTTGTGTCTAACCCTATTCCCAAATTCATCTGATAGTTTCTTTCCAACATGGAAGCATAACATCTAAAGCTTTCAGTCTTGTTTCTTAAGTAGAGTCCCAGTATTTCATTGATAGAAACACTAGGGTAAAGGCAGACATACCGAGGAAGGGGCGCGGAGCATGTGCTGAACTGTCCAGCAGGGAGTTCCTTTGCTGGACAGACACTGCGACTGCCTGTCGGATGCACCACACGCGCCACCGAGGCGTGGTTTGCACGTCTGCTGATGACATGCATGCACAGTGACATCTGTGTGAAGCCTCACCAGAAGGATTGTATCGTGGGTGCTCCCTGGCTGGCACGTTGTTTGGGGCCTCCGTCTGGTCAGGTGTTTCATTTGGAGGAAAGCACTTTGGCTCTCTCTTTCTCTCCTCTTTCACTGTGGCCTTGAATCAGTGAAATATCCACTGAGGGAAAACAAACTAAACACCTGAGATAAGAAAGCATTCCAGGGAGTACCCTCCAGCAGATACTACATACCCTCCTCTCTGTTCTAATCTGCAGAATATGCAGAACAATTTCTGGCATTTTACCGATGGCCAGTGACTTGTTCTTGCCTTATTTAAAGTTCTTGTTTGGAAATCAGACTCAAGAATTTCCTGAAATTTGTTGGAAAGGGCAAAGTCACTCTGGCTGTCATTTCCTACAGTGACAAACGGTGAGCTAAAAGTTGTGCTTGGAATCTGAAGGCTAACAAGGTTATACAGGAGGAGGGTGGCTCTCAGTTTTACAGCCTGGAAAAACTTAATACTGTATGTTAATAGTGCAAAGATACTACTGTTCCACAGCATTCTTGGATAAAAACATTCCCATCTATTGTACATGCATTAATAGGTCTTGCCTGTGTGTAGAAGAAGAAGGGTGTTTTACTTCTGGAGAATAAGGAGTTTTGTCCTGGTTTAAAATGCAGTAATCAGCAGAGATCTGATTCACTGGTAGGAAAGGTATCTTCAGATGACAAACCTTTTATAATAGATGAGAGAATTAAATGATTGCTGGAAACTCCCCTGTAAAAATTGTGCAAAACAGGAGCAAAGAGCCTCTCGGTGCAGTGAAATGTGTTCCAAACACAGCTGAAACTAATTAAATAAAAAATGATCTAGGCAAGATGAATCAAGTTGGTCTGGAAAAGCTGTTACCTTTTTGCAGGCTGTGATTCACCAGAAAACTAAAATAGCAGTAAGTTTTGGGGTGATAGATGAATTTTGGTTTCATTTTCTAGAAAAAAATGACGTTTATAACTTTTTTTGTTAAGATTTGGAAATTACTAGTTCTGTGGTCAGTTTAGTCACCCACACAAGAATATGAAGAGATATCATGAAACATATATGAGCCTTTTAAATATGTGTTTAAAAAATTCTATATTTATATGGGAACAATTTGATAACATTCCAAACATAACTTGTAACTAGTATAGCACTAAAATGAGAAAGTAGCCACGACTTTTTTGGGTTTTTTTTTTTAGAATTTCATTTTTCTAAATACATGAAGAGTAACGTGGCTTCTAGAGAAATTTTCCAGATCATGACCTTCCCCAATTTTTATCATATGTGATTGAAAAGAAAAGTTAAGAAGGGGGAACCCTTATTCTTGTATGAGCGGCATGGCAATTTGCTTGGCATAAGAGTGTTAGTGTTCAGACAGAACTATTATTTCAGACCAAGTCATGTGGATACCTCCACCCACTGTAGAACATCTTGCTTCAGGATTCACGAGTGATACAAAGTAAAGGGGGTGTGGCACTCTCGTAGCATGAACACAATAATTTCCTAAGGTTTTTCTGATCTGTGGCATAATTGGGAACTATCATCATTTTGAGTCACTGAAGGAAAGGAGAGGTCTGTTCACCAGGTTGAAAATGCTAATTTATCACCAAGTTTCCCCAACCCTCTGACACTTGAAGCAGGGCAGACATACAGAATGGTCCATGCTTTTCTGGCAGGGGCGAAGGACCCTGTAGATACTTCATTGTTCTTCATCTACTGAGAAGACAGAACAGACCAGCCCCCTAGTCATCTGTGCTTGTCTTGTAATAAGCATTTTAAAGAACTGAAATAGTTGCAAAGAAAAACCATTCTCTTCTAAATATATTCCTGTATCTGTCTTTTTGTGTCTTTGTTTCTTGTACAGGACTGAAGGATAGGAATAGAGCTTGGACTGCAGAGTGTTTCAAATAAGCACAGAATATGTACTTTAAGTTGAAAACAGAAGATCTTTTCTGTCTGCACAGATTGGGCATACAGGGGTCCAGATCAAAGCTTGGGATCCAAATAAGTGAAGTCCTGCATCTTATCCTAAAAATATTCACAAATGCAAGTTACTGATTTGATATGACAAACTGAGAAGGCTCCTTACACTGTTAAAGTGTACACACATGACTTGGGCAGCTTTTTACTTGCTATCATATACCAGTCTTCCAGCAGCAACTCTGCTGTTTTTTACATGTCTGTAGTTTCACCTTTGTTTTCATGTTCACCTCCCATTGTCCTTGTCAAGTCCTTTTCTGAATCTTTTGTCTCAGGAATAGACCATTATTAATTGTTACCATTTCTAATTCATTCGGGTCTTCAGCACCTGCACTTCCCAGAAAATCCACCTAGGGCACTGAGGAAATGATATTGCTGCTCCTGTTTGTGCCATGGGACAGGCTGAAGCTGCTATGGATAGGGTAGTAGCAGCAGAATCTTGAAGGCCCAGAATCTGGGGATTACTCAAAAGCTGTGCCCTCAGTGTGAGTTGAACAGCCACACTTAAAGCACTGTAGCATGTACAAGTTTGGAGAAGAGTGGAGTCTCAGCTCTGTGCTGAGATGTTCCTGTTCCTGAAAATGGATACTGAGAAGGCCACACTGACACCCAAGGACAAAAAGTGAAGTGGTGAGCCGAGCACATTATGGATACGCCTTCCCTTGTGTTTTCCTTTTGCTTGGCTGGTAACTGAGCTCGGCATTGGAGTGGGATTCAGTGTGGTGTCACTGCGTGATGCGATGACACAAAAGACAGTGTCACTCCTGAGTGAACAGGAGCAGAAATATGGTTTCATTCCAGATGGGAAAGCGCTAATGTGCTGCTGGGTTTTTTGCACACGACAGCTGCCAAGATAGCGTTCTGGCAAAGCAGGCAGCAAAGGCTTTTTGGATGGCTTTCCTTCAGACAGCTTCAAACTGCAAATGTAGTCAGGACATTAGGCTGAAGGAATCAAAATAAACCAAAGCAGAAATCC
>WEIT01041540.1:1354-19244 GCA_013389985.1 Dryoscopus gambensis | reverse complement strand
TCCCTCTCCCCCCCCAGGCTTTCTCAAACTCCAGCTGTGTTACTGGCAGTCTCCATCACCATCTTCCTGTAGGAAATGTTTGTACCACAATGATAAAACTTCTGGCAGTTTGTGTCCTAGGTCTTTTGAGGACCCAGTTATACAAACTTATATCTGGTGTTCATGAAATCAACCATACTGGACTTCTAGCAGTGTATTGCTATCATGTAGGTCCTACACCTGTTGATAATTTATTCCAGGAAACTGTGAGAGGTACTTTGTTTCTGTATTCATGTAAAGTCTCTCAAGTAGGGTGTAATTTTTCTTGAACTCTGTCTTAGTGAGGTAACCAGCTTGTTTTGTCTAAACTGTATACTCCTGGGAGTGGTATTATCTGTCATACACAACATCAAGAGCCTTCTGTTTCTATACTAACAGACTGAGGCTGTTGAGGTGCTCAGAGCAATTGATGTAGGTAGTTGATCACAAGGAAGGGAATTTCCATACAAAAACTGGAAATCCAAAGTCTGCTTTGACAAGGGGTACCTTCTTTCAGTCATTGGGATTTAAGGTGCATCTGTACCCTTACAGAGGAATATCTTGTTTCCAAAAGTGTTACACATCTGAAAAAAATAATCAATATATCACTAATAACTTTTATCTGTTCAATGGTTATAACTAGCATTAATGTAATTTTTTATTCTGTTGGTATAGTGTAACAATTTACCTGCTGATTTTATACTGTCGTAAAAGTGCTGTAATTTATTGCATAAGTGGAAGTTTTCAGAATAGTCACAAACACTTGACCTGACAGGAAGGCAGTTGCAAGTTCTCCCAAGCAGCAGGAACCAGTAACATTGAGCATGTTAGCCTCTGTCATCTCCGGAACAGACTTGGAGACTTGCAGAAAAGTAGTTCAGAAAATGAAGCACGTAATGCTTCAAATCTGATGGTTGATTAGGATAATAATACTGGCTAATTGGACTGCAGTGCAATACAGATTGATGGTTGTCGGTGTTTCAACTTCACTGTGATCCCAGGCAAAGCTATCTTAAAATCTTTTTCATTTCAGTTAATATTTTGGCTCAACTTGCTGTATTTTAGTAATTCAGACAATCCTCACCAAAAGATTAAAGGTCAGTTTCAGACCAGATGTTTCTTTTAGATGTTCTTTGAAATATATATTTTTTGTCCTAAGAGTTGTTAAAATATCTTAAACTACTGTGTCCATGTTAATTATATTGGTGTGACTTTGTGGATTCTAAACTCTTACATTGGTCTAATAAATACTGATTTTCTTTATTGTAAGCTTTGTTTCTCACATGAGTACTAGTACTACTAGTACTGTTGTAAGTAGAGTGAAATAATTTTTTATATTACATGTAAATTCAGGTAGGTATGATTAACTTTTTATGTAGCAAATATGTTATTGCTGTTGAGCAATGTTCACAAGTCACAAACAGGAACGCAGCAATTACAGGGAGATAACTGTCTTCACATGAAGATGAGGATGCTTTTCTTCTGATCATCCAGACATTAATATTTAAGAATTAAAGATTGAGAACAATATCGCTGTATCTGTTTCTCCCTGCTGCTATGTGAACTTGTACTACCAGCTCTGCACTGAAAGAAAAAATAAGTATTATGTGATAGTTTAGTTTATTTTAAACTGGAAACTGATGACCGGATATGGACACCATAGTGTTAAGTGCAGTGGAAAACCACGTCCTGCTGCCTTCTTTCTACAGCATTTTTCTCATATAAATAAACACTTCATCATTAACTTTAAATAAGTACATTCTTTACAGTTTTTGCTCCTATAGGTGTGTTCAATAGAGCAGGTAACTTCATTTTAAGAAACATTCTGGCACTTTAAAGAGTTACAGAAGAATTTTGGCTTCAAGGAAGGAGCTTTCCCATTCAGCAGCCCTCTGTGCATTTATTTTCAGATAGTAGGTAGTAAGTTCAGAAAAGAAATTGTGTAATCCACTGTTAATATCTGAGTTTCAAAATAATTCTTAATCTGAACTTTTTATTAAGTCCTAGCTTGGCAGAGCTCAGTTGTATTAATTTCTTTTTTCACTGTGGAAATTGAATATTGCAAACTCAGCAATTCTTTCCTTAAGATTGGGTGTTTTTTCCCTTCAATAAACTACACTCAAATATTACCTTTGTACTACTCACTTAGATAATCAGGGGGGAGAGTGTAAAAAAAACCTACAAATTATTTTTTGGCAGGGGCTTTTCTTTAGTAGTAGAAATGGAAGGTTTGTAATACTTGACCTGAGAGTTTAAACACAAATCTTGAGCTGCAAAGGCCATGCTAGAGAGGAGTTTTCAGCTCTTAGGGGAGCTGAAGTTTAGGGGACCAAGTAGCAATGCCAAAAACTAAAGTGAACTCTCCCTAGCATTTTTCAATGTAGCCTTAATCCTTTGTAAATGAACCTAGATATATGGGGATGATGAGATTGCCCTTATTGAAGGGCTGTGTCAGAACTAGGATAGAGTGCCTAGTTTTCAAAATGCCTTTTTTTTTTTGGTGTGTTGTCTTACATTTTTTTCAATGCTTACATACTGAGACTTTTTGGATTATTGTTGCTCAGGGGTTGTCATGGAATAGACCACTGAGAAATTCCAGGTACATTTGAAGTTTTGAGTCATACGCCTTGTATTCTTTAGTCTTCCAGCTGAAGAATCATGAGTTAAATGTACTGTGAAAAAAAGAAGTGTGATGATGACTTACAAAAGCATTAATAAGTTTGTTACAAAGAATTTGCAGCCATGGTTTGTGTAGAATGGAAATAGGTGACTTAAACCATAAACCTGAGATCTACATAGAGTTGGCCATCTAAGACAACTATTCTGTGACACTGCTTCCAAACTGCTAAAGTTTGTTTACACACAGGTGAATTTAAATGGCTTGTGGCCTCCACAGCACATTGGTAAATGTAGTGCTGGTACCTGCAAAGAAGGAGCCCCTATGGGCAGTGATAATTAAAACTGTTAGCTGTAATAAATGTCACTAGACTCAAAGGGCATCTGCCATGGTAAAAGAATATCTCCATTTCCTTATCTAAAACAGATGTGGTAAATTAACCTGTCTTAACCTTTGCTAATAGCAGAGAAGATAATGTTGACATGTATCCCACACCCTCCAAAAATAATTTCTGGCTATGACAGCAAAATACTTCATCAGTGGTTCTCCAAGCACTTTACAGAGGTAGAGCTCAGTGTCTCCCTTCCATGTTACAGATGAGGAAACTGAGGCACAGGGGAGAAACAAACACTAGCGTGCAACTTCTTGTTGCCAGAACAAAATAAAAACCAGCAGTCTCCTGGGCATTCAACTGGTGTCTAATGTTTTATCCCTGCAGTAGACTTTGAAGATGGCAAGGGATCATAGAACATCGTCACATAGAACACATTGTCATGCCTTTTTTTTCCCGCATAGTATATCTACTTTTTAAGACTTGTCACTGAAAATAACTGTTCATAGCAGACTCAGTTGCTGGTATATATTTAAAAAAAAATCTTACACGCAGTTATGTTTTCTTATATCTGACTAGAATTGCCCTAAATCTTCTGTTCAAATGTGAACTGCTGAAAGAGGAATTAATACATGTTGAATTGTGGCATGGTGAAAGTGTGAAGGGGGGTTGCATCTCTAAGTACCTTTATGTAAGTGGATTGAGTCTGCTTTACAGGATAGGACACAAGTTGTATACACAATTGCGAGCCCAGTTGCTGACTATTATTCAAAGAGGTTTTACTTTTAATAGCCTTTTCTCATATTTGCTAATATTTTGAAGGGAGTTCTTTGTTTTATGTTGGCACGTAATTAACGTGTTCTTATACAAGAGTTCTTTTCTTTTAAAACAATTTAGGCTGTTTTATTTCAGTCTTCCCTAAGTATCAAAAGTCAAAATTCCATATTATATCCTGTCATCGAGTGTAAAGATCTAAGTAAAGTTCACCTAAACATCATCTCTGCAAAGCAAATACTCTTTTTTTTTTTTAATCTGTTTTTAAAATCTGGACCTGGGAGTACCAGTGGATGCTGAATAGCATTTTTAGGGGCTCATTAATGAGTGTTTCAGAGCTGGAATAATTTCTGAGATTTCTGCTTTGCATCCTTTCCTTAATCAATTTAACCGTTGCTCTACAGATTTTTACTTGTGAACTTCATGATACCTGTGTCATTGGCTGGGTTGATAAGAAACTGCAGTAGATCTAACTCTAAAAAATGGACCTGATTTCCAATGTTTTTTTTCTCAAAGCAGTCTCATATATTCAAAGTGGGTATGAGGATTTCCTTGTGAGAATCTGCATTTAATGGGGAACTAGTATGTAGCATCTAGAAAAATGTTACTGTGTAGAGGATGGAATTATTGGTGAAGGCTGAAGAAAGAGGACCTTAGTGCATGAAGGCAGTGAGTTGCTGTAAAAGAGAAGGGAATGTTGAGGGAAAGAAGCTGTTTTTTCTTACAGCTGGATGGGCAGTGGAACAGGACAAAACAGAGGCAAACTCCAATTTTATCCTGTGCGTTGCATGAAACTCGTGATTCTTCACTTGAATCTGCAATTAACTGTGTATGACCACTGTCTTGGAGTGATTTTATGATAATATTGTATTTCCCTATCATCTGCTTTATGGCCAGAAATGGGTCCCATAGGTTTAAGCTGGGTCAAGGGGAGGGAGGAGAGAAGCCAGGTGAATTCTTCAGCGCGGTTTGTGTTCAAGGACTCACACACACTCCCCCGCGTTCTCACCGCTGCAGAGCCGAGGGAGCACCTTCTCGCTTTTAGCCAGCCTCTTAGCTGAGGCAAGAAATTTTCCCATACTGGTACACTGAAATCCTCTTGTAGCTTCTTCTTCTTCTTCTGGAACTGGTCGGCCTAGCTGTGATCCGAGAACCAGACCATCGGGCCCCGTGGCCAGGCAGGGGGGGGCTGCGGGGACACCACATCCCAGCCTCAGACCTCAGGAGGGGCCGAGCCAGCTACAGAAAAGAACTTTGAATCCTCCAGCTTTCTCCACATCGAGGAGGCTTATTATCTAACACTACTCATTTGTTTCCTGTGCCTTGCCGGCACTCTACTTGTTAAATAAATAAGTTTTTTTCACTTTCATCCAAGAAATTCCTTTCGTATTGGTGGGGGCGGGAGTGCTGAAACCTGTCTTCTGGGGAGGAGACGTTCCTTCCAGAGTGTTTCCCCCTAAACTTGTCTCAAACCAAGACAACCACAGAACACAGTTTTGAGAACTGGTTAATCTATGTATCTGTACAATGGTCTGGTTGTGTAAGGTTCATCCTAGTCTTGGGAGTCTTGATAAATTTAAAATGGATCAAAATTGAAAGGGAGACTTAAGCATTTCATCTAAAAATTCCCTGAGCTTTGGCAAGAACAGTCTTATATGCCTTGAATCTGAGTGTTTCTTGGGAGGCTGGAGATGGGAGTGGAACTGCAAGACAAAATGTCTTCTGTAGTGAGAATTTTTGTTCCGTGGCAGTAGACAGTGACAAATTTATGGAAAGCCTGTGTGCAGCACATTCTCTTTTTCCGAAAGTACCTATATGTACAACTGCAACTCCAGAACACAAATAACTGTTTTGCCGTGTGTGCTGTTTTGTGGCCAGCCAAGGTTTCAGCAGCATTAAGCAGTGAGGTGCAGCTCAGTGAGTGATGCTGTGCAGGTAAACAGGAAGTGACAGTGTTCAGTTTGCTCATCAGTGGAAGCCCCAGGTTGTGCATGTCAGCTGGTAAGTGATCTGCCAACCTGAGACAGCTTGGAATATTATAATCTGCAGCATGCTTGTGGTTATAGTTGTGTCATATCTCAGGAAGGCTGAAGTCTTCCATGTGCTGTCCTGAACTGAGGTTGTAGGATTTAAAAATATCTTCATGCTGTGTCTGATAAAAGAATGTCTCTCTTAATCATGTGCTGTTTGATTAGGCTTTATACACTATCCTATTTACCCATACCTTAGTTGTTGTTCTTCTGTGATCCACCGTTGAGCAATGAGTGTTTTGAAAAGGAGTTGGCCAGCTCTGACTGAACTGGGGGGTTGTGGGAGGTACTGGAAATGCAGATGAATTTGTATCTGAAGACACTTGGAAAAATGTGAGCTGCCTTAACTGGCTGACTGAGGATTAGGAGTGAAGGATCTTTTTACTGGACAACAGCAGACTTAAGTTCAGACAAGCACTTTTGTGACTTAGATTTGTTAAACAGCAGTCCCTTGTTTCATCCCTTTTTTTTTGTTGTAACATCACTTAATGATCACTGGTACCTTCTTCACAACAGTAAAAGATCTTCAGTGAGGATATTGCAGCTGACTTGTCTGCTTACAGGGTACAGGCAAAGCAGGGAATCTGTTCTTAGGTATCAACTTTTTTTTTTTTTAATTGGTTTTGGTTTCTTAATTCCTTAAATGTTTTGGCGGTGTGTTATCTGGAACTGTCTTCTCATGTTGCAGAAGTCATAGGAAATACCTGAAGTGGCTTTGTTATTTCTGAAAAAATTTCTTTATTCCTTCTCCCTTCAAATGAAAAAAAGCAGCATCTCTTACACAGTGGCGTTGTTTCTAATAGCCTAACTTTGTGTATAGGTGGAAAAAAATTACTATTTTCTTAGCATCTATACATGTGGCATTTTTAAATCAATGGGCAATCACGGGAAATTAATAAAATGAAAAGCAAGCTTTAAGCTTGAAATTGAACACTGTTGGTAATTGTAGCAAATAATTTCACAAGCAGTAGAGCTGGTGAGGCCTCAGTGTCTTCAGCTGAGTAATTTTTCAATTTGCACCAAATAAAGTTTTACTTGTGTGATTGGATATTTAGAAAAGGCTTTCTTATGTCAGTTCTGTCAAATAATGTGAAGCCTTGCTTTAGTTTTCCTGTCATTGGAGCAATCAGTTGGTCTTATGAAAACAATGTCCTGTAAATGTCATAAAAATTAGAAGATTTTTTCTGGCTGCTTAACTTACTGAAATCTGGCAGCAAACTTCTGAAATTCTGTATGTGTTCTTTCTATGGGAAACTAGTTTAAAATCATGTCTGTAACATCTGAAGAGGTAGCTTTCTTGCAATACACAATTGTCTTTAAAGAAAAGATTATTAATAATTTGATAAATATATCTTTAGAAGCTGTAATAGCTTTAAAAATTGGAGTAATCACAGTTTTTCCAAATTAAAAATAAAGTAGTAGTCAAATCCCCAGTGGATGAACACTGTCACATTTAGACTCAGTTGTGAAGATTCCGTAGGCAACCTGGTGTGAAAACATAAACTATAAACCAGTCTGAGACTTGCAAAATCTGTCTGATGAAAATCTAATTTTGTAGTCAAAATACTCTGGAATCCTTGAAGAGTATTTTTTAGCAACAGAAACGTGCATGTGTGTGTGTGCATGCTATCAAGACAGTATCATCACACTTCTTTTGTACAAGATGCAGTAACCATAAATGCCTAGTACACTGTTTTTAGGAGGGAAAAGCCTAAAAAGACAGTTAGATGCATCTATTGTACTTATTCTATTGTCTGGGTCCATAATCCTTGCAAGTCCTTCAGATGAAGGTGTCAGCAGTAAGCAAGAGTAGTCTGCCTTCAGCATCACCAGTCTTTCCTCGCTCCACTTTCTTCCCATCGTAATTCCTTCCCGTCTATAACTGAAAAGTAATTACAAGTTGACGCTTGTGAATACTTACTGAGGTTTTTAAAATTTGGTGGTGATGTTAATTTGTGTTCATATTTCTCGCTGTTAAGCCTGAATTGCACCTATATCATACTAGACACCCATGCTTAAGAAGGTCGGCTTACCTACTCTCCAGGGCTAATAAATATTGCAGGATTCTGAACCTAATTAAACTCTTCTAAGTTCCTGTGAAAGTGCCTGGAAATCTTGGTCTACTCTAGCAAATGCCTCTGCTACTTAAAATGTTGCAATTGTTAGGGAAGCATACTTGCATGTTTTTTATATGGCCTAATTAGTTAAGGGTCATTTCAATAGTGGCAGGCTTAGTCAATTCATTTAAAATTACCATTGGAGGAGGCTGCAGTGCATGCCTTCTGTAGGAGTGCATGGTGGAGAGAACGTTCTCCCTGGGAGTGGGTTATCAGCCCTTCCTAGCAGGAAGGGAACATACTGTTCCCACATGATAGGAGACTCCTCAATGCCAAGAAGAAAAGCTACATTTTTTCTTGAAACAGGACCACTGCGCAGAAGGAAGATTAAACTGCCAAAAAGTGCAAGTAGAGCTTGATTGTGTAGGGCACCAAAGTCTTCCCTTGAGAAGGGGGTGGAAGTTCTGGTGCCTGGTCCCGACAGCAGGTTTTATGGTTCTGTATAGAGTGATGAGATAAAATGCATAGCTGTATTGAGCACTGCAGAAACATTTTTGGAAGGTCCATATATTTATGACACTGAAGATAAGGCAATTGCAGAACAACAGGGAGTTATTATCACTGTCTAATTACAATTTTGTTTGCCTTGAATAACATGAATTAATTAAAGCACCAATATTTAAAAGTGTGATTGCTTAAACCTAAGCTGAATTTGGAAAAAAACTGAGATTTCAAGTGCTGTCTCTGCTTGATTAGTCAGTGCTACATTTTGGTGGGCTTTTACCTTCGGAATATTTGTCATCTGGAGAAAAATATGTCAACCACTGAATTCTAATTGCCTAACTTTCTGTGAATGAAGCTCAATTTTCTATAGAGCACAGTCTCACTTCTGATTCTTATCTTTCTCATTCATGAGTCTTGATGATATTGTTTCCGTATGTTCTTTCATGACTTAGCTAATGCTAGGCTATTAGAGATTGCTTTGGTACTGAAGCTTCCTGCTGTTCCTGTGGTCAAGATTAGAGTTAGACCTTACTAAGCATTTCTACAGTGAAGTGGTACTTGATGTTAGCATGCCTGTGTTCCTGAACCCTGCTCTCTGAGGAAAACTATTACCGCTGTTGTAATGTCAGTGAATAGCAACAGCCCTTTATTCTTGAACAGTCACTCTAAAAGCAAACTGTGGACTATCTTCCTTGTCTTGTATCAGAGAAGAAATGTGTGATCCAGGAGCACCCAGCATCATCTGGTCAGGCTGCAGCATGTTGGCTTAGCCATAATGAGGATTTCCACCATAGCATGTCTTAAAAATACCTGCCATGGGTACCTTCTCACCAGCTCTAGTATTGATTAGGACAATGTTTCCAGATCCCTGCTTTATGGAAAAGAAAATAGAAATTGTGATTTCTATTCTTACAGGGCTTGGATTGCACACAACTATTCACCATAGCTTGCTTTTTTCCTACAGAAATTTAAGAGTCGCTAATTGAGCTGAAAGTCCTCAGACTGACTTTGAGAAGAAGCTACAGCCATTGTATAAGCATGGATTTTTTCAAGAGGTTACTCTTCTTGGAAGCAACTGCTACTACTTGCATTCTTGCATTACAGGATGCAGTCATTTCTTTTTTTTAAATCCTTTTTTCCTGGTTTTATTTGTAAAGACACTTTAAAGGGCTGGAAAGGATAACTTAAGTAAAGCAAGCCTGTCGTGTGATTAACTTACGTGTGTATGCAGGGTTCTGCACCTTTATGGGAAAAAACATGACTTTTAAAATTGGGAAAAAAAGTTGAAAGTCAATGCTAGTGTGTCTTCAGTAGTACTGTTAATGTGTAACACATAATGATACTGAACCATTAGAGAAATACGTGAAACCTAGATGCATTTATACAAGCACCAAAATGGGAGTGGTTAAGCACAGAGGTGATTTTGTAGCCCTTAAACTTAACTGAACAGGACCTTGAGCAAATAAACTCTAGGCTTTTAATTACCCTTTTTGTGAGCCGGAGCTTGGCCTGGAAGACTTACAGAGATAACATCCAACCAAAGTCATTTGATGAGTCTTTGGTGTTTGCACCACAACCTGTTGTCAGCTATATGTAAACTGCAAAAAACTATCGCAGTGGGTCTTGCTTTCTGTTCTGGTGTATACTGAGGTGGCTGAATATCTAACAGCTTTAATCTTGCTGCCACTATTTGTTGTGACTTTTGGCCAACTATGTTTTAATCTCTGTCAGCCATAAGCCATCTATTGTAATGATTTTTTCTTGTAATGAGATGTGCCACAGTCTGTGTTGGCTTGCGTCACTGTTTTTTGAGAAAGACTTGAGTTACAGCAAGTCAGTAACTTGACAGACCACTGCAGCAAATGTTCACACCAGAAGCTGATCAAAGTGCACAGCTATCTGCTGCCCAGTCGGAAACTATCGGTGGCTGCTGTGATCACATTCTACAAATGTGTGATGACTGGTTGTGGCTAAATTTTGCAGGCAGAACGTGTTTTCGTGAGCCTTTTGTTGATACCACATATCCTGCAGTATAGGTCTAAGGGTAGGACCAGCTCTTCCAGTGAGACAGCCAGTGTACAGCTGACAAGACAGACTTAATGCTTCATAGCTCATCAGCTTGAAGGGTGTAACAAGCTCCTGGAATCAGTGGTGTGTCCTACAGCTGGAGGTTGTGGAAAAAGTAAAGGGGACGGAGCGGGGTTGCTTTTCATCTCCATGGCCCATCAGTTTTTGGTGGACTACCTTATTTCTTTCCCCTATGGACCTTTTCCAAATATATAGCTATATAAAAAGGACAAGGTCCTCACCAAAACTCTTGAAAAAAGCAGTAGCGACAACTTCAAAATCCTCCTCCTGAAAATACAGTAGTAACAAAGTAATCTACTACATGTCAGAAAAAAATACACTCATTATGTTGAATTAGTGGTGTGACCTACTTTGAAGAAATATTTACATGTAAAAGAAGCCATACTTTTAAATGCAATATTCTCTTCAAGAATGCTGTGAGAAACTGAGCTGGTTATATTAATTGGCTTCAAAATAGACAGTGAATACTCATGCAGTAAATGCAGTAGAATACTCAAATTATGATATTTGTGTAAGTGTTCTCAGATGTGGCAATTACGCAATTAAATTTGAACTTTTAAAATTGAATTTATGTGGCTAGGATTCATACTGAATAGAAGTAGGTGAAGTTTTATTTTCTCAAGTTTTAAGTTTCACTGATAAGTCTGTAAATTTGCTAATGGTGTGCATAATTACTTTTACCATCTTTGTTCCAGAAGCTGAGCAGCAGAGAGCTTGACACCACTGCTCTATATAATGAAAATGAGCAGGGGATGAAGTAAAAGGAGTTGGATTTTATTGTCCTTTGCCCTCCCCTCCCCCCAGTATACACTTTGTGGTTTTTTCCTGTATTGCCCTTTTGATAAAAAAAACTGAGTGGTGTGACAGCAGAATTTGTAACTTTATATTCTGATATGCAAAAGCCTCATTGCAACTTGTCAACACTAGGAATTTCTACAATGCTAATGAGAAAGTTAAAATGCAATTGAACTCTAAACTTGGTAGACCTTAAAACAAAACTTACTTTAGATTGAGTGAAATTGTTTTCTAACTTGTAAATCAAGCTCTACTCATAAGGTAACTAAGTATACATTAAATATATTATAATTACACAGAATGAGGACACACTCTGTGTAATTCTTCGTTGTACTCATGGGGTAGGTGTTGATTCAAGGTTTTATAAGCAGCTGTTGAGTTACGACAGTTACTGGTTTACCCAGATAATCCAGTTGGTGCTTTTGCTTTTAGATATGATAGTAAGCAATGCATAGGGAGCCATGTCTTGACATGGATCACTGTCTCCTGTGCCTTGAATCTAAGTTGTATAATTCCTGCAAAGACCACCCATTTCTGTGAGAAGTCCTGTTGGATAGAGGTTAGTGGAGCTGGACTTGTTTTGGAGTGTTAAGGTTTCTTGCAGGGTGGCGAGATAGTTACTGTAGTTAAATGTGAACTGTAGAATGGCCCACCTTTGCTCCTGTGTGCTGTCTTGTGTCTACAAGGTTATCGATATAACAATTAGACAGTATTGGAGAAATGACGGGAAAAGGCTGTTAGAGAAGCAGAGGTTTTGAATAAAATCTGCCCAGCTGTCCCCAAAATTAGGTCATTGCCTGTTTGCAACATAGAGGGGGAAATGGCATCTCTTAGCTGACATGAAGTTGCAGATATAACTGTTTTGTTGTGGCTGATTCTTAGGTCCCTTTTTACTCATCTGACAAGTGCAGTTATGATTAAATTACTCATATTACTCTGCAGATTATAGGGAGAGAAGTTTTACTCCACACTGAGTTGTAGAGCATTTGAGGAGGCAACTACAAAGCGCTCTTTTCATCAGACAATCATGCTTTAACTTCTTCTGTAGGTTACCAGCAAGATCAGTAGTCAGTCTGACAACTTCTGACGAGGTGGCTGCAAGGATGAACAGAAATACATCTTGACTTGTGAAAGTTAGCATCACAGTTCTTGGGCAAAGGTTATATAGCTTCCCTGAGGTGTAGCTGTCAGTCTGACTATATTATGTTGACTCTATCTTAACAAAACTGAAAGTTTTTTGATTAAAAAAAATCCAATGAAACTTAGGCTATTCTTTTGGGTTTTAAAACCGTTTGAAAAGTGTGACCGTGGTGATAATGATATTTAGTAGATAATCTTATAATACAAGAAGATATGCCTGCATTCTAGATGTCTCCTGTCTTGGCAAGTAGTCAGTGTTGATGAAGGCAAAGTAATCCTTGCTGAGCAGGTGAGGAAAACCTAATAAGGAACCCATTACTCAGATTAGGTATAATTCATCCAGAAAGGTCTTGGAACTATAACAGATCTAAGAAAACATGTGCTTAATATTTCATAATGATAACGGAAATACAACTTTTAGACTGAAAGTGAAATAAGTAGAGAACAAAGCAGAAAACTATTACTGTGACCCTGTGTTCAAAGGGCTAACAAACTGGATTCATACTGGATAAGTCTTATCCCCATTCAAAGAAAGACATAGTAGGACAATTAATATCCATGTAAGAGTGACCAGGGCAACATGTAGCATGATTTTTTTTTTCTTGGTACAAGAATGACTTAAAACTAGTGTTGTTTGCTAAACTTCCTAAAGAGAACGTAGAGGCCAAGGAAGTGTGGCAAATATCTGTAAAAGTATGTGCAGCATAAACAAACAACTATGGACCCATCAATACCATCTGTTAGTGTAAGAGTAAGGAGGGACAATCAACTGAAACTAGCAGATGGCAAAAGTCTAGATAAAAGGAGCTAATTGTTCACATAGTGCATAAGTGAACTGTGAAACACAATCCTGTCCCGTGTTGTCATGCTCAGAATTTCACATCGGTCTGAAGAGTGAATAGAAAAATTCACAAAGGACGAATGAGGTATGTGCTGTAAAACACGTGTTGGCCGGGGGAACTTTGGGCTCCAACCTGGCAGTTCCTTGGAATACGCTTCCATAGTTGTAATGGTGTACTCTTACATTTTTATCTTCTCTTGGCATCTGGTGCTGCTGGAGAGTAGATCCTAGGCTAGATAGCCTCTGGTCTGGCCCATTACAGATCATTTAAGCTTTATGTCCTTTTGACTTGGCTGCTAAATAAATATTCTTCGAAAGCTTCCATTTTACTTCCCTCATGGGATTTGTAAGATAAGACATATATATACTAGAAAACACGCTCAAGAATGTACTAGTGACTGAAGCAATCTTTTGTGGAATAATTCTCATCTCTTATTAAAATCTCTCAGTTTGAAAACAGAAAAATTTCTGGTTGCCAGCTGGGAATGAGCCTAGCTCATGTGAATTCTCAAACCATGCCCAGGAATTTTCAGAGTTCACTAGTTGGCATAGGTTAAAATTGTGCTAGAGACAGTTTAAAACAATTAGCAATGTATTCCAGTTGCACTCCAGTACCCAGGAGTGTGTCCAGGCACTGTGTAATTTACAGTTTAGTCTTGAGTATTTGTTACATTTCCCTGGGGAATGGTATGATCCTCCCAAGAGACCCCCACGAGCTGTAACTGTGTTAGCCTAACCCTTCCTTCCTTTCTGTATCCCACTGGCCCGGGGCCAAGAACCCACACCTACCGGACCCCAGACAAAACCCGGCTCCGCCATTGTTCTTCCTCTTTTTCCTCCTCCATCTCCAAGAATAAACATAAGGAAACTGAGCCTCTGTGAATCTCTCACCTGGTTTCTGAAACATCTCCCCTCTGCAGCCCCCCAAGACTGGGCTGGCCTAACGAGTTGGGGGCTCCCAGGGGGGAGAGAGTTTCAAGTATTGTGTTCGTATCCAGTTTGAAGTACCTAACAGACATTTCCTTGCACAGTAGGATTTCTCTGTGTGACTGCCATAGTTGCTGATCTGCTTCTTACAGGCAAAATCTCTTTGCTAAGTTTCATGAAAAAGAATGAAGAGTTCATTTGGGTTCTTAAGATGTCTAAACATTGCGCCGAAGTGAAAATGTAAAGCATAGGAGTGATATGGGCTCCTTTGAACTTTATGGTGTTAGCTACCTGGGAAATCAAAGCAGCAAATATCTATATGGATATATCTATATGGCAGCAAAGTTGCTGCCTAGAACAAGGAACAAAATAAAGAGATTCTTTGGGAAAGAATCAATTATAGATTTTATGGTTTTTTCTTTAAAAATAATAGCTACCTTTTCTTTTTAGACGATGTCTTCAGCAGTTGTTCAGATATACGCAGCAGATCGCAATGCCATGTGGTCAAAGAAATGCTGTGGTGTAGCTTGCCTTGTAAAGGACAATCCGCAGAGGTCATATTTTATCAGAATATTTGACATTAAGGTAAGCATCTTTTTTCTTTTTCAGACTCTTAAGTTTGGTTGTATTCATTCTCCATTTTGAATTAAATGAATGTAGGTTGTAGTTATGCATTCATAGAAATTCTCAAGGAAGTGGTTGTGCTTTAAGCAGTGCAATTGCAGTGGTTATTAATAGGCAATTGCAACTTTCTCAGGTATTCTTAATTTAAACAGTTGCATATATGTCATCTTTAATGGATGAAATAAATACCAGATTCAATTTTTTTTACAGCTCTCAGAAGCTGTCCTCTACAGATCTGATTAGTCACATTAGTGGAAATGAGTATAATGTCACTGAGAGGGATAGCAATCAAAAAAATTCTGGCAGATGTCTCTTCTTTGGATGGTTTAAGAAAATAGATGATGTCTTCTGTGTGGGTGGAAGCAATCTTTTTGATCAGTGTGGTGGTGCATGTGAAAACTGCAGGATAAACAAGTTGTGTGTTCTGACTTCTTGGGGGGGTTTTGATGGCTTTTTCTTTCATTCTCCTTCCACAATATATACACTCATATTGAAGATCTTTGTCCTATTATAATATGCCACTCAAGAGAGTGGGAACTGAGAGACAAAATGTCCAAGATTGTATTTTCATAACAAAAATTATGCTGAGAAACCTAAGTCCTACTGACTATGCTGAGACTTTGGAAAGCTTCCCATTATCTCCGCAGCCAGGAAACAGCTCTTTATCTGTCAGCATTCAGTGCTTGAAATCTCTCAGATTTGCTCAGGATTGCCAGTTTGCACTTGCACTTGACTTTGTGATTTGTTCACTTGACTGTTAAGACTTAGTGAGAAACCTCTTCCTTGGGTGCTGAACTATAATGTCATTTAAATACCTGTGACTTATTAAAAAGATGAGATTTTTGTTCTCTTTAAGTTAACTGTTTTCAAGTTAAGCCTGAGATAAGAACAGGAGACTAGAAGCCTCCTTTATTGCTGCTGCTGTTTCGTCACTGTTCTTATGACTGGTCGCTATTACTGCTCTCAGTATCACTGTTGCAGGGTTGTAGAACTTAAAAGAAGTTTTTGGAAACATCCAGGAATTTGAACAGAACACAGTGACCCAAAAGAATAGGCTTTCATAGCTCTTCCACAAGCTCTGGTGTATTTTGATTTTGATTGAGCTTATCTATTGGGTTAATAGCAAGGCAGATGTTTAACACTATGCTGTTCCAATTCTTAATAGGTTCTATTGTAAAAGAAGTTAAACTCTGCAATTTCATCTGACCTTTTTCAGTCTGTTTTTTGTTTGTTTTCTTCTTTTCAGGATGGGAAATTACTGTGGGAGCAGGAGCTGTACAATAACTTTGTATATAATAGTCCTAGAGGATATTTTCATACCTTTGCTGGAGATGTGAGTCTCAATGTCTTTGAATACATATTTTTAAATGCCTTTGGTTTGAACAGTATCTTCTTTTAACGTAACTGAGGTTATTAATTAATTCTGCGAATTATTTATAAAAGCTTATTTATTAAAGGAAATTTTTTTGGTATCTCAACGAGAAAATTTAATATGTAGTACAGAAGCATAAAACATGGGGGTTATTTTCAACTTTCTTTAATGAAATTACATTTTGACTTGCAGATAATGTTTACGATATATCATGAATTCTTAAAGCACAGATTTTCCTCTCCCCTCCCATCTTTGATTTGAAGGTACAAGATTTTGCTCCTAGCTGTTAGCCATGATCTCTAGAAACTTGATTAGTAGACAGACAATCCTAAGATACAATTTTTCACTAAGGCTTGGTTCCAAATTTGCAGTGATGATTTTTTCTGGTTATACTTTTAGAAAGGTGTAAGACAGCATTTAAGAAAGCCTTTAAAACATCTTCTTAGTCATAGTGGGGGAATATTAATGTTTTTCAGACATGTCAAGTTGGTCTTAATTTTGCTAATGAAGAAGAAGCTAAACTATTCCGCAAAACAGTAACAGATTTACTTGGACGACGGCAGAGAAAATCTGGTAAATATTCAAACTGATCTTAAATTCAGGCTTGTTTATGTTGTTCGGGGGGGATTGGGGAGGGGCAGGAACCTACTGCTATGTCTGAAAGCCACTAGAGGTACTACTGCCATATTTATATTTTGAAGTAATTATGGTATTAAACCATGCTTCTTTCTCTATTGTGCGAAAATTTGTATTTTTCTGAAACAACTCACCTTGGTGTTCTGTTCTATAAGTCTCTGTGTAAGCTGAAACCCCGAGGCTGTGATTTTAAAATATAGATTGGGGGAAATAAAAATGGGTAAGCTGACCTTGGGAAAGCTAGAAATCTTTCTCTTAAGTGGTTTTTATATTTGAATAAACCCTCTTTTAGCCCTGGGCTGTTTATAACTGATTTGTTAAATTCAGCCGAAGTGGGTTGTAACAAAAGTTTTACCATCTGGTATGTTCAGTAGTTCATGAATTTTTGGCATTGATCCAGCAGTTAGTAGAGAAATATGTTTTATTCAGAACTAGTGATCTTGGCTTAGGCCAAGAACAGAAGACATGATGTGCCTATACTGTTCTTAGCAGCATGGGACAGTGAAGCACAGCATGCTTTTTGCCAGCTGCAAGATGCCTTGGGAACATGGTCAGTGCTTTAAAGGGAGCTCAGGCTTCCTACAGATCTTGTCTTGGTCATTTTCCAGGTAGCCCATAAACAACTTTCCTGTCTTGACAGCCGTATGTCCATGAAGGATAAAGTGATACAAAATACAGGCTTGGAACAAGTAGATTTGTTCACACTTGCTGCAAGATGTAATGTGGACCTGTGTGCGAGCTACTGGATGTATTTTTCTAACCCATTTTGGAACTGAATTGCACTAGCAATGCAGTGTAAACTACTGTAAAAGGGGGAAGCCTTCATCCTGGAGAGCTACCCTTGCAGGTGTTCTTGGGAATGTGCATTATTTGTATGTATTCACTTGGATTTCACCAAGGCATAGTGACTCAGGAGCAGAGCACTTGTTCGGGGAGCTTAAATGACAAGATTCCCTCAGCTCAGCAAAAGTTCATAAGGTTTCATGAGAAGAAGGTGGATCACTAAGAAGTGGCATTAGTAAAGTTTCTCATACCCACATTGCAAAAGTAATTTTGCATCTACTGTTCCTGAAGTTTCACTCTATTATATGTCTAAAACACCGTGCTACAATGCACAGACATGACTCGGGAGGAAG
>WEIT01041537.1:563-17695 GCA_013389985.1 Dryoscopus gambensis | reverse complement strand
ATTTCCCAGCTGATGAACCAGTTTATAACCCAGCATGTTTGAATGTTCACCTCTGCAGAGATAAGATACTCCTGTGTGTGTACAATATGATAAAACATGTAGCAAAATCCAGGAGGACATATATAATACCTTATTTTTCTGTTAAGCAGTGCTCACACCCTTTACCTGCTGAGCGTGTGTTTCCTTCCTTCCTTCCTTCTTTCCTTCCTTCCTTCCTTCCTTCCTTCCTTCCTTCCTTTTTTTTCTTTAAGGAATGCATTCTGAAACATTTGTCTTGAAATATTTTGAGTTGTTTGAGAGAACTATAACAGATTGGATGTCTGCTTCACCACAAATAAGCTCTGATTTTCAGGAGTTGTGACCCTCAGGCAAAGCTCTTGAATTTCATTGGTGATTTACTAAACAAATAAGGAAAGTAATAACAACAATAGTAACAGTTATAATTTTATCAACATTTGTTTAATTAAAAAAGGTAATTAATAATTATTTTATAAATCTTGTCTAGGCTGAGATTTTCTGAGATTTGGCTTCCTGTTTCTGCTTTTGTATTTTGACCACGTTGTGTTCCATTCACAGAAATACATAGGATATAGATGTTTATTTCATTGAAGATGATTCTCAGTTAAGGACATTTCTTCAGCAAATTTTATCACAGAGTGTAGGAAAAACCCATTCAGCTTTGTTCTCTGCAAGATCCTTTAACAGTTTATGTCACCCAGCATTGAGGAGAGGTGAAATATTTCACTTGATATTCTACAGAAGAAAAAAATACCATTTTGAAAACTAAGCTCCAGATACAACTCTGGCAGTCTCAATTTAAAAATCAAACGCAGGCAACCAGGTAATAGTAGCATATTTTACAAGCTGGCTCAGGAATAGCAGGAAAATTGATTGTGTCACAAAGCAAACTTGAGCACAATACACGTACCAGAATTTCAGCTCAGAGAATATCACTGAATTTCTTTGACTGCTGATAAGCATAAACTTTTAATGACTGGTTTGGGTATTGCAAAGAAATAGCAAAGAAAGCAAAGAAATAGCGAAGAAAGCACAAATAGTGCAAAAGGCAGGGAAACATCTCACTTCCAGTCAAATCTCCAATGATGTCCCTTCCAACCCAAACCCTGTCTTTTATGCTCGGTGCAACTGGTAAAAAAACGAACAGGAAATTCCCATTAATTCCATGTATTTTTGTGTTTAAGAATGTTCTTTTCTGTGTTTTTATTCATAGATATCAATGAATGTAAAGTGTTCCCTGGCATGTGCATGAATGGTAAATGCAGAAACACAATTGGAAGTTTCAAATGCAGATGTAACAGTGGGTTCACTTTAGATATGGAGGAAAGAAACTGTACAGGTGAGTAAGTCTTATATTTTCCACAGTTTTCCCTAGAATAATGGAATAGTCCTGGTTGAAAAGGACCTGAAAAGACCAACTCCTTCAACCTGCTGTGGGGAAAGGCAGCCCAGATGAGATTATCTGGCACCCTGTCCATCTCGGAAACATCCAGTGATGGGGACTCCACCACATCCCTGGGGCTTTTTAAAGGGACTTGCTCTTGTGGCATTGCTTGGTGATCTGGAAACTTAATGCCATTCATTTGCTTCAATTTCTAAGAGCTTAATCTTTGGACAGAATGGCCAACTATCTCAAGTTTTCCTTTCAGAAACTGATTATTTAATAAATACAACACTTTCCTCTTTTTATAATTGGTGTTTAAGATGCTCGGGTCATGCTGTATCAGTACAACCCGAGAAATCAATAAGGAATACCAGCAAAGTCAAGTTTAATGTTCTAACACAGAGATTATCTTAATTTACATTCCTTACTCTCTGGTCATTGCTTTACCAAATGAACTTAGAGACTGCAAGTAAATTTTCATTAAGATTTGATGGCTGAGGACACACAAGGGCACCTCTGCAATTCGGAGACCTATGCAATGTTAACTCAAGAAGATACAGACACGTAAGATTTAATTTAAAAGTTTCAGGTTTTGTTCTTTACTCTTTGGAAAATCTGAAGATAAGATTGACAGTTCTGTGGCTGTGAAAACTTGGATGCCTGCGCTGTGGGTGGCTCTGTGCTGAAAGTGAAGGAGGTTTTGTTACAACATACAGGTGTCCATGAGTGTATCTGAGTAATAACTATGAAGTGTGGGTGGCAAGGCATGTTCACTGAGGTTGATCTTGATGCTAATGTTGCCCTAGCTGGTGATTTCCATGTTTTTATAGTGATTGCATTGATGAAAAATGCATTTAACAAACTTTATTTCTAAACTAACAAGAATAGGTCAGAAAACTCCCTGCAAAACCTTTTTTTTCCATTTGTTCTGTGGTGATGAAATTATTCCACTGAGCAGCTGTAGAGAAACAGGTTTTCTTGAACAGGTGACTTTTTTGCTTCTTTTATATTAGTGCAAAAGTGTTTATAAAGCTTGTAGGAGGCCAGATATTCAGTAATGTCCCAGATCTGCCACGTGGGTCTGGCACCTCCACACATCTGTGGGGACTGAACTGTCATCACCCAGCAGAACCCTGTCCTTGGGCAGTGACACAGAGTCCTCTCCTGTGACACCGACCTTTCACTGGATCATATCCACATGATAATTCCTCTTTAGATTTCTGACTCACTACCAGTGTGATTTAAAAGATCTCTTCTGTCTTTTCAAACTTAGCTTTTTTCAAACTTAACTAACAAGATAACTAGTGAACTATAAATCTAGATTTGATAGGAGCTAATTCCTAATGGAAAGGGTGTATGTAAGTTTATAATGCTATTACTGGATAAATATCTTCACAATAATAAAATTATAATCACTGGCACTGTAGTTGTGGGGTCAGTGGATACCTCTGTGATAATAACATCTCAGGTGACAATAACATCTCAGAATTTCTTACACTTAATTATTTCCTTAAGAATCTAACCTTAAATTACACTTCATAGAAGCAGACTTGTTGCAGTTTGTTGTGACCTGAGAGCTCTGAAGACACAGAATCTTACGAATCTTTCCCAAACTGTTTCACATAATCAGATGTTTCTATAAGTAATTAGTTTTTCTCTGTTGATTTGCATACTGTATATGATTTCTGTAGGCTTAATTTATAGTGGCCAGCTGTTCATTTCTGTGAAAAGTAGGATAACCTTAAACCCAGTTTTATTTTTCTACCTCTCCACTGCTATGAAACAGACATTGATGAGTGCAGGATCTCCCCGGACTTGTGTGGAAGTGGTGCTTGTGTCAACACTCCTGGCAGCTTTGAGTGTGAGTGCTTTGCTGGCTATGAAAGTGGATTTATGATGATGAAGAACTGCATGGGTAAGTGTTGCCAGGGTGCTGTGGAGTCTCCATTTGCTGCGCAAAGCCTGGCTATTCTCTGAACTGTATCACCTCTGCCACACCGAGCACTTCACGTGTCATTTTTGTGACTTCATGAGCAAATGAGTCAGATATGCAGTTTATAGCACAGATAACTGAATTAAGCATATAGCCTTGCTTGTCCTTTATGCCAATTACTTATACCCTTAAGAGACGCTTATTCTGTACAGATAGTTTAGAATGGCAGCAACTCTTCACACAATTCATTTAAAAACTGCTATTGGGGTACCCAAATATTTGGTAAAGCTAGGAACAGAAACCTGGAGTTTCAAAACCAGTGTCATTCCCTTTTCATTGATTCTTCTAGGGCTCAAGAAATTCTCACAGCATTTCCTGAAAAAAATTTACATCTCTTTAACCTGTTTAAAACTGTAAGAATAGATCTGGAGATGCCAAAAATTACTAGCCACCTTAAAAAAAATCTTGACATAAACTCCTGTCACCTTTGCTTGTTTTCCTGCCAATTGTGATACTTTTAGACTTTCCTGGGAGTCCAAAAGTGTGAGTTCATCCTCCACCTTGAACATCTTTTGGTTCTATTTTTCTCCATCCTCACCGGCAGTGTTAGCTGGTTTTATCAGGTTTGTGAGTCAAATATTCCATTTGCCCTTACAAGCTGTGACAAGAATATTTCACAGCCACAGCACGGCATACACACAGGGGTTACCAAACTGAGGAGCCATTTAGGTAAAAATTTACACACAAATATCCCTGTAACTGCATCCATAGAGAACAATTTCAGTGCATACATAAACAGGTGTCTGGTTGCATCAAGAATCATTTAAAAAAATAACATTCATTCATTTTTATAAAGGGCAACATCCAAACAGTTGCTGCCTTTGCTTGTGTCTTGTGTTTCACTGAATACCAAATTTTAAATAATGAATTTCTGGTTTTCTTGAGAGGGAAAATACCCATCCTTAGCGTTAATAATAATTTATGGTTTTTTGTTTGCCCTGTTGTGCAGTATGAGGAAAGGAGCAACACCATGAAATAATCCTTTTGTTTTATCACTTGTAGCCACTGGGAATTGCTTTTCTTTTCGTTGCCCCTCAGTAATGATTTTCTATATGCATATTGTGGTATCTTTGCAGACATAGATGAGTGTGAACGCAACCCTCTGCTGTGCAGAGGCGGCACCTGTGTGAACACTGAGGGGAGTTTTCGGTGTGACTGTCCCCTGGGGCATGAGCTGTCACCGTCACAGGAGGAATGCTTAGGTGAGTTTCAACTCAGGTTAATAACTATTCTCCAAGCTGAAGATTACTTCTGCTTTGAAAAATTCCAGTCCCTGGCAAGGGTGGGTCC
Organism: Dryoscopus gambensis; assembly: GCA_013389985.1. Lineage (NCBI taxonomy): Eukaryota > Metazoa > Chordata > Aves > Passeriformes > Malaconotidae > Dryoscopus > Dryoscopus gambensis. The sequence goes on along the minus strand of WEIT01041537.1, from coordinate 13,010 downwards.
CAGGAATCTCTTAAACAAATAAATGCTCCTCCTTTACCATGAGTATTTTCAAATCAAAATCTGAAATCCTGTAAAATCCTCAGTGCCAGTAATGATGTTGACTCCAAAGAGGAGGGTTTTACCAAGCCTCTTAGGGGTTATTTAGCAACTCAAAGGACTGTACCACTCATGGGAGCAACTTTATTCACTCACAAAAAAGTGTTGTCCCTCATTGAAATGCATCTTTCCTTTTAGCAAATAATTCACCAAAATGATGGAAAAAAAGGAAAAAAAAAAGCCAGAAAAGAAGCATATTATTTCTTTGGCTTTTTTTCTTGATGGGAAATAGCAGACTTGGTAATTAATGCCTACAGCAGACTCTGTAATTAATGCTCCCAGACTGGAATCAGGGAAGATGAATCTCTGGACAGTGGTTTAAACAGGCTGTGCAGAACTCCATTCCTTGAACTGGAACACGCCAAGAACAAGAAAGAAATTGAATAAACCTGAAAACCACCAATTTGTAGTATTACCTCTCACTCTCGCTGGAATCTGAGCTGTTAGAGCTGTTACATATTCTGAATTATAACTGATATGAGTGATTCTTCCCCAGATGTAAATGAGTGCTCGCTGAGTGACAGTCTCTGCAGAAATGGCAAGTGTGTGAACGTGGTTGGGACGTACCAGTGCTTCTGTGACTCTGGCTACCAGCCGACTCCTGACAGGCAAGGATGCACAGGCAAGTGCTGTGCACCTGCACGTGTGAGTTTCTGCTGTGGCTGCATTGTTCCATCTCTCCTTGTTTTTATTTAATTTCATACCTTCCTTTTGAAAATGAGCAGGGCTGTCTTCTCACGTGCTTCGAGGCTTATCATGAGCTATTGTGGACTCAGAAATATGAAGAAGGTGTAAAAAGGTGGTTGCTGTACTGAAGCCTGGCGAATACTTTGACAGAAATTATACTTACTGTACAACTCCATTAAAATCAGAGGCTTCAGCTAACAAGCAGAAAATACTGCTAGATTTCTTGATCAAGCAAGAAAAGCCCCATGCATTGATGTGTTTCTCTTTCACTTTTTCTCCTTATCATATGCATCTCTTAAATCCTTCACTATAATAATACTGAATTATGTAGTTGCCAGCATATCAACCCCTTGCAAAGGAGAACAGCAATACTGAGAGGGTTTTTCATTTATTTGTTCTGGTTATTTTTTTACAAAAATCTTAATCTTCAAGCTTGAAGCTTCTCAAGGTTTCCTTTCCTTTCCTTTCCAAACTTTGGTTTTTGCGCTTTTTTCCACATCCCTAGCAATACACAGGAACAAAAGCAACATTTAGCTTAGCCACTTGCTCCCACAGATGAACAAAATATAAATCAGAGACAGTAGAATGAGAATAAAAACTCAGAATGAAACACCGATAAACTGTTTTACGTACTAAGTAAAATGTAAATATGATTTTTTTTCTTACAAAAGTAGACTTACTGCTACCTGTGTTGCTTCCTCAGATATCGATGAGTGTATGATAATGAATGGCGGCTGTGACACGCACTGCACTAACTCAGAAGGCAGCTATGAGTGCAGCTGCAGCGATGGCTATGCTCTGATGCCAGATGTCAGGACATGTGCAGGTAGGTTTTTATACCTTAAAAGCTTCAGCATTGTATTTTTCAGCCAAAATCAATGTGGTGTGCTAGCTCATCCATGCCAGAGTGACAGAATTATCTGTTTGGGTTTTTTTCACCTCAGATATTGACGAATGTGAAAACAATCCTGATATCTGTGATGGTGGGCAGTGTACCAATATCCCAGGGGAATATCGCTGTCTCTGTTATGATGGATTTATGGTTTCTATAGACATGAAATCTTGTGTTGGTGAGTAGCTGTGTGCACCAAATTTGGTGCATGTCTAAAAATCCTGCAGCTTGTGTTTCAAGATCTTCTTTCTGCTAAGTCCTTGAAAGTGGGTATTGAAATTATGTATATTATTTAAAAAAATAATAACCTATATATCTTTTGGTAAGTCCTTAACAGTGAATCAGATCACATAGTTAAAAAACATTGGGGTGATTTTACTGTAATGGAACATGTGTATTGAGAAGGGATTATTTGAGGGGTCCAGGAAGGGGCACTTCAAAAATGGTTCTTCGGAAGAAAATTATTATGATAAAAAATATGTTTTAAGGCAATGATTTTAAGTGATTCTTGTAAGAAAAAATTTACTTCATAGCCCCTTAAACAGCATTCAAAGAAATGTGAAAACAACTGGTATTTGTTTTACCACAAAACAGTAGTATTTGGACTACATCTATCCTTACTTGTTTTAGGGAATTTACAGAGTGGAACAGCTGAAATATATTATGACTAAGAAAAAAAAAAAAGCCTCATGTACTAGATATTTTCACCTGAAATAAAGTGTTCCAAAAGGATGATAATGTCCATTTTATGTACATTGTGAATTTAAATATAAATGTGAATTTATATTCGGCTACAGATGTGAATGAATGTGATTTGAATTCCAACATCTGCATGTTTGGCGAGTGTGAAAACACCAAAGGCTCCTTCATTTGTCACTGTCAAGTCGGGTATTCAGTCAAGAAAGGAAGCACAGGGTGCACAGGTAAAGCAGATTGCCAGTGAATGAGTCACATATATTGGTTGGCTTCCAGATGAAATAAATGCACAGGTGTTCACATGCAAAAGAGAGATTGGTATCTGTATATATATATTTTTATATATATATTTATGTATAGGTGTGTTTCATGTCTGCTAACACGTGCCAGAGTATTAAATGGAGTGTTCCTTCACCAGTATCAATGCTGGAGGCCCCTCACATAATGTGAAAGATTTTTATCAGTTCAGGTTGTGCGACCGCCCTTGTTACGGAACACGGCTTGGGGTGGCAAGGTTGCAGTTGTGTGTTTAGACATAAAAAGATCAGCATATCTCATATTTCTGGAAAAGAGCGTTAATTTCAAGCTGAAATGTAGTTGTAGGAAAGCACACTGATTGCTATGTTCACAAACCATNTATTTTCACCTGAAATAAAGTGTTCCAAAAGGATGATAATGTCCATTTTATGTACATTGTGAATTTAAATATAAATGTGAATTTATATTCGCCTACAGATGTGAATGAATGTGATTTGAATTCCAACATCTGCATGTTTGGCGAGTGTGAAAACACCAAAGGCTCCTTCATTTGTCACTGTCAAGTCGGGTATTCAGTCAAGAAAGGAAGCACAGGGTGCACAGGTAAAGCAGATTGCCAGTGAATGAGTCACATATATTGGTTGGCTTCCAGATGAAATAAATGCACAGGTGTTCACATGCAAAAGAGAGATTGGTATCTGTATATATATATTTTTATATATATATTTATGTATAGGTGTGTTTCATGTCTGCTAACACGTGCCAGAGTATTAAATGGAGTGTTCCTTCACCAGTATCAATGCTGGAGGCCCCTCACATAATGTGAAAGATTTTTATCAGTTCAGGTTGTGCGACCGCCCTTGTTACGGAACACGGCTTGGGGTGGCAAGGTTGCAGTTGTGTGTTTAGACATAAAAAGATCAGCATATCTCATATTTCTGGAAAAGAGCGTTAATTTCAAGCTGAAATGTAGTTGTAGGAAAGCACACTGATTGCTATGTTCACAAACCATGAGCAAAAATAAAATGCAATTGTCACTCCTTTTTACTAATACAGAATACGAAATAGCTTGCTTGAATTATTCTATGTTCTTAAACATTTGTTTTTTAAGGGACTGCAAACCTTCACAGTGGAAATATGTGAAAGGAACAGAATTTTTAATATTCTGATGTAAATTCTGATAGTTTGTTTTGTGCTTGTAGATGTGAATGAGTGTGAAACTGGAGCTCATAACTGTGACACGCATGCCTCCTGCATCAATGTGCCAGGAAGTTTTAAATGCAGTTGCAGAGAAGGTTGGGTTGGAAATGGCATTAAATGTATTGGTAAGTATTTGGAAAATAAAGCTTTTTTTCTTTCTCCCCCCCTTTTTTTTTTCCTGAAAACATGTAATGAGACTGTGTGATTAGTCCATTAGAAACAAAGAATTATTCTTCTGTCTGCTGTACCCTGTGGATAGATGGGTATGAAAGATTCTTATGTTCCACAGATTTGGTTTTCTAAGAAAAAAATGATTTTTCTATCACAGAAACTGGACTGTATAACATTTTACTGAATTAACTATATATTTTACAGAATTTAAATACAACTTCTACTAGAATGTGCAAAATTTAAAAAAAAAAAACAAACCACCCAGAAATTAAATAGAATTTGGTTTATGATTTACTGTCAGTAAGATGTTTCCATTACTTCATACGTTTTTTAGCAAATATCCTGTAGTATATCTAGTTATAGACCCTTATATAAACCAGATTGGACTGGACGGGTGAGAAACTTGAATCTGCTTTTGCCAGGCTGCTGGAGTTGCATGTGTCCCCTTGACTTCATGTTTTAGTTTGGTGGATAAAAGTATATTAAATACTTGCTTTTTGTTTTTAGAACATTTTGGGGTCTATGGAAGAGGAGCTTCATTTAACAATTAGGCTTTATTGATATAATGTGCTAAAGAAATTTACTCTACTATGAGATTTCGTCTTTCTTTTTTTCTTTTTCCTCTTTTTTAAATTTTCCTTTTTTTTTTTACTTTTTCCTTTTTTTTATCCATGTTGACATCCAAATGAATAGCTTGCATCAACTCTCATGGGGTTGCATTGTTTTCACTTTCTTCTACTACTTGAGGAGACTTTCTAAATACATGGCAGATTTTTACCTCACTAGATGTCTTTGATTCAGCTTTTTTTTAACTAATTTTGAATTCAAACTCTTTAACAGAATTTTAACATCCAAGTAACGAGTCAGCTGAAGTCCATCTGTTGCCCAGAAATATTTTGCCCAGTCCCATTCATTTTAATTTAAAGGAAGAAGTGTTAAAATGGAGTCACTGTAGATTAACCCTGTATCATCTAATAAATTTCTGTGTTTATGGAGACATAAATCATGTTTGCAGTTGTGCTGGTTAGCTTGGCAGTAGATTGCCAGCCAGATGTACTAATTGCTGTGCTGCTGCCTCTACTTTTTGACCCTGGTGTGCAGATCTTGATGAGTGCTCCAACGGGACCCAGCGGTGCAGCACCAACGCTCAGTGTGTGAACAGCCCGGGCTCCTACCACTGTGCCTGTGCAGAGGGATTCACTGGAGATGGCTTCAGCTGCTCTGGTAAGGAGTTTTGTGAAACCTAACTTGTCGCTGGTTGTTTCTCTCTTGTATGGAACCTTTGTGAATTCGATCTAAGCCCAAAGTGCAAGACAATAAATGTGGAACTGTCATTCAAGATCAAGATTCTTCTTGTCTGCGTAAGAAATGCTGACAAAGGTACCTGATTGTTCTCTTGACTTGTGTGCCACTTGGACCCACTGGGTCCATTTTTCAGGTGAAGTTCCTCTCTGCTGCTTCTTCCTCCTCCTCATCTTCACACCAATTATTTTGAATGTGCATGTCCTGCTTGCAGCAGCCCCGCTAGCCAAGAACACTGTGTTATAGTTCCTCTCTCTGGCATCATCTATTTTCCCCTCACTCTACTATAGAACAAGAAGTGATCATTAACATAGGACTTTTTAAAGAGAGAAACAAACCTGCAGTTAAAAACCACTCCTGTGATCTCTGCATTTAAATTTGTAGTTAGGTTCTCACTCTTAAGGATGGACATTGTTGTTCACACCAGTGAGGGACTCAACATAAACTGATGCACATTATATAAAGTGTAAAGATTTTATAATCAATATTAATTACTATGTCTTGGGCTGCTCTGGTCTTTATCACTTACAGAGTGGAGATGCAACATTATCTCTGCTGTCAACTTTTCCTACATCCTGTATTTGGTCAGCATATTTAAAGGTTTGAAGGAATGCATCCTAATAATAGTAAAATACCTAGAAAAGTACCGTGAATGAATTCATTATTGGCTAGCTGGCTAATTATAAATAAAAATTAATTTATATCTTAGAAAGAAAGTTTTCTGATTAGTAGTGTAAGGTTTTTTGTTTGAGAATAAGGACCTTCAAATATGACTTGGTTTTGTATTTCAAGTTTTTGGTTCATGAGCACAAAATTTTATCCCTATATGGGGCTTCTGTGTTTTTCTAAAAATCAGATGTAAATCTATGTATGGACTAAATAAAAAGAAAGCATGTAATTTTTTTTTTGCACAATCATAAGCATACCTTACAAAATTATGATTATTGCAATTGTGGTGCCCTCCTTTGCCATTCTCTTTCTTTTTAGGTCTTTTGGGGCATACTAGAAGAAATCCTGGTGTCCAAACAGTAGTTGTAATGCTCATCTTCAAAGAATATTTTCTAAAATGAATATGATAATAATTTTCTTTGAATGATTCACTTAGGAAAATCTGCCTTTTGAGTGCTTTTTATGTCAAAATAGCATGGCAATATATACCAGGAGGCAAAGTTTTGACTTTTTAAGCAAGGTATTTAACTTATCATGGTTAGTAGTATTGAATCCTAAAAGCTTGCAATGTTAAAAAAAAATATCATCTGTTAATGAAAAACGAGGAGTAAGGAATCATGGCAAGGTGAAAGGAATAATTTTGGAAATTGTGTTTTGTTTTCTATGTTCTTTCAATTTACTTTAGGGTATGTTTTGTTTTATAACTTCAGTGCTCAACAGCACTATTACTTTGAACATCAGGATACATTTATGTGCTTTTGCTGGTAAAACCTGAAGTTTCAGAGGGGTTTTTGTGTCTTCCACAGATGTTGATGAGTGTGCAGAGAATGTCAGTCTATGTGAAAATGGGCAGTGCCTGAATGCCCCTGGCACCTTTCGCTGTGAGTGTGAGATGGGCTTCACTCCTGCCTCTGACAGCAAGTCCTGCCAAGGTGAGCCGCTGCTGCCTCAGTTTTGTTCTCTTAGTTTGAGTTGGCTGCTCTAAAACAAAGAACAAGCAACAGGACCTCAGCCTGGAAGCAGAGAAATCACCACATGTTTCACGTATAAGAAATTTCTTCAGTGTGAATTTTTTTGAAGGTTGCTTTCATCTTTTTATGATGTTTTCCTGGGCTTCATCCATAAATCCTAGAGTAGAGGTTTGCCTCAGCAATTTTATGTCTTTTTTTAAAATTCCTTTTTGTCACTACTGGATAGTGTGGAAAATCCTGTGTTATCTTTCTATTCCAGTTCATTTTATGTCCCCTATTGTGTTCTTATACCTTTTGTTGTTGTTGTTTAATATGACTGTGAAGTAGATGAAAACATTTCAGCTGGTGCTCCAAAACTTTTAAACTTATTTCATATTTAATGGTGGAAATTGCATAACATGTTAGAAAATGAAAATTCTTGATCAAATATGAAAAACAGGTTTCAAAATGTAATATGTAAGATTCAGTCCATAGCATGGCACTTTCTAACATCCAGTTATACATGTATGAAGCAGACTTCAGAATAATTCAGGTGCTTCTGAGGAATTACCTGTGCCACTGTGTAGTCTGATTTGTTAATCATTACCAGCTACTGTCAGTCGTCTTTACTGAACTTCTTGGTGCAGCTCAGTTGTATTACAGTGATGACAATGGTCTAATAAAAATCCCCTAATAGATCCAATCTATTCCAGCCAATCAATGTTCTGAAAAACTGTAATTCTAATTTTTGGGACAGTGTGTTACCAACTGAAGAATTTTGGAGAAATGCTTGGTATACTACTCTGATTCTAGCAGAGGTCTGAAAGCATTCCCTTGATTAAATTGCGCTGTTGGAGTACAAGAATATCTGGCTGCTGAATAGTTAAAAGAAGTTATCTTTCATTTCTTTCATTTTGAAGTGGATATATTAATTTGTCCTATGGTAAGCAGAGTTCTTGTCTGATTTCTACAACCAAGGAGCAAAATCCAAAATCTTGATTTAGTGCAATAATTGTAAGACAAATTATTAATGTACTTTCTTCAGAAGTCCCTTGAGATGTCAGTACATTAGCTTATCACTGACCTGATTTGGAGGTCATTGCATGACTATACTCCAGGGTACTTAGAAATTTTAATTTCCAGATTAAATTGACTCAGGACTTTTGGATGTTGAGCATTCATTTTCCCTTAAAAATGTGTCTCTGAAATTGCCCTCAGAAGTTAACCTTTCTCATATGTTCCTATAAAGAAGTATTTTATCACTTCTCAACCTCTGGCTGAGGTAATCCAGCCAGGTTAAAAGTAGATATTTTATTACTGTAATAATTTAATACCCCTTTAGCACATCTTGTACAATATTAGTTCATCAGCAGAGCACTGTACTCAGAATTTCAAATTAAGATTTGGCTGTGCTTTGTAAAATGATATTAATGCTTTCCACTTCCCTGTCTGTGCTAAAAATAATTCACTAGTATGTGCCAGAATTGCATTTGCCTTTTCCACAGCTGCTTTATTCTGGCATCTTAAAACGTCTTGCTGTCTGACAGTACATGGAGGAGTTTTTTTCCCACTCTTATCCTACTTACCTTCAGCTCAGAAATCTTTTATAGTTTGTGCCTAAAACCATAGCTTTGCAGTCTGTGCTGTCAGTGTTCAACTCTTTTCTACACTGTAGCTGACAAAATCATCCAGTTTTCTGTCAGTGTCTTTCAGCTTGATTTCATCTTCAGCTTAGATGAGCATGTAGGAATTTTAGCTCATTTGTCTGTAGCAACAACATAATTATTTTAATGTGGGCTTAAGAAAATCATAGATAATTCTTACTTCCTGTATTCCTACTTTCCCTGTATTCTTCCTCCATGTAACTGTAAGTGACTGTTGATGCCTGTACCCTCTCTTTCTTCTTATTACACTCTCTTTACAAATACAAATTAATAAATAAAAATTCTGTGTAGTATTCTACACAAACTCAAAAATGTTAGTTTTTAAAATATTTTGAATATGTCTCCTTTTGCTTTTAATAGTATGACACATAATAAAAATAGCAACAACCACAATAATAACAATAATAATGTAATAATGCTATGAAACTTTCTGTTCTTAATATATTCTTTCAGACACCGATGAGTGCTCCTTCCAGAATATTTGTGTGTTTGGCACCTGCAATAATCTCCCAGGAATGTTTCGTTGTATCTGTGATGATGGCTATGAACTAGATCGAACCGGGGGAAACTGCACAGGTAAATCACTGCTTTTCAGAAGTATGTCAGAAAATAGTGGTTTCTTAAATATGCAGATGAAAAAAGTTTATTTGTAGTTGTTTGGGGAATTATTTGAAGAAGTAAAATTGACTTGCACATTCTTTCTCTTCTGTCCTAGAAACTAAAATTATTATTTTTATCCAGTGAGCAGATTTATGAATGTGGATTTCCTCTTTTAGATATCGATGAATGTGCCGATCCCATTAACTGTGTTAATGGTCTTTGTGTAAATACTCCTGGAAGATATGAGTGTAATTGTCCTCCAGACTTCCAGCTGAATCCTACTGGAGTGGGTTGTGTGGGTAAGTAAAAGCTTCCTGAAGTATCACTTTAGAAATCACTGCTTTGATGTAAATAAGGATAGAAAAATACCACTTCCACAAGGCTGCATATCCTGTTATATAGTTTTTAGTGTTATCTCTCTCAACATCAGTAAATATCAATGTTCTTGAAGTGCCAATGACTTTGAGAGCACAATGTTACCTGAATTCCTCCTTCTAGATATGGAATTGCAGATGATGAGAATTACAGGTGCCTGCTGTTCTGTGCCTGGATCATTGTGTGCAGCTGCTGTAATTGCGTGTGCTTTTTACATAGATAACCGTGTGGGCAGCTGCTACCTGAAGTATGGGCCAAGAGGGGATGGGGGCCTGTCCTGCAACACTGAGATTGGCGTTGGAGTCAGTCGTTCCTCGTGCTGCTGCTCGCTGGGAAAGGCTTGGGGGAACCCCTGTGAGACCTGTCCCCCTGTAAACAGCAGTAAGAAAATGTTCTTGTGGTCTCCTGGTGCTGTCTTATTTTAGAAGAAGGGATGGAAAACGTAATTTTTACTGTGTTGCTATACATTTGTCACTTGAGACAATTTCCCTGCCACTGTCAGAGGGACAGAGGTGCAGAGGTGTGTACCTGAGCACCACAGACCTGACCCTTAGTCCTCTGTGGCTGATTTGGTGCCTGTTCTCACAGAAATAAATCAGTGCTACCATTAGAAGGCACTTCCCACCAGACCAGGTGATACTTTAGGTAGTTTTGGGCATTTTATTTTGCTCTTACTTTTGTCCTGTTAAAAAAAAAAAAAAAAAAAAGAAGTTTGCAGATAAGAATGGGATAGAGTTCATACCTCTGCTGGGCATTTTTGCTCAGCAAATCCAGGTGGTAGGGAAATAAATTAGAACTCAAATCACGGCTGTAATTTGGAGGGCTTTATTATTCTCCAGAGAAGAGTGTTGATAACTGTTGTGTGCTTATGTGTAAGTCACTCTTGGGTACTTTCAGAACTATTACCTAATGATAGTTATCAGCTTTGTAGAGCTTTGAAGTTTTTTAATGAATAAGGCAACACAGATGTCAAGTATGTTGTTCTTTACGGCCTCATAATAGTAGGAATTCCAAGTTTAACACTTAACTTCATCAGCGCCATACTGACGTTTTGTATTGAAGAACTAATCAAAACAGAAAATATGTGTCCTTGTAAGCACACAGTATGGAAAAATCAATAGTGTTCCTGCCTTCAGAGTATCTGAGATGATGGTAATAAAAGAAAGCAGAACTCCTAATCCTACATTGTTTTTCTGTTAATCTAATGCAGTTGTTTCATTTAGTGTGAGTAGGTCAAAAAAGTAGAAACCAAATGACAGTAAGGAAGACCACACATCTAAACCACAAGTGATATTTTATGATTCTGTTGTCATAATTTTATTTTTATGAGACTGACATGGTGTTTCTTGTTACACTTTACTTTAGCTGAATACAATACTCTCTGTCCAGGAGGAGAAGGATTCAGACCAAATCCCATCACTATTATTTTAGAGGGTGAGTTTCTCATAAATGACTGTGATGACTAGTAATAGTAATAAAAAAAAGGGTCATCTTTGAAGAGGAACTGCATTTCAAAAATCATTATATTTAATGCAAAGCAAAAACCACTGTTAATGTGAATTGGAAAACAACATGAAAAGGCACATAGTAAATGAATATTGAAGAAGCCCAACACCATTTCAGGAGGAAAACAATCTGGTGCATACCTTTTGTGTGCTTCCTTACTTTAACTGGATTTCAAAATTGGGCCCTGAGGGATAAGCCACTTATGAAAATTATAACTTATCAGCAGAAGGTGCAAGTGTCAGGAAATATTCATCAGATAGAGAAGCTCTGGTTCCAACAAATGGGCAGAAGTTAGGAATTAGATACCAAATTCCTGTTAACAGCAATGGAACATGGGCTTAACAAGCTGAAACTGCTCCTTAAGGACTGCTTGAATGGAAGAGAATGAGCATCTTATCCATGCATTCCTGGAGAGGAATTTAGAAGCAAAAAACCCACACATGACAGTTCAAAGCTACTAGCTGGCAAAATTTCAGGGGAGTACTTAAATTCTCTTCTTTCTTTTCATTCTGGAATGAAAATATGGTGAGTTGGTTTTTGTTTTCTTTTTTCCTTTCCTCTGTTTCCAGACATTGATGAATGTCAGGAGCTGCCGGGTCTCTGCCAAGGTGGCAATTGCATCAACACTTTTGGCAGCTTCCAGTGTGAATGCCCAAAAGGCTACTACCTCAGTCAAGAGACAAGAATCTGTGAAGGTTGAGTCCCTTGAAGCCTCTTCCTCTGTCACAGTGCGGTTATTCTGAAAACCACTAATTTTTGGCCGTAAATCCATAAGTCGGCATGGTACACCACACCCTTACCTAGCGTCTTCCCTAAAATCATTACCTTTGGCACCAGTGATATGATTAGTAAAAAGCTTGAAATTCAACACTTGGATATATTAATGTTTATTTTAGATGTTGGACCTCAGCCATGTGTATTCAGTAAACTAAGGGGTTATTAATGATTTCTGCCTTCTCACTTCAACACCTTGTATCCCTTGCAAGTTTTACTAAAATCCCTGCATTTTGGGTGTGAGAGTTGCAGTTTAATTTACTCAATGTGCAGTAAAGTTCATATTGGTTTTCCTTTTGTGTTTGAGATTTTTCATAACTTTTAGAATCAAAATTGTAAATTGACCCAAAACCTAAAAAGTGACTAACCCTGCTGGGAGAAAAAGGTGTGAATATCTTTTGAGGAGTTGAATTGCTCGTATTTCAGTGGCAAGTTCAAGAACTTTGAGTTTATTTAGTGTGTATTCTCTTGCAGTTAAGAGAACTAAGGCTAGGCTTAGAAGTTAAAATCAGAGCTGTATTTTCCAAGCTAGTCTTTAAATGAAGCATTTTTGTTATCTTAGTGCAGTTGTATTTCTCAGAAACATTTACTTGGATCTCTTCTCACT